>OX155951.1:28076284-28518784 GCA_944548615.1 Micropterix aruncella
TATATTATATATATATATATATATATATATATATATATATATATATATATATATATATATATATATATATATATATATATATATATATATATATATATATATATATATATATATATATATATATATATATATATATATATATAAATGTATATATATATATATATATATATATATATATATATATATATATATATATATATATATATATATATATATATATATATATATATATATATATCAACAATTAATTAATCTAACCACACACGGAACGGGCCGCGCAAAACATCAGTGTTAATCCTGAGTAAGTCTCTCATCAATATTATCTGTCACGCCTGTTTAGATAAAGATATATTTATTATCTTAATTTGTATTGTTTAGTGATGAAAAAGAAATAAATCTTCAAACACTAAAAGCGCTAGGATGCTTTTTAGAGACTTATATATGTTAGAAATAATAGTTTAATAAAACTTAGGTGCACAAATCAAACCATATTTTTAAACATGTATGTTGAACATATTTTAACATTGAAAATAACCTTAAAAAAATATTTGACTTTGTTGTTATATATTTTTTTGACAATGAATTGTACTTTTTTTTGACTAGATATTTTTATATTAAATCCTTTATTACTTTACATATATTAAATATTAATGACTGTTCACAAATCTTTCTTTTCTCACATATAATTTTATTTATATTATTTAATCGAATTTTATATTATTGCCGATTATATAATGGAATTGCATTTTATTTGTTATATTATCTTTTAATATTTTTATTATTATTATACTTTTTTTGTTTTTTTTTTTTTGAAGACCACAGTTTAGGGCAATTTAGTGTTATTAGCTTTTAACTAAAACTTGTACATCTGTAAGCAATCAAGCTCAAGCAAACTTGATCGTAATATTAGAGTCCTGTCCACCCTAGTACGGGCTAGTCCCAGTTGGGTGACAGAATAAAATAAGCAAAAGGTTAAGATATTGCCATTCGGTTCCTGTTATTTTTGTAAGCAAATCAATGTTTTATAGTAATTAATTCTTAAATAAATAAATAAATAGATAAATATAGGGAGAGACTCAAAAAGGTATTGCTTAACCCAATGTTTACACTATTTCCTTCTCCTATCCGCTGCGTAATAACTTCGCCTTCCGAATAAAAATCAAGAAATTTTATTTCATTATTATTTTTTCATAAAATTTTCAATTAAATGTTTTTAGATGCCCACCAGATAATTCTCTTTATCATACAATTATATAGCAAGATATTGTCCACGTGGTGATTTGTGGATCAACGAGTTTTTTAATGCAATGGTCGACAAGGTTGATACTATTATTTTATAGGGCTCCGATAATATCGACAAATTCACCCCCACAGTTGTGCATCCCTCTTTCCCTTCAACCTTCAACCCTCACTTCACCGCCTTCACCCCGCGGCCCTGCCCGTGGTGCTGTCGGCTTCGCCAAAGCGGATCGTCTAATTAGCGGCGTTGCCATGGTGATGATGATGCTGCGGCATCCATGGCGTGACGCTAATTTCGCAAATTGGCGCTAATTCTATTCTAAAATGATCGGAGCGCGAGCGTGTGCCGTGTGCCGCGGCGCACGGGACCAACACAAACGAGTAATTGACGGATGCGCGAAAATGGCGGTCGACAGGCGGGCCCGGGGGAGGGGGTGATCTCTCTGATTTATGTTACCTGGGGATGCCAGGCGTGCTCTTTACCCACCTGGCGGAATTGCACAAGTTGACGCTACTCCGACGCACAAGTTGACGCGACTTTGACGCACAAGTTAACGCGACTCTGACGCACAAGTTGACCCCACGCCCTGTTACCAGCTCTTTTTATCCACTCTGAGAACCTTTTATTCGAAAGTGTAGTGAGTTAAATGTTTAAAAAAATGGATTGTCACCACGAAACTATCCTGGCAAGGAAGCCAAGGACTTATTTCTTATTACTTATTTCATCTGAATATTAATTTCATAAAACCGGTGGATGCCTCTATTGCAACCGCCTCGGGCGGCGCAGTACGTTTCCCGGCGAAGGCGGGGTTGGGCCAAGCTCCAATAGATGGCTTTAATATTTGATTAAAATGTATGGCGCATTTGAAATATCATTACTGTAGCTTGTATATGTGATATTCCAAACAAAATTTCACAATGTGATTTCGGCTCAACAAGTCCAATATTTATAGATTGAAATAAGACTAGTGCGCCCCCCGATTTTCAACTCTTTTCAACTCTCAACGATTTCCGTGACCGAATGATGACTGCATGCCAAATTTCAGCTCAATCGGATGAAGCGTTTGGGCGCTATCGTGGGAGAAAACAAACACTCAGACACATAGACGTACGTTCACAATATTTTCTCTCTGCCGGGAAAGTAAAAGGATGTCCCGATCCGTGTGTGGTTCATCTGTGTGATGATTTGTCTGTGTGATTTGGTTCAGAGAATCAAAGAAAGATGATAAGGCATCTGTGTGACGATATGTCTGTGTGTCATGATCCGTTATATCCTACTTTATATCACTGTGTACCATGAAAATGTTTTTCGTTTTGTAGGTCCACCTCAACAAAAGTAGTAATTACCATAAAACTGCAAAAGCTGTTGATATCACAGGATCTGGTGAATTAGATAGTCAGCTGTGGCTCAGTATACATTTTCTTTAGGTGGCAGATTTATAGATTAGAGTACATAGTAATTTATTACTATTTTTTTTAAATGCTTTCATGATATTTATATCACTACACGCTTTTTACAGGCTATCAAAAAAGCTAGCCTTGGGTAAAGTAGCAAAATGTATGCGCGTAAAGATAAATCAGGAGAAAACCAAATGCATGCTTAAGTTGAATGAATGAGCATAGCTCCACCTTTTGTGGTCGGTCCCAATATCCTAAAAACTATTAGGAAGTACATATACCTGGACTCATTATTGACCAACGATAACAACACCAGTAAGAAGGTCAAAAGAAGTTTAATGAAGGGGTTACTTCAGACTTCATCACTAAATCTACTATTCCGTAGTTCGAATGCTCTACAAGACACTCATCAGATGAGTCTTAACTTACTCTTTAAAAATATGAATTCTTAATCTAAGCGGATGAAACTGCAATAGCTGTTTTAGAAAATCAAATACTCCGCAGGTCCTTGGGTACCAAGCAGGAGGATAGCGCGTGGAGAAGTGGACAAATAAATAACAGTAAAACCTGTATAATATTGTGCATGTTATGAGATTCCTGAAAATAGGAAGGCTCAGGTGGTTAAGACACGTAGAAAATTTGAAAAATACGTTGTCGTTAAAACGTATTATTCGTGGAAGAACCGAAAGGCATCGTAAAGTCGGACTTCCAAAACTGCGATATTTTGATTCACAGGTTAGAAGACCTAAACGCATCTGTACAATTGTAAAATCAAAGCCCAGGATGGAGTGGAATAGAAGAAGATTCTTATCCATGCGGAGACTCACAGTGAGTTGTAACGATAATGATGATCATGCTGAATAAATATGTATATATTTTTCCTTACAAGAACTTGTATTTTGAAGTATAAGATAATCATATAGGTACCTTTTGTTGCAACAAGGTACCATTTGTTACAACACTATTCACCTGAAGATACATTTTCAGGCGATTTTCATTGCCTTACTAGTTTGTTTGCACTTTTGTCATGTCGAAAAGGACCAACGTAACAACGTCATTTATTGAATGGAGAGTAACATAGACTACTAGGAGAGCATGAGGGTTTAGTAGGAATGGAGGAGAGGCATGGAAGGGATGCAAGGAAGGAAGCAATGGGATGTATACAAATCAAAGCTACCACAACAAAAAAAAGATATAAACCAATCTACCCCCGGATGAATTGTGACATTTTAAGTTAAGACTCGAAATGTAGATACGTAGATAAGTATACATTAAATAAAATTGTAAGCAGTTGCGTAGATTGTAGTCGATGCCTTTAAAATGTAATCAAAATATGCAAATAAACTCGATAATAAATTAGATCATTATTATGCGGATAGATTTTAAACTATCTTGCAACTTGCAATAGGATCACGGCCACAGCTACACAGCATACAGCTAGTAAATAATATGTCACGTCATCGTATGGCAAGGTTTTGGACATTTGGCAATATAGAACAGGGGAAGGTTTTGTTTTGAGACACTGCGGTAGATCGGTTTCCAGCTGGATTCATCGGGATATTTCCCTTTCTCGTATCTTCTGTATGAACTTCAGGATATTCCGCAGGTGGTAACCCCACAAGCGTACATCGCACTGATTTCCAAAATCCGCTTTAGTGCATGAGCGGGAGATACCGCCAACACGCACCACGCGCCCCCGCTAATTGCTCTGCTGCCATTACTATCGCCCGCGAGCGATCTCTCTACTAAAGGGTCCCGATTACTCCTCATCCGTATGTAGTAAGGAGCAACTACTTAAGGCGCCGAACTCCCCCGCGATACACATGTCTATTGGCGGCGTAATTTCGCATTGTGTAAAGAGGTACACGTGGCCGACGCGGACGTGCGGTTTTGAACATTCGTTTAGGGCAGTTTAGACACCGCTATTATTGATACGCTCATCTCGGGACAGGCGAACAAAGAGAGAAGAAATGCCCGTTGTTGTGTTTGGCAAAATGATCCCCGTCATTATGAAACTGAGCAGATACCAAGCATAAATACAGTTATACCGTGGTTTGCAAATTAGTTGGGACAAGCGTGTTTTTTCCCGAATTGCAGGTGCTAACCAACTATTTAGTATATTTTTGCTAATCACTGAATAAGAATTTGTTCATTTCAGAGTACCTTACGGTGGTAAGAGATAAACTAAGGTCTGAGGACCTCCCGATTAGCTACACCGACATGCTTAAACATTGCCTGACGTCCTGCTACTTTCTTTGGTGAGGTGATTATTATAAACAGACCGACGGAGTAGCAACGGGATGCCCATATCGCTTATATTTAGTGACTTATAAATAGAATACTTTTAGAAACTACCTATCGAAATCTCCAAAATCGACCCCATTGTCGTCGCTGTATGGACGACATTTTCTGCAACGTAAAGGGTATTGCAAAGTGTTGCAGAATGACGATAAATCAAAAAAATCTGAAAAATATGTAGTACGCATGCATCGCATGCATCAATAGCACGCATGCCTCTACAAGTGTTTATTAATTAATATTAAAATCGTGAGTATCTAGGAGTTTAATGGTTGATCCCACATCACGCAATATCTCATCAACCCCCGCCGCTTAATTATGTACAAACGGTGGAAGAATTTCTGGGTTATCTAAAATCCATACACCTAAAAATTTGATTCCCTTATGAAGTAGAAAATGACGGCTATCTGGCTTCTTCGGACGTCAAATGTCGAATGAATCTAAATCACTCATAAAGTAATATATCTGCCATTCGCAAATATTGAATCGACTGCCTTCCCCAAAAGAAATAAAGAAGAAAAAAAGGAAGAGTAATGACCCAAGAAACTCACTGACAAATAAAATATAGAATCGACATCTATGCTGAAAATCTATGTGGATAAATACATAACCACGAATATTTTATTAAAAAAACTGAAATAAAAATAAATATAAATAAAATAGTCCACTTTATATAACGGGAGTCGTGTTTTTTATTTTATTTAATATTTTTACTTGTAACGTTTGGTTTCGAATCTTATGTAGGTAATTAGGGTAATTTTATTACAGTTAAGTACGAAAACGTTTTTTAGTTTTTTTTAAACTGATATTGGTTAAAATAAATTGTCTACCTTAGGACATGAGGCAGCCTAGTCAGGTTTAAACTATTCAAAATTATAACTATTCTATATTTGACAATGAGTACATTAATTTCAATTTGAATAACAGCTGAAGGCATGTGTGCTCTAACGAAACAAATATGACAAGATCAAGGATAATAGATGCAGATTAAAGAAATGTTAAAGGCAGGAGACCAACCCAGAAAAGCAATAAAAGTTTAATGTAGTTTATAAAATTTTATACCAACATACCTATACAATTAGAATTCTTTTATACATATATCGAACAACTCACTAAGAATGAAAAAAATACTAATAAAGAAATCGTAAGAAGAGAACCGATACTAGAAGAAACTTGACAAGAAGGCCGAGAAATCGATGGATTTGAAAAAATGTGGATCGGTAGCCTATAAAGCTGTACAATATAGCGGCAGTAACTCAGAAACTACTCTTCCCGCAATTATACAATTTGCTTCAGGTTTTAATCTAATCTAAACACTTTGATGTTTACCGATTTACTCTCGCTCAAGTTTCCTGGCTCAGCTTTTGGCATGCTGAATGGCGCACGGATCGTGGATCGTGACAGAATACACGTCGTGGTTGTAGCTGGAATCTCGTGATTGGGCAACGGTGTGTTGGCTCGCGATCGCGCATCGCCATTGGTCACGCCGCTCATGGGACACTCCACTTACAAAATCGATATTCACGACCCACGATGGACGGTAGTACCTACCTACCTACGACTTCTTAGATGAGGTCGCTGGTAGTGAAACTCGTCTAGTTTCGAGATGGCAAACCCTTGTACTTCTTAAAGCACATTGTCATCTTCTAGGGCACCTTCTTCAGCGTGAAATATTCTTGTAAAACTTGGAATATTCTATTTAAAACCCAAGTAAGATTTTCTCAGCAGTACAATAGTAAACTAATCGAATGCGCCGTAGTGAAGTGATCAGTGCCAAAATTGTTCAGAAATGTAGTTCAAACGTACGGACTAGCTAACAGCAAATATAATAAAAAAAAAGAATGTGTATGATTATGATAACTGTGTTACTGACTTTTCCAAAAAACACCGATGAAATATCCATTCCATACTCGACGTGTCATGTTTGCGGATGCGAGGACATATCGTTCAATATTAATAAAAGTTTAGTGATGACTTACACAAGATCGTCTGGATGTATGATTACTCTATTGATGAGTGTGTGTTATCTAGAGTTATTGAAACCAAAAATCTAGAAGTTTATTAAAACTCTTTATTTAAACTTCTTGGGTTTGTGATGACAATCCAAGCACTTCCAAGCACAATGACATTCGGGGTTTCAACACGTTGTACAAAACCATTGATATAATAATAGTATTAATCATTTTATTGAGAAATGTAAGTAGGTCGTAAAAAATCCGTGGGTAACTTTATAGCACATTTTGTGCTATAAAGTTTACCTATAAGGTGTAAAATATTTCCCAATAATGAATATTTTTTCACTAAATTCTTAGTGTAGGTATGTATACATAGACATATACATAGACGTATTAGAAAAATCTAATGAGGTTATGACAGATAATGAATTAAATTTACAATGTCATCACAGAGTTGGTTAAAAAGAAGCAAAATTCAACTAGAAACTTCTAAAAATAAGAAAATAACAACAAGCTATTCATTAAATAGGCTAATAAACAAAATAAGCTAATCCGAATTAAAAAGAAACGAAACCGAAAAAGATGAATTTTTAAACATACAAAATAAGAAGAATAATAAATATGATCACAACTAATATCTAGTGTGTATTATACTACATTTCCATTACTAGATATTATGCAAAATGTCAATTTGAATTTGCCTTAAAAGACATCGTGGAATTAATAAAGTATCTACTGTTTGAAGTCGCTTGGAGATGAATGCAGTTATCTGGAATCTACCTCAATATTTGTAAATCCTCGTATTGGAAAGAAATCAAAAGAATTTTTAAAGGTTTTTTTATTTCAAGCAGTATGGATGTTGTTAAATTTTAGTCGCTGCTGCATTTATTCTATGCATGGTTATTTATAATGCACTCTCAGAAGGGAATTCAGCATCATCCCTATCATCTTTTTGTGGAGTCGTTCTCATGCACTAATATTATTAAATGGCTTTTATTAACGCGCGTACGTTAGCATCAAAACGAATATATTTCGGCATCACCAGAATATGTCGTTTTTATGACAGTCATTTTAAATTATACGCGATAAATTATTTGTTTGATGAATAGCTAATAAATGAATAAATGGATGTGTTTTCTTGGTATTTATTTTTAAGCTATACGTATTTGTTATTGTTAATAATAACAAACTTAGTAATTTTATTAAATTTATTTGTAAATAAATTCAATAAATAAGAAGACTTCACTTTTTTTTATTAGGTACTGCATTTGGTCCACGAGGCTAAGTAAGTAGAATAGATCTCAGACGTATAATGCGGAGCAGGAAAATGATTTAATCCAATTGATATAGATTTCAACAAGTTAGATTAAAAAGAGTAACAAGATAAAACAGATTTTGCGGGTGAAGTTTGTACCACCCGATGTTTCCTTGATGACGGCGGTTGCACCATCGCCGAAACGTTGGGTGCTATGAACTTCACACAGAAGTCCGTTTTATTTGTAATATCAAACAACTCATAGTTCGAGTAATATGTTTTACCGTTAGACACTGAAACGTAGCTCGTTGTATACGATTTACATACTCGTAAGTACATTAGAATGCAGTGGAGAATATTAAACATTTATCTAGAATGCCAAACATGTAACCCAATTTGAAGGTGCTAGGATGACAGAATAAATAAGGAAAGAAGAATTATTGACAAGCTGCTGGCGCGACTGACTGATGAATTGCTAACCGACCGTTAACACTAATATCAGTATCGAAGACATTTGAATTTGATTGTAATCGATACTATTCTACATTGATAGCCGATACTGGCAGCTCCAGCTCCTTTCCTGCTTATTATATATTTATTTATATAGGTAAATCAATTTACTAACTTTAAATATAATAACGAAACGGTGTAATGCCAATTTACAAAAAAGTTAAGGTTAATGACATGTATATAAGTCGCCTAACTAGGCCGAACCCTGTTTTAAAGTACTTCTTTTCTTTAGGTATGCTTGCATGTATGTAGTAGGAAGTACATGCCATTGAAAAGTCGTTAACTTATCAATTTGTGTTTGCAAAAATATAAAAAAAATAAGTAAATTAAAATATATGAAAAAAAAAACAATTAAGATAGTTTTACCAATTAAAGGTAACCCATTATATTTATTAAATCTGAGTAATAAATATTATTATTGAATTGTCAGTTTAAACGAATAATCCGTAAAGAATTTAACTAAATTATAAATAACAATTATAAAACAGTAGTTGTTATCCAATTTATAATATCTAACATATTTGAAGTTGTGTGTTTCCATTCTTTTATGAACCAATCCCTAAGCAGTGTTTTAAAAACTTTCTTATTGATTGCTGATTTAATAATATCGGGAATAAATATGCTTTGGCCAAAGGCAGTTTTTAATTTCAGTATTACCGTGTTGTAAATTTTGCATTTCCCGTCTCAAAAGCATTTTGTGAGGGACTATGTAGTCTTGACTTTATATTTAAGATGATTTATTCCTCTTTTTAGGTTTATGTAATTGTCTTGGTTGATTACGATACGGTTTTCGTCATACGATTTTTAAAAGGCACTTCTGTGCTACTTCGAAGGAATAGAAAAAGGCTTTACACATCCGCCCAACTTATCATCGCATATGTTAGAATTCCTTTCACAGAGCATGGAGAATCCTATTACGAATAAGGGTGTAAGTGTTCCCGGACGTAGAAAATTTCTTATATCTTTGAAGACGTATGGTAACATTCTAACTTTGCTGGAGAGTGACTCAAGGCGATTTTGCCATTGTAACTAATAAGTTATAAGGGCCCAATATCAACGGTTTTTAAGGGCCCCCTTATAAACGACTAAAAGTCCGTCGGCTGCTTTTTGGATCATGGACGTCTGCCGCACCGCCCGCGCCGGAGAACTACTGCAAAGCCATGCATTCGAGCAGGTTGGATGCACCGACGCACTCACACCTCCTAGGTCCGCTTTCCCCGAAACCGCCACAAATCGAGGAAGTCCCGAGTAGCCAAGTTAGTAATGATATCAAGCTAGTCATAGATCCCAAGACTCACGGAGTCGCCCTGAGACTCATATACTCGGAGTCTCGGTTATTCCGGTCGTAGCCACTTTATATCGTATTATTACATTTTTATCGACGTCATTAAATTAAATGTTTATACGCAATTTTAGTACTTGTACCAGTTTATACAATAACTTTATGATGATTTTTTTTATCGTAATATGTTGAATTAATTGATTTTACCTACACAATTTTATGGAATCTACCATTTTGTACAATCACATTTTATCGATTTTTTATCGTCGTTCAGGAATTACTGATCATACGAATGAATCAAATCTATTGCTTTTTACATTATTAGATATCAAAAAATATTACAAAACCATGGACAATAGTCCACGGTGATACAAACCCAACCCATTCCAGCGCTCAGCAGTTGCATGTTGTCTCTCTACTGCAAGTTTGTAATGTGACAGTATATTCCGATGAAGGCTGATCTTTACTTGAGATTTCATCTACTTTCGATACAATATGATACAATATGATCCTATTATATATAATGTAATCAGAACGTACCACGTCAATCTACATAAAATGGCACAGATCGTCACTGATTATACCTAAACAACTTAACTCGTCGCAGCGTTGACAGCTCGTCGACATTCTCGCAGTCCCTTCGCCGCCGGCGACATTAACAAACGACCAAAAAATCCCGGACAGATGGGCAGGCGCAACAATTTAGATGCGTTCCGAGTTAAATGGCTGACATGTTTGACTCATTGACATCATTAATAAAGGTGAGGAGTTGTTCGTTTCTACACATCCAGACTGACCGACGATCTTAACCACGAGGAATTCCTTCTCGTGCTTTTTTTCCTTCTTTGCACTTGCGCTGTCAGATGTTGTCTTCTGTTACGATTAAACTGCATTGGAATTTGATTCAGAACTTTTTTAAAAAACAATGTGAGGTCAGAAAATAGCTTTGTCCACTCATAGATATTTGAACGGACCGGTGGAGGAAGACTCCCAGATCCTATTGCCCGAAAGATTAAAAGCAATTAAAAACATCGATATTTTCAAGAAATCCATCCGAGTCTATCTGCTTAAAATCAACATGTATGCTCATAACGACTTCTTAAAATATTTTGGAAATACATAGCATCGTATCTACCTATTTAATCTAACACATTATTTACCGTTAATTGTTTTGTTATAAACTGTTATCATATAGTCTTTGTATTTGTAAATTGGTAAGTTTAAAGATAAATATTGTATATCATCTCTTGGGTAACTAGTTTAAGATTGTAACTAGTTTAAGGTTAATTACTGTCCTTCCTACACAATTATATAGTTGTATTGGAAATAAATACTTTTTATCTTTTATCTTTTATTTATTAAACTAAAAAATTATGGGTAAATTGTATGGAAGGTGTCCCATCTATCTAAACTAGACATTTACAAAACAAAGCCCCTAGAAAGCGTAAGTCCGTCTGTCTGTTTGATCGTGCTAAACTTAAGAACCACTACACGGATTTAGATGCGGTCATATGAGAAAGGTGTGTGTTTAAAACCATTAATATATCTAAAAGAGGGCTGGACAATGGCAGGTTAAGCATTAATTGGATCACACAGCCGTTCGGGCGGTTTTTAGACATTCTGTGCGACTTTTAGATCGCGGTAAACTCAAAAACCGCTAAACAGATTTGATTGTTAGGTTTTATTCTGTTGGTTAGGCTATCATCCTAGAAAGGTTAAACTGTAAATAACATCAATATCATTATAAAAAGGACTAAACAGTGAGTTATATTAATTAAGACGATAGAAAATGGCCGCGAGTGCTATATTTAAATCGTTACTAATTAAAACGAAAGTGATGTCTAAAGACTTTTTAAAATTTTATATCTGATATCGGTGAGCCGACTGGTGTGTATTTTAAAGTGGGATATTTGGTATTTCCTGAGATATGATCAAAAACCAAGGCTTCTACAAAACAACTTGTAAAATCAAAACTATTTTTCATAGCAACCTATTAAATCCATACAAAAATGCTTCTTTTTGTTAAGGCACAGTATACCGAGAATAGACATGGTAGCAGTCACATGAGGTTTTCCTAAGGCTCGTTGGTGCTGTTCTCATGGCACTCATGATGACCCGCAAACCAGTTGTGATAGTTTCGAGAGCTAAACGGAAATCTTTACTGGCAACCGATAACAACGAACAGATAACCCAATTTCATTTAATTAACTTCAGAATTACCGCATTTTTTTACTAATATACTACATACCGCTGGTGACCTCCAATCCAATTTATCAGCGTCATAACATGACGCGTACAAGACCCCGAAATAAAGATTTGAATCTGTACCCGCGGGGGTCCGAAGCTAAAACTATGCCCAACGCTTGGTGAAATTAAAAATATTGTATCCTCCGGATGAAGACTGCAGGCGAAAGTATTCCGTCGGCAACATTAACCGAAGGCGTTAAGTTGCATTCGAGAAGCTGCTAGTTGTGACCTTACCAAACGCCTCGTCAAAATCGTTCGGGCTGTGTGATCTCGCTTTTACATAATGAAAGTCATCCATCTTTCGTTTAGCAGTCGTTGCAATGTTGCCAGGGTGGTGAGTTTTGAACATGGATATGAGAGATTGATTAAGATATATTTCAGAGGGTAGAATCGTATACAGCGTAGGATCGGGTCGTGATAAAATTATATTTTCTGAAGGAGCCTCGCCAGGTCTGCTGCTTCCACACAGGGTTAACTCACATTTAAATCACTGAAGGACTTACTCTGTCAAAAGTTTACTTCTTCATGTTCTTGTTTAGGTTGCTGAAAGACCTGAAAGCAGGCACGTATCCTGACCAGTTTCTGGTGGGGGGAGGGGGCATTCATTGAAACAACGCGTACTGCACCCACCAAAATTGAATTTGACCGTACAGTGAAACGAAAATGTGCTGGATTTCGGGGGGTTAAATCCCAACTACCCCCCCCCCCCCCCTCCCTTCCGGAATACTTGCTTGATACTAGGTACATCCGCTACATGTACCTAGTGTCAAAACTGAGAATCAGTGATAAAACTGAGAAACAGGGAATACTTTTCTCAACTTCATAATTTCTGAGGGGGGCTCATACTCTGTGTCTCTCCCCCCCCCCCCTTCCCCCGAATACATCCTTGATGTAAAGCATTCTTTAAAGCATTTAGTCCACAATTGGCTGTTATATTATACAAACGCTGATGAAGTGAATAAGGTTTTCTCCTTCGCTGAGATTTACCCAACCCGGAATCCATGAAAAAATATGTGGGAAGGAGAGCTTTTAGGTTCACAAAATGGCAGCACCGCTCACTTTTCTCATTAGATTTGGCTGGTTTGACAACTAATCAATAACGAAATAGGCGAGTAGTTCTAGAAGAGACATTCTAGAAAGCAAGTAAATATTTAAAGATGTTACTTAACGGTGGATCGGTAGGAGTCCAGCATACCGACCACATGTACGCCTCTTCCTTTGAACTCTGAGCTCCTTCCCCCTTGATAGTAGATTTAACACTGGAGAAATGTATGGGGTAGAGTTGGATGAAGAGAAATGAAAATACAGGGATGTGCAACGATCACGGTTTCTCAATCGCTTTATATGTATGATGAATAATGCCAAAATTCGATCTAATTAGCCATTTAAGCTGGTGACTCTTTATCCACGTCCAAATACCTTCTTTTTATACACACAAGGCTAATTACTTTTCGTGGAACTCGCTCTGTTGCCTGGCGGCAATACCTTTTTGTAGCATCACGCGATCAGAGACTCTTGCGGTCACCCATTTATTTATTTTATTTTATTTATTTATTAATATTTGACACACATTTAAAATACTAGGTTAATAAGATTAAAATCTAGCTTGCTGGAGTGATCCCCGTACTAAGATAGACTTTTATGTTTTTTTTTCCTTTTTTTTTTAGTTGTTAAGTGTAACATAATGTAGGATTGCTTTATGTGGTAGCTATATATTTACACAAATATTACGTATACTTAGTATATTTTAGTAACATAATATACATAATAATATTAAATAAAAATATATACATATGCACATATAGACATATACATCTACACATATACATACACATATATACATACATACATTTATACATAATCTATACATATACATATGTTTTACATCTATACATATAATTAAATGTAGTACTGTTCGCGCACCATCTAAGTAGGTACTGTTCGCGCCCAACGCTGCTAACTTCGAGAACAACTTAAGCGTCCCTTGCCCTATTGGGGGTTTTGGGTTCGAGCCAAAGCGAAAAACAGTCGTGGACCCCAAATGCAATGTGATTCAGGATCTTAATAAAATAATTCATCAATACATACCTAGAGGTTTTTGGCAAAAATATCGATATTGATTTAAAAACACATAAAGTATGTTATTATTTTAAATTATTATATTTTAAAAATGTGGATGTGACCCACATAGAGTTTTAAACATTCTAAATATCAATAAATTTGTTACAATTTTGAGGAAAGATGTTTTTTTCCTAAATGTTGCCACGTTACTTGTCATTTTTAAATAGGATTCACTTACTATAAGACATGTGGACTCCTTTTATGATAAGCGTTACCTGTTTATGATTTCGGAAATATACATGTACCTATTTCGGAAATATACATGTACATGGATAAATACATAAACCACAAATATTTTATAATAAACCAGTAATAAAAATAATTATTAATATAATAGTTGAGTTAATATAATAGTTGCAGTCTTGTTTTTTATTATTTTTAATATATTTACTTGTTAATGTGGTGGTTGGCAACATCTCCGGCTTGGTTCTTTCTCTTCGGCGGCGGTCGCGATCGAGACGTTTTCGACGTTGATGAAAGTGATCGCTCCACGGATAGACAAAGCGATTTATTGCGAAAAGCCAACAGGTCACGCTAAATGCATATCAATATAAACGCTTGTCGGCGAACTTAACATTCATTTTAGATTAATACACTCGTAAACTTCATTATATTCCTAAAGTGTATTTGAGGTAAATGCACTGCCGAAGATTCCTCGTTGCTTACAAGTACGAAATGAATATCATATCACACCGCGCCACTTCGAACGCAACAGTTGCGTCGCTTTTGAATTTCGAGTTCGATACTATACAGATGCCGCTTTTTAAGTTAATAAGTACTAGGGCGTTAAATAAAAAAAAGTGATATTTAATATGAAGAAGTTATGTTTTTTTGAATGTCCTTTAATTTTTCAAAATAGTCACCTTTTAGGTTTATACACTTGATATATATTTTTTCTATAACACAGAAAAATCCATTTCAAAAAACTATTCACCCCAGTCACTTAAAATATCCTGCACTGAGCACCTACCACGTCATCATCTTCAAATTGTCGACCTCTTATATGTTCCTTTAATATAGGAATTAATTCTTCGTTTTTTTTCGTTTCGCAATTTCTTTATTTATTCAGCTTATAAAGCCCCGTTATAGCAGCTCCTTTATCAAAATATTCAACTGTGACAACCCCATGGACTGTCAACCGGGTCAACCTGATGAACCGGCGGATGGGATAGCCTTGAATAACTTAGGAGTCAGAGATGATCGTCATTTCTACGTCATGGACAGTTGTTTTGTTGGGGGTCATGTTTCGTCCATAGTTATGAATCGAGCCAAAAAATGGTCAGGATCCTGTTGTACAAATGCAAAGAGCGTTGCGAAATCTCCAGTCTAGTTTTTTCTGCGCGTCCGTAATCATTCTAGGTACTCAGCGTGCCGATACCTTTTTAAACCCCAAGTTTATCATCTAAAATACTATTGGCAATATCTATCAAAATCTTCACTTTTTGAGCATTAAAACGAACCGTGATACGACGATTCTCTAAAACGAACCGTGATAATACGATTTTCCAAAAACATTTGTTTTTCACTATCATAACCATTTATTCAGTGGCTGCCGTCGTAGAGCAACCCGAGCAAGGGTCATGGTTAATTGAAGTTCTTCCACGTCTAAACTAAGCACAACAACATGCAATCGTAGAATATGGGAGAGCATAAACCCCCAATTCATCAACCTGAAATGCCGTTTTTTCATATTCGGAAACAAGCTTCGACAAGATGCAAACAAATGACTGTTTTTTAAAAACAAAAGAAAATCAGTTTTTGTTTTTTGGAACATAATAAAATATGTATTAGCTATCCCTGCCAGTCTTTATTTGTATATGGTTCCATAGAGTTTATAACCAATTATATTTTTCTTGAGTGCCCCTCGTAGATTAATGTAGGTACTTATAAAATATGCGGAGAGGACATTTTTATAAAACAGTAGATTTTCGCAACCGATTTTTACAACCGTCCCGGTACGACCGGTCTTGCACGGTTCACGTTAAGATATGTCTATAATATGGTAAACTATTTGTATGACTTTTTTCCCAAACATTCAATAAGAAAAGTCCTAGAAAACCTCCCAAAATTACCACTTCAAACATCAGTATCACATTTTAATTATAGATATTTTATCAAAATTTTGAATTGTGTAACTTTTTACGCAATACACATCGCAATTCAAAATAAAAAAAACGCCAATCATCAACATTGACACAATCCTAAAAATGACACTTTTTAAGAGCTAATAAACAAAATAAATCTTGTTCTTGTCACCGAAAACTTTACAAAATGTGCAGACGGGAAAACATATAGTCATAAAAAGTAGCATGACTAGAAATTTGACTTATTAACGCGCAAACAGCGCAAACTATTGGTAGCGTGTACACCAACCTAACGAAATTACCTAGTAATGTTGAGTTATCCCAGGTGCTCCAGCTGCACGTACTTCAAAAGTATTGGCAGGACGCACCTCACTGCGTTACAATAATACTGCGAAGTTTCGAAAGTAAAGACAGTTTAGTTTAGATATATAGCGTGTATAATACTGGCAGATTTGTTACATCGACCACGACATTTTACATGCCGGGAATGGTCATAAGCCATTATTTTTATACATTATCAAGGGTATTTTAGTCAGGAAGATCGTTTTTTAAACCACTTTGTATTTTACTCCATCTAATTAGTAAAATGTAACCAAACCAACATCAAAATACCAAATTTATAACACTTGATAATAACTTAAAATATTTTTTTTAATAACAAGATTTTTTTCATAGTGATTTTTTTTTCTTAAACGTGGCAATCCCACCCCTTCCCCTCCTTTCACCCCCCCCCCCCCCACACATCGAAACCATGCGTCTTAAGGAGTTCCATGTATTAGTAGTATTTTTCACGGCATTCTTCAACGAAATTTTTTATTTAGCATTAGGCAGTACGTACTTAATTTTATGATTCTGAGCCTACCTTAGTGCGGACGTCTCGTGCGATCCAGTTAGGTTAGGTTTAATTCATTTGTAACTAATACTATGATTTTTTGTAAATAAAGAATTTGAATTTGAATTTGAATATGCGATTCGTAGGGAGAAAAAAAGCGGAGCGACAGAGAAAGAGCGGCAGAGCTACGCAGCTCAAATGAGATTCAATGGATATCGATGAACAATGTTCTTTCGAAATTCGAAGCTTTTAGTGACACAATATGGAATGGTGAGAGGACAGACGACCTTGCATCGCATACACTCCTGATATCTAATACCGAAAAACTCTTCTGCGCTTTTCTGATAACGTCGTTATATCCAACCAGCGGGTAGGAGGATGAAGGGGGTTTCCCAGCGGTGAATATAGCAAGAAATGCGAAGATTGAGTCTAAACGCGCACTGCGATAAAATTCCGTGCGTTTTATTTTTGGAAAATCTGTGAACCAAGTGAAATCACATGGAACCGCGCGCACTATGAAAAAAAATCGGTCCGGATTTAAATTCTGCGGACTGCTACAGATTTTTGCGGTGCGTAGCCGGGCGGATTTTTTCATACTATTTTTTTCTTAAATACATATGTAACTCAGCGCACTACAGAAATTATTTCGCAGAACGCCAGAGCCGGCAGAGACTTTCGTAGACAGCGAACGGCAAAAATCCGAAAATTCCACCGTAGTGTGCGTACTACCAAAAATTAATTGTTCCGTCCGGCGTAAAAAACGTACCGCAACGGACCGCACCACAGTGTGCAGTTAGCATTATACTCTAAGAATCTGCAGTACAAACGAAACCCAGCACAGTGCCTGAGAATTAAAACATAATACCTATTATACCTACCATCTATCACTTAAGTACTCTTTATTTGAGAACCACTTGATCGTAGATGTAACTGTATGCAAAACTATATAAACATTCGTTAGGTAGTTTCAGTGTTTCCGACAAATGTTTGCCCAAGATGGAGAATATGTTGAGTTAAAGAAGTGTTTTGCAACCAGTGAGTGGCGAAACCCTGGGGGGGTCGCGAAAAGACTCCCACGGGGTCATAGGTTATCTAAAAATAAAAATCGAAAATAATACAAAATCTTTTTTATGTACTATGCAAACATTTACAGCTTTGTAAGAGGAACATATTTATTATGTGTTTCTCTTCCAAAGTGAAAAATAGTTAAGTGAAAAACTTCGAAAGTAAAAAACATTTAAATTAATGCGGTTTTGGCCATTGTTTTTCAAAAAAATATATTTGTTGAACGCATACAGTTAAAGCTGTGGTCTGTAGAATTGACTAAGGGGGTCGAGAGAACTAAGTTACAGTCTAAGGGGGGTCGCGTAAGAGTTTATTTTTTTTTCTACCAAAAAGGCGGTTACGTTCTAAAAAAAGGTTGAAAAACACTGAGTTAAAAAAATTGAGAAGAATTAATCGGTGTGAGTATATGCAATGTTTGCGCAGAAGCGAATAATTCATGCTATTGCCGGTATGCAGTAATCATCTAATTTTGTTGATGTCATTGATCTCTCGGTAGATTCAAATGCTGACGTTTTCTCTTGTTTCATTGGCTGGTTACATTTGGCAGTTTCGCGTGTTTCCTGGCGCAAGGCTGCTTAAGGCCAACTCACCAAATTGGCCCTGATTTCGTAAGTGCGCGTCATTAGGGCTAAATGCTCCATGCGTGAGTGCGCGGGAAACCTAATAAGCATACGTAATTGTAATGCACAAATTGCTCCTTTATTAATAATAAACCGCCTCGACCGCCAATATCATCTTTAGGAGGAAGCCGGCATGCTAAACGGTGCTGCTGCTCACTTAACCTTTGTAATTGTCAGAAAGTCGAAGGTGTGGGTACTTTAACTTCTACACTTTTGACATTTTGTATACTAAAATATTATTTTAGGCCGAAAACCAAAGACTAAAAAGGAAGTCAAACCAGTAAATACATGCTGGCCTCTAAAGATTTCCATAGAAATCCTTTCGTTAGCCGGTATTCATATACCTGTATATTACAGTCTGTTCTTTCCCAACACGATCAAACTCTATCAGCATAAACTACGACAAATCCGACAATCAAAATCCTAGCGGGTCGTTTTTTTCGTTTTGGATTTATAAGGTTTTGAATAGTATTGTGGAAAAAATGTCGTGTCAGTTTTTAATTAACCGCCATGTTATTTCCAGTCAAATGCAAATATGTTTAGTAAATATTTACCAAGTTAATATCATTGATTATATAAAGTAATATATTGCTGAATGATGTAGTACGTTTTGGCAGTAGGGCGGTGTCGACTACAACGGGCGAACCTGTCACCTCGGGCTGGTATAACTATATGTGATCGTTCTTTCAGCAGTGGAATGAGCCTAGAAGACTTAGAGGCAAGACGATATACTATCTAGCTTGCAAACAACCCGTTAGAGACCAACACCTTACGGCGAGGCACCGGGAAAGGTATCCAACGGGCAGCCTTGCCCCCTAACTATCAGTGTTAGTAGTATATCTCCGTCTGGGGTTAACCTTCAGGATACCTTCATCCTCCCGACTGGTTACGGGTCCGAAGTTGTTTACGCGGCCTCTACCTGTCGTATTACAGCGGTAATTCAAATTGAATATATCGCGGACCTGGGCGATCTTTACCCGTAGTTCCACGCGTGATCGAAGGGCCCAAGGTCATTTCAAGAGTAACATGCAACAGGTCAACATCCACCCCCGCTGCTTAGGATACAGTATTTTACCATAGTCTCCAGACTCCTTCAGCAATTATTATTAGTCAGACTGCACAACTGATTGGCATCGCCGAACAGTGCGCAAACCGTCCAGTAGCACCGGGATGCAATCCCGCCAGGAGAAACCGGTCCACCAGCTTTGAGGCCTGAGACGCGAGAGTCTTACCCGGGGTAGTCTTCCGCACGAGGAGGCCTCTGAATAGGAGCTGAATCGTGAGTTGATCCGATCCGAGAACGAACACGAAACCATACTCTACCACTATGTTTTGGCGGCTAGAATTTTACCACGAAACGCAACGTGTACACGGCACTCATAGTTCCAAATAATCATTAATCTTCTCTTATGTTTAATATGGCGCGTTCTTGGTATGGTATGGCGGAGTATGGCGGAGCACTATAAATGACGCTCTATATAAACACGAGTATACGGAAATTAAAAAAAATGCATAATAACACACGTATTTTAAAATCATAGCTATTTTTATTTTAATATTATTTACCTAAAGATGTCAATTTTAATTTTAGGTATACAGGTTTCAATACGTAATAATTACGCAGTTTAATGTTCAGGTAGATGTTAATAGCTAATTGATGACATTCTATATCTCCGTAGTATTTCTGTGATGTAATCATCCTATAAAGAAATGTTATTATTGTTATCATTAGTTAAATTATTAAATCAATCAGTCCTTGAAAATGAAAATAAAAAATAATAATTTAAGTCTGACCTATATGTGTCGAACTATTTTAGTCAATCGATCGAATTATGGAAATAAAAATGTATTATATTGAAGATCTAAAATAGCCAAAACTGTCTCAAATATTTCTATGGAAAGTTTCCCCTAAAATAAAGTTAATATGAAAGGATATTAAAAGTGCAAAAAAAATATTGCAGTTGTCAATAGTTGTTGTAGTAGTAGTTGACACAGAGGCAGCGATCGTAAATAAAACAATGGGCCGATGACAATACGAATCGATGGCATTATGACAGATGACTCAAAACAACAGTCCGCTGTCATCGAACTATGCGCAGCGATGATTGGTCGTCCTGCACTGACCCAATAATTATAATGAACTGGCGGCTCCCAGCTGACTTCGATATGTTTACTATTATGGCGCTTGAAGAGTGATCATAAGTAAAACTCCAAACCAAAACAAGATATTTATTTATCAATTATTCTCTAATTTTAGGAAGCCCATTAGGACAAAGGACATTCAAGAAGATATTATCTCAATCTCAAAAAGGTTCATAATCTTATTTATGTAATCATTAATATAGTCAATTAATCTTTTATGCATCCATTTTAAAATAATACAAACAATCTTTAAAAAAATATAAACAAATAATCGAAAAAAATATTCAGAGAAGTTACTAGCCAAAAATGCAACAAATAATCAAGATAAATAACAGTCACATAATATCATAATAATAGTAAATGTTCAATAATCAAATACGTATTTAAATCGATAATTTAAAGTTATGGAAATAAGTTAGCAAACATTGCCAAATTATTCATTTAATGTAGAACTTAGGAATAACAACATTTCGAGATATTCCAAGGGCTTCGTTATTTATACTTTTACGTATATTTATACGTGTATATGAGTTATAGAGGTATGTTATAGAAATTATATTTTTTTGCTTAATAAGTATTAATGATTTCGAGTTCGAGTCTACCTTATAAATAGTATGTGTAATTAGCCAATGTTTAACTTCAATATCGAACTTTTTTTGTTCCAAAACGTGTATTGACTTTCGAAGGTTATTAAAGAGTTCAAACGCCATATATACAAATAAATTTTGGATTAAATTGAAATGAACTTTGGGGAGGACTATTTTGGCATGGCGTCGATTGTCTTAATCATGTAGGTACTATATTGTGTTGTTTTTATCACTTTGAAAATGTATTTTTGAAGAACTATTGTGTAGTCTATTAGTTGTCAATGCTTCGACCTCAGATACGTCTAGGTAGCTTTGGCTTCAGATGATAGTCCATAGAATGTGTTCGTAAGAGTCAGGAAGAATTTAGCACCACGCTTAACAGCAGTTGACCGTTATTCTTCATGTTGCCATCCCCGTGTCTCCCTAAGACCTTGGGCCACGCCTCGTAGTCGCAACCAACCCGCGCGTTGAATTCACTTGGAAATGCCTTTTGTCTCCTCATCCTTATTCGTCCTTTTCGCATATACACTTATAAAGTTCAAATAATTTTCGCTTTCAAAGTATAGCCGCAATGAACAGACGAATACTTTTGTCAAGGCGAATTCCAACATCGGCTTAATGCCCCTATGATGTGACAAAAATGAATTATGTGGCACGGGTTAACCTGCTGACATACATTCTCTCACTGTACATCATCCAACTTATTAATTTTCTGCACATGTATAGCACTGAAGACAATGTAGTCTAGCATATATCTTGTTCTCTTAGTGGATAATAAGTTGCGCTTGGAAGCACAACTAAGGTCATTGCGAGCGAGGCCAGAATTCTGGGCTATACATAGATTTAAGGAATATTCTGGTTCCTATTACGTTATATGTTATTTATCGGGCCTATGGAAAACGATTATTTAATTTCATTGGTTGGGTGGGTACTCAAAAAGCCTCCTTGCACCACTTCAATCTCAGTTAATTCCAAAAATCATGTACTTAAATATCTGTTTCTGTTCTAGCGCTACTCTTTTCGAAAAAGCACGTATACTAGACACCGGGCAATTATTTATTAAATCGGTATTTTTGGTGATATTTGTATACTAGGTTTAACATACAAGCCCTTGGAGAAAATTATCTTATACTGAGAATGAGATCATCATTTGGTCAACGGCACCACCCGTGCATAGCGCCAAGAGTATTTAACAGCCTTACTGGTGACCCCGACTAAAAAAACGCTACAAAGAAAACCAGAATCAGACCATCGAGCACGCTCAACGAGAAGCACGTCAACGAGACACTCAACGGACTACTGGTACTTTCTTTTCCACGTCACAAGACACATCAACAACACGAAATCAATACAGAAGACGACATGCAGTCGGCAGACACCCTCGGAGCATATACATGACATCGCATTACTCAGCGTTGCAGCAAGACTACCGGCCTTGTGGCAGCAACAACCAGCACTATAGTTCACCCAAGTGGAGACCCTGCTAGCAGCACAGAATTGCAGCGACCAAGGCCGTTTCAGCTGCGTCGTGGCACAACTAGAATACTCGGCGCTCCAGGAGGTGGGAGACTTACTAATCCAACCAGCAGCGCAAAACAAGTTCGAGGCAATAAAGAACAGACTCATCACCGTCTTCGGAGAAACAGATATATCACAACTACAGAAATTGTTGAACGAGACGGAGTTAGGAGAGGAAAAACCATCGCAAGCCATGCGGAGAATGAGGGGGCTCGCCAGAAGAAAAATACCCGACGACACATTAAAAATAATGTGGCTTCGCCATCTACCCACTACTGTACGAGCGGTACTTTCCATAAACACAGAAAGTAACCTAGATATCCTCGCAAAATTTGGCTGATAACATGATAGAATCTTGTACCACATTTTAAATAAACCAGACATGTCATTTTCCAACGTAATCGCGGGTTTTTCTTCACTATGAAACCAGCCCGTGATATTAAATGACTAAGTTTTGTTTATTATGGAACTACCAAACATAATATTATAATCAGTTGGGCTGAGCGCGACAAACAGCTACTAATATTTTTTGCAATAATTCGTTTTATGATTGTGGATTGTATTATTTTAGGTTACTAATAAATTAAATTTATTGAAATGCTAAAGTACGGTATGAGATATATCCAGGACATTCATCCAGTTATTTAGCAATATGTATTCTGATAGCAAACTCATTACTAGGTCGTCTAGGTTCAGTATGCAGCGTCCGGAGTGTCTTTAGCATACACTAAATATGATGGCTTAGTAAACACTTTCTATTTTCTAAATGGAGGCGCGCAAGTTTGGTAAAAATGATAAACCTGGAGAGGTCTACGTCTCCGCATCGTAGCGTGGATAGCGTAGAGGTCTACATAATTAAGTCGTAAGGATTCCGGATACTTCTGCACTTCCACGTTTTTTTTTTTTTTTTTTTTGACGCAGCCTGCATCATAAAATAGTATACAGTAACTCTGTATACTGTAGCCCTAGTGCTAAGTTAGTGGTGGCAAGTAAAATGTAGGGCTAGCTGGCACGTGAGTCGAAGTGAGCCCACTCACTTGCCGATAAGTCAGTGTTATTGTCGCACTAGATCTTGCACTAACTCGACGTATGTAAGCTACCTAAAGGAGCTGCAGGCGGCGATACCTCAAAAATAACTGCGAGATCTGCGACGGTTCGGATACGAATTATTAAAGTAAAATACGTAGTCCATAAAATTCAAAACCTAGAGGCAAAATAGCAATTCTGACTAACAACAAACATATAACACAGTTCGACGCCATAATCAATATAAGCAGTTCAACAAAAAAAAAACCAAGCTTGAATATCTGCCTAGGAACGATAAACTGTGAATTATTATTTAGCCTGAAACAGTACCAAACAAACTTTATATCTTGATTTTTATCTTAGAGTAGATGATATCGCACCACCCCAGCTAGGAGTCACTTCGACCAGGTCCATCGGTATGGCAGTAGGATATAAACACGTGATCCATTAAATGAATGGCGATAATAAGAGAATAATCGATCGGCATTAGGCAATCTAAATCTAGTAATGGAAATGTCAGTGAGTCAGTAATTGTGAGGGAGAGCAGAGTAATATTCTTTTTTTCTTTGTCTCTTCCGCTTTTGAGTATCATGTCTCTTCTTTACTTAGTCGCTTCCTCTCTTAAGTATGGCCTTCTGATCCACTTCCTTCCAGATCACATCTATATGTAGTTTTTTTTACAATTTTTCCTTAACCTTTACTAGTTTTTTCCATTCCTCCATCGTTACGTCGTACTATTTCACGACATATTCCTTTTGCTTTCCTGCTGAGTACCTTATCGTTTCCGACAATAAGTGTGAGAATTCCAAATTTAATGACAAAAAACACCACGTCAAAATATCACACACTGCAATATAAGTACTTATTCTCGTGATATTTTTCGCTGCAAGGCGTCATGATGTTTCATTTCAATCGCCGCTTTGTGCAGTGAGACTATCCTCCGTATTTTTCCAGTTCTTAAAGTTTTGTGGTTTTCTTGCAAAATAACTTCTCATGTGAGTTTTTTCAATTTATTAGGTTATTTGTTAATGTTCTTATATATATATTCATACTTACCGAATATACTTAACCGAAAATTCACGACACCCGTTAGAACCCACAAATTAAAGTTATTATTGTTAAAAACACTTCACCACTAAAGCACCCGCAAAATGATATCACGTCTAGTCATCATCTAGTCACGTTAGTCTTCCACTGAGTTCGCTTAGCGGATTCCTGATCATTTGTCGAGACCCTTTCAACAACTCCTTTAATGTCATTTGAGTTCCGTATTATTCTATCTTCTTTAGATATGAGAAGGGTTTCATTTGAATTATTTTAATTAACTTAAAATACGTTGTTACCTAAAACATGCAAAGAATTAAAAACAAATTCATTGTAAACAGCACAATTCAATAAAAAATGTATGAACAGTAAGTAATTAGATGGCAGTCTATGAGACTACATTTCCCCAATACGATTTTAAAGTCTCGTCTCGTGGCTATCACTATTTATGAGGCATTTTTCATTCTTTATATCGAGGCTATACTTCAAACACAAGTTAAATGCAGGTTTAATGATTTGGAGAAAACAACATTTGACAGTTTGAAGACAAAGTTGAAAGTTGAACTTCCAATTTAATCTTTTAAATTAATGGCCCTTTATAGACATATCAATAATCGTAATACCACTGAATCTTGTTTTTAAAATGATCTTACCTAAATACATGCGAATGCCTATCTAGATGGGCTCAGATCCTAAAGAATAAGAAGTTTGTTCTTATTAAGCTTATATGGCAAAAGAGTGGATTCGCGCTTGTAGATTGTAGTCTGCGGTTTAGATAATTGGTGAAATAGAAAGTTATCTTAAATTTTTCTTAGACACAACCGTAGCAGTCCAGAGACTCCCGAAGTAAGCTCGCCTTAATACAGGGGTGCCTATCAAGGCAGGCTCGGTTGCACTTCACTTAGCATAATAGAAAGGTAAACATTTGCTTTTAATTCATGCGCTTGGGCTCAGACAGATGTGTACCTATCTAACTTAAGAAGCATACAGCGACATTGTCTTAATTGTAAATTCATTTTCTGTTGTGCTCATGTATAAATAAAATAAAAATCAATTTAGCTATAAATAAATGTTAATTATATGAATTTAAATGAAAACAACCATTTTGCTCAATAACAATACTTTCCCGGTTTATTTCGTTAAGGGAAAGTAATATCGGTGAAATTGGCGAGTGGCCCCGCGCAGGGCTCCGGGCGCGGCCGCGGCGGCTCGGGGCCCGGCGCGGCGCGGCGCAGCGCCCCCCGCGGCCCCCGTGAATTATGTGCCGGAGGCGAGGCCCCCCCGCGGCGAGGGCCTAACTTGTGTCCCTTCACACCTCCGGATCGGACCGTGAAAAAGTGGACGCCCGATGCAACGGAATGGAATCAAACTTACAACGATACATTATTGCTGTATGATTGCAGGGGTGCCGCACTTAAATTCGATCGAAATGTGATCAGTGGCCTTACAGCCCAATCAGTAATGGCTGCTTTAAAAAAGGTTGGGCATATAGCGATTTTTATATTTATTGTTTATGTGGTCCCTAAAGAAATCCAAGTTTTTTGAGAAATCACCTTAATGCCCAGTGACTGGACAGTAACTGGAGCTGTCAACTACAACGGGCGAACCTTCACCTCAGGAAGTTATAACGATATTAGATCGTTCTATCTCCCGTGAGGTGAGCGAAGACTTGGGACGAAAACAGTCCACTGTCTAGTTACGCTACTCACCCGTAAGAAGCCAACGGCTTACCGCGAGATAACCAGGTTAATCCACCAGCGGCCCGAATCTCGCGCCCTTACTTCCAGTTGCAACCAGTATACTCCGGGCTCCAGACTAATAACAGGCTCGAGATTGCTTGACCGACCCTCTCCCTTACGTAGCGGTGATATGGTGTCTACCGAATCTATCGCTGACCACGGCCATCCTTTGCTCGCCTGTTCACCCGGTATCGGGTAGCCGATTGGTCGTTTCAAGAGCAGTTGCCGAAAGGTTAACAACTGCCCCCGCTCTATAGGAAACAATACAGTTTCCAGACTCTCCCGGTTATCATTCGGAACGCGAAATCGATTGTCTGACGGTGCGCAAACCGTCCAGGAGCGTCCGACGAGTGATTCCTATAGGAAACTGGCCCGCAGGCCGGAATCCTTCCCAGGCTCGCACTTCTGCGTGGAGGTTACCGGATAGTGTTGACCGCGAGTTTGACCGACTCTTATACAACATGGGTCTTAGTGGCCGAAATGCAACTGGGCCTATTACCTCTGTGACTATTTTATTCCAAAGTAATTCCTCATCATTTCGGTGTACCTTTCTCCACCAGCATCAGCACAGATCGCTGACTACAAACACTTTTTCGACAAACGTCTCAATATTGTCCATGTATTTCCAAAGGAAGTTCAGTATTTTCTAATCCTAACATGCGTGCAGGTCATACACGTCTAATATTACATACTCATTTTTTTACGTATTTCCCAAGGGAAATTATGTGCATTGCAGTCCTAATAGCATTACAGTGCAGGCTGCAATGCACCGGTTGGTGAGGCGTCGGATTCCATCAGAGAAGAAAGTTTTCTCACACCCATCAAAACACGCCTGACCCCATCATTGACTTTATCATCGTCGTCGTAATGCGAACCACGCAAGTGTTTCTTCAGTTGTTAAAACAGGAAGAAGTCACTCGGTTCCAGGTCTGGTGAATAGGGTGGATGGGGACTAGACCAAAGGTACGATGTTAATAAATATTTATAGATCGCGATGTGTACGATCGCTAAGACATGATGTGATGATCATGATATGTAAAGAGAAATCCATGGACAAATTTCAATGAAAATGTTAAAACAGGATTTTACTGTGAGGATCATTATAATCGCTATAAAGATAATTAATAAAAAATCTTTCATTAATCTCAGAGTCAAAGGGTTGAAGAAATTGAAAACAACTTCAAATAAACAAAATTAAAGCATTTTCAAAGCTTACTAGTATGTTCGAAATTCTTATTTTTTGATGAAACATTTTGCAGAATTTTACTGAAAAACAAACGAGTATTGACAGACTTCTAACATGTTTAGAAGATTCATTAATTTATAGACTTATAATTAACACTGCGATATGTTACTTTAAAAATCAGATCTAAAAACCATTTTAGTAATTTTGGCTCATTTTTATCTATATTTCTCGGCATATTTCTCATAAGCAATATACGATTATTAAATGAAACTTTAGTCACATAAAAAAATAGACAGAGTCTAACTATGTATTCATATAGCATTTACAGTTAAAACGTGTGTAATCAATTGTATCTTTTTTTAATAGGATAGACGAATTTACCGCGTAACGTTTGTAACGCCACAGGCTGCTACAAACTCCAGTATGTAAATTCGTTTTTGTCCTATTTATAATGTCAAACAACTGGAATAGTCTTCAATTTCATCTTTTATTCTGATTGTGCGATGTAATATTTTGGGTTGTATCCCTCCCAAAAAAAAACTAATTTAGGCCATCGGCCAACGTCAACGATCATCCTCACTGTCGTGTAGAATTTTAAAATGGCACTTGGTTGGACAATCTTGAAAGTTTTTCACCATCAACGTTTCCGATATTCATTAGTTATTCGACTATGGATCAAACAATATTACAGAACAATGTTATCATTAAATAATGAAAAAGGCCCCTATATTTATTGCCAGATTTTATACGTGCGCACTTTATTTGTACATATTTAGGATTTATAATGTTTAGATAATGACCGCTTCAAACAATTGGTTCAGCATAGATACAGTACAAGAAAATGTTAGTGACTTCCTTTATAAATCTCCACGTAAGACGGAGGCGTGCATCTCTAATTCCAATAATTTTTATTGAAATGCTTACCATGGGTAGGTATTTCTACATAACAATGTATGCTACGTGATTATATTATATGTAGTATACGCTTAGGGTGAGCTTGTAAAAAGTTTAATATATAATGCAGCCAAAACACGAAAAGTTTTGACCAACACGATCAAAAAGCTAGACTTTATAGGTTACACACTTTGTTTTCCAGCCGATAAGCTTTAGGCTTGGCTGGATTTTGTTTGTTCGAAGCACAATTATTATATTAAATATCAGAAATGGCTAATTTAGGATTGGTAACCCTGGCGATCGATTGCAGAAGGCTGCAGGAGGTGCATCCCGCGCAGCAGGCGCGTTTGAAGTGGTTAGTAGACGAGCCGACTACGCTAATATTCTCCGAGAGCCTCTGTGTGGTCTCTTCTCCGCTGGCCCGAGCGAAGGAACTCCTTGACATTCAATTCCTTATACCTTACCAAATTATTGAACAACAAATGTCACAATACGCCGTAATGTCAATGATAAACTAAAGTAAATAGGTTCTGTTAAATGAAATATCATTTAATCGTTATAACGGAGAAAAACTCGAAGTAATATTTTGATTTGTAAGTATTGGATAGAGATAGAATACACAAACAATAGAATAGATCTATAGGAGTTCAATAGTAAAAAAATATACATATGTATACAACTAGGGTTGTCGACCACAGCTGGCGAGCCCGTCACCTCAGGAAGTTTTAACGATTAGTCGTTTTATTTCCCTGGAGTGAGCGCAGAAGACTTAAGGACAAAACAGTCCACCGTCTAGATACGCCACAAGCCCGTAAGAGGCCAACGCTTTAACCGCGAGATAGCCAGGAGTATTACCCGGCGGGCCTACACTCACGCCCTTACTACCGCCCGCCCTTACTTACATATGTATACAGGGCGAGATTTAGAATTGATAAAGCCCTAAGCTATTTGAGATATGTGGCCTTTGTGAGATATGGGGCCCCTAAGCTATATGGTTTGTAGCTTATACGTAAATCCTGCACTTGTAGGATACATGTAAAGGTAGTTGTACCCAACCACATATAGCTCAATAAGTCATACGTCACGTAATTACGGGACATTTTCCATATATAGGCCGGGCGTCCCGGTGTCCCATATAGATGCCGTATTGCATGGGAGGTCAAACAGATGGGACGGAAAGTGAAGGACATTGGTTGGTCATATTCTCTACATTTTGATTTTTTTAACCATTATAACCTTACGGTGACGGCCCACCTTTGACAAGTATCTTACAGGGCCCTATATCACATCACGTGGCAGTACTTAGGCGGTCACCCATTGAAGTACTGACTACGCCCGACGCTGCTTAACTTCAGCGATCTGATGGAAACCAGTGGTTCAACGCTGCTACGAATGTTACAATTCCATAATTAAACAATTACAATTTCTATATAATTGTGATACGATACATTTTCGATACGGTACAATTTTAACTGCTGGGAAAAATTCGTTTCGACGTTGAGACATTTGTCCATAACATTTATAGGTTCTTTTTAATCGACACTGTACGTACCGAAAGACTGGTAGATTTCTGCAAGCCTTTAAATATTTCCTATAAAATTCACTTTCATATTCGGGCATCGGTTGTCGCTACTGCCGGCTGTATACCTTATACTGAAATTGTGGACACCCTTAAAATGTTCTTCATAATCAAAGCAAAACCAACCACAAATATGTTTTTTTAATTATATTTATTAGTCATCCCTTGGAAGAGCTCTAATCCTGGTTTGTACACTCTCAGTTATCGTTTTTTATATTCTATTACGAAAATTAAAAGGCAAATACAACAGCTACGCAAATAAAATCGCAGCTAGAATATATAAAAAAAATATCGCAAAAGGAAAATAATCCAAAAATATCTGATTCCCAATTAAACAATTTCAATTAAGGCACACGCTGATTTCCTCTTTGTAAAAGCTTTTGACAAGACATTGAAAGGGATTTTTTGTCATTGCTTTGAGTAACTGCTTTGATGACGTTATTAAAAGCTTTACAATTAATTTACTGGACGTTTAAAAATATCGTTCCAAATTACGGTGACATAGAGAAAACCCTCCTGAATATGATAGATGCGCGAATTGTTATGGGTAATGTCGATATAAATTTCAATCGACCTATAGTACTTAGGTAACATGGAATAAAATCAACATGGGCAACATGAATGGATAAGGACATTCACATTAAACAGTTACATCTTTTTCAAGACTCTATACGCGATGAGGCAAGACACAAACGCAAGCATAAGGTTGGTTGGAAGAGATTGTCATATGACAATAAACCCGCCCATTGTGAAGTTTCACAATAAAGAGTATAAACAAGGAAAAATCAAGTTTGCATCTTAAGATTGATTTGAATATGATTTAAAGACGATTTGATGATTGCTTTTAAGATTGATTTGAATGAGATTTAAAGCTTACCATCCGCTCACCCTGCTCGGTTTTTTAAATTCCGAAACAACGTTAATTTCATCAGTATTTAACAACGTTTAGGGGGAAAAAACTGATTTCATATTTGGATTCAGAGCCCCAAATATAGCGATAATTAGTTCTAAATTCCTAGGCACCAAAAAAAATATTTTTTTTTGTAGGCCTGACGCCAAGAAAACAATGACACCTTAATAATCGCCACACCTAGCGACTAGATGAGCAAGATAATTTATTTAGCTATTGATTTTGCAAAACATAAGAAAACCCTCATTTTTTATGCATACGGAAGCGCCATCGACATATTTCCTCCCTTTCTATCCAAAAGCGACAAAACGAGACGGGAAGATAGAGGCATCATTTATCAGAGGCAAAACATAGAACCAAAATACTCGCGTCGGAAGTAGACTTATTAAAAGTGTCCATTAATGTTATTACATTGTTACATTCTTGAGCTCAATATTTGTTGCGATAGGAACTTCAAGTAAAAGGAAACCGTAGTATGACACTTGTCTCCCTCCCCGGCGAAGGCAATAACCTTTGTCTTTTAAGCAGGATTATTAGAAAGAGAAAACACTCGCTAGTATGTCGTATTGTCATAGTTCGATATATACTATTTTCATATGTATCTTTTGAGGTAAAAAAATCACTTCTTTGTTTGGGCTATTTACGTGTTTTTCTTCCTCGCTGTCAAATCAAAAACATCGACGTTTTTGACGCAAGATATTGTATTTTTGACATAACAACTGCGATTTATCACATTATCAGCCAGCAATTAGCCATCGAGACGATCATAACTATACAGGATGTTCAGGTCCGAAAATCCTTTTTCAATGGGTTATTCTGTGCATCAAATTGAACAAGAATAGCTACAAAAGTTAGGAAATTTATGATTACATGACAAACTATGTTGAAAATAACGTAAAACTTTTTTTTTCGTATTATATTTTTTTTACAGAGGAATTTAATTTTTTTATTTCGACTTTAATAATAATAATAAAACGATTTATTCGTATTAAAGGGCGGGATATGGTCGATCTATATGTAAAACCTCGTACGCACCAAATAATCGAATTAGCGTTTTTTATTGCTATTGGTGTAAAAATCACTCTGCAGATAGTTAGTGTCCGGAAGGCTCAAATTGCTTAGTTTATTTGTAGTTCTTATTGCAGTGGCATCTCGTAGGCATGAGTTGATGATTTGACCGGTGATGCCTCTTACGTCCTTAGTAGTAAATCCTCGCAAACAACTTAACTGTTTCACAGATTTATTCGTTAGTACATTAGGGCGTTCTCGACTACAGTGGGCAAACCCGTCACCCCAGAATGGTATAACGATATGAGATCGTTCTTTCAATCGTGGGATAAGCGTAGAAGACTTAGAGACAATACAAATCTACTGTCCAGCTCTGCCAACATGCCCGTCAGACATGTGCCAGCGGGTAGTCTTGCCCCCTGACTACCTATTTGGAAATATATCTTCGTCTGGAATTAACCATCAGGATACTTGCTTTCTCCCGACTGGTCACATATTCGAGGTCGCTTGCGCGGTCCTCTCCCTTAAGTAGCGATGATACGGTGGCTACCAAATCTATCGCGGACCACGGCATCCTGTGTCCGGCTCATTACCCGGAATCGGATAGGCGAATGGTCGTATCAAGAGCAGTTGCCGTAAGGTTAACAACTACCCCAAATCTATAGGAAGCAATACTGTTTCCAGACTCCCCCGGCTGTCAGTCGGAATGCACAATCGATTGACTGACGCCACATGATGCGCAAATCATCTTGGGGCGCCCGAAGGTTGACTCCTAGAGGAAACTGGCCCGCAGTGACCTTCTTCTGCTTGAAGGCCGCCAGATGGCTCTTGACCTGTGCGTTTGGTCGACCCTAAACCAGGGCCGGATCTAGGGGGGGGCAGGAGGGGGCACTTGCCCCGGGCGGCGAAAACTGGGGGCGGCCATCGTACGTCGAACATCGCGTGTAACAAACCCTCTCCTCACATTTGATGTACGGTTTGGAAATAGTGTCCACTTAGTTTGCCAATGTATGCACAATACGAGCGCGCGAATTGCGCGCTCGCATTGGATCGAACTTTAATGGAAATCAATCACAGACTTGAAAGCGCGAGGAAACTGAATTCCGATTTTGCATTTTTGACTGGCGATTCAATAATGGAAATGAGCACTAATGATTTAAACAAATATGGACTCGATTTGGCTCTTAAAATAGGGCATGGACTTGAATTCAGCGGAACTTATTTCCGAACTTAAAGTATTTAAAGAACACGGACAACTCTTACATAAACATATTTCTGGATTGCAACCATTTTATTTATTAAAACTCACATGTAAAAATGATTTACAGGATGCATTTCTTAACTTGAGCATAGCTCTTAGAATATATGAAACCCTACCCTACCTACAACTTCTGCTTCATGTGAAAGAAGCTTCAGCAAAATGAAGCTCATCAAATACTATGTACGCTCCACAATATCCCAAGAGCGCATGTCGGGATTGGTAATATTATCAATTGAGAGCGAAATGGCCAACAATCTGAATTATGATATGTTAATTAACGATTTCGCTGAAATTAAGTCGAGGAAATAAACCTTTAGAATCAATTATAATTTTACTACTATAATATATAATTTTCTAAAAGTCAGTGGATTTAATTTGTTCAAAAATTTTCCTAGAGGGCGGCAAATTCGCACTCTGCACCCTATCCGGGCCTGCCCTAAACACATGGGTCTTAGTGGCCAAACTGCAATAGCGCCCATTGGATTCCGTATATAGTATAGTAAATTAATATTTTAGTACAGTAAATTATTATTTTTTTATATTTTTCCCACCTACATAATTTAAAAAAACATCTCGTGGACGAAGTTATTCAGTTTTTTCCATGCCTCATAAAGTTGGCGTGTACGAGGTCTCCGACACATAGAGCTGCGATATTATTATTATTTTCTCAGTAAACAAGACCTAAATGTAAAAAAGTTGTACATTATTTTTAAACTCAGTTTTCCATGAAGAATGTGTCAAGTAAATCTACTAATTTTAAAAAATCTACATAACCAAAATTTTGGTATTTCGTCTTCAGTTTGATGTACAGAATCGCAACTACAAAAAAGGGATTTTAAGTCCCCAAACAGCCTGTATATAAGCGCGCACAACTACGCCTTTGTGCGAAACCCTAAAAACTACAGCCATGCTACCGTAGTCATATACGCTAATAGGCGTCGTTTTTTCTTTCGTTTCTTATAAAATTGATTAGGCACGTAGAGATCTCGTGTTTATGCAGTGTTAATATTTACTTACCGGAATGCGAATGGCCGCAGCCTAACGTACCTGTTAATTGGATTCTTTATGGTGGTCGGCATTATAAATGGCGGGAGGTGCGAAATTTGCTGTCTCAGGTCAAATTGAATTACCATGTCCTCCATTAAAGCTTTCTATAAAAACTGATTATTATATTTACACTTGCTTTGCGTCACTTGAAATAACATTATTTTGCTCAATCGAGGGACGCATCATTTTCCACGAAAAACGTGGGAATTGTCTATCGTATGAATTACTACGCCATTTGAGTTTTAATGTTGTGTACTCGCTTCAATTCCACTTTTATGAGTTTGTTCATTAAATTTACAGGGAATTATGAAGGCAATGAATCTTCATTCACTGCCATATTTGAGTAGTATGCGGTAGTATTTTTTCGGCCAATAGTCTCGCCTTGCATCGTTATTACTCAGTCATCAAACACTGATTTCTTTTGTAGATACATGAGTAAGGTGCATGAAATGTAATAATGGTTTTTACTTTCCCGGCCCAAAGGAAAGTATTGTGAACACACTAAAAAAAGTGATGAAGACAGAAATATCCATTTTGACCCCCCCCCCTCCCCCCGAGACGATTAGGACCATTTCCAGACTGAAGTCTGTCTGAGACTATGTGTGTGTATGTCTGTCTGTCTGTGTGTGTGTGTGTGTGTGTGGGAGGTAATGGGCTCTGTTGCAGTTGGCCACTAAGACCCATTTCTTCAGGGTCGGTCAAACTCATGGGTCAACACCCATCCGGCGGCATTCACGCATGAAGTACGAGCCCGGGTAGGACTCTGGCCTGCGGGTCAGTTTCCTCAATCTTCAGGAGTCAATCTTCTGGCGCACCTTACGGCGACTGCTTTTAAAACGACCAATAGGCTACCCGATTCCGGGTGAAAGCCGAATAAAGGACGCCGTGGTCCGCGATAGATTCGGCAAACGCCGTATCACCTCTTCGTAAAGTAGAGGACTGCGCAAGCGACCTCGAACCCGTAATCATTCGGGAGACCGGAGTAATCTGATTGCAACTGGTAGTAAGGGCGCGAGTGTCAGCCCGCTTGGTGACTAACCTGGATATCTCGCGGTAAAGCTTTGGTCTCTTACGGGCATGTGGCGGAACTTGACGGTGGACTGTTTTGTCCTAAGTCTTCTGCGCTCACCTCACGGTAGACAGAACGAGCAATATTGTTAAAACTTCCTAAGGTGACGAGTTCGCCCGTTGTAGTCGACAGCCCTAGTTGTGTGTGTGTATTCCTCCACGATAGCGCCTAAACTCTTTATTCGATTGAGCCGAAATTTGGCATGCAGGCATCATTCGGTCATGGCAAGAGTTAAAAAGTTGTAGTAGTTGAAGTAGTTGAAGTCGATTCACCAGAAAGCGCGCTAGCCATACTTTGTTAGCGACTTGATGTTGATGTGAAATATTGCGGTACACAGATGCCTTGCTGGACAGAAATCACGTTGTTATTTTTTTGTTGAAATATCTAGCATCTATAAGATCTGGATCTAAAAGATCTTTTGTAACGACCCACTTTCTGGTTGGGTCCGTGGTCTGCTAGTAGCCCAATACTGCTAACCAGTCTATGCAGAACACTGACCTTCAAGTTGGGCAGATCGCTAGGTACGAGAAAGGCTCCTCCCAGTAAACTGTGTCTTTTTGCGGCGAGGCCTGGGCAGCGTACAACAATGTATATGCTGTCCTTAGGTTCTTCACCACATATTCGGCAGTCCTTGCTCTCGGTCAAGCCAAAGTTGAATAGATGTGATCTAAGGCTCGTGTGTCCGGTGAGGAGACCGATAAAGGTTCTAAGGTTCTTCTTGCTCATGTCAAGTAGGGACTTGGTTTTCTATGGAAGTGGTTGCTCCATCATGGCTTTTGCCTGGCGACATCCTTGGCTCTGTTTCCAGGATGGCCGATGTTCCTGCTCCAAGCAATCCCTGAGAATTTCTTACCTTAGTGGATACCTTGGATATTCCCATTCGCTATAGTTCTTACCTATAGCGAATGGGAATATCCAACAACTGGCTACACCGGGCATTCCAGTGTGCCCAGTTTTGCTAGTGTCGGTCTCTGCCTTGCCTGGTATGCCTTGATGGCCAGGTATTCATATTAAGGGGATTTTTTTGGCTTTTCCCAATTTGTTGAGCTCTTTCATAGAGACCACAGAAAGTTCTGTGGTGGCTTTAGCTAGAGCGTCCAATGCTGCTCTGCTGTCAGAGCAGATGAAGATTCGTCTATTTCTTTCAAACGTTTAATTCGTTATTTTGAAATGCCAAAAGCCCACATGGCTGTCTTGCAATGCATGTGTGTGTGCCCGTCTAGAGATAAAATTATCTTGCATTACGCTTAATTTATTACCGATTACATCGGACAACCTCTGTAAAATTGTTTACCGTTCGGAAACCCCAACGACTGATTATTTATATACAAAAAAGGCAGCAGCCAGTATCTAATTATAAAACGATGGATTTAAAAAATACATTTATAATGGTTGCTGCCGATTCAGCGCTTTTCAAACTGCAGTTTTAAAAAATCGCAATTCGCTTCCAATTGTTTTATATTTCAGTTTACCGACAGATTTTTTAACACATTTTCTGTACATTCACTATAGTGCTGTGCATTAATTTCCTGGCCTACCAACCGACCAGGGGTGAAAGTATTGTGAACGCGCATTTTTTTTCTCGAGATAAAGACGGAAATATCTATTTTGAGCCCCCCTGAGACGATTAAGACAATTTCCAGATCTGTCTCTCTGTATGTAACCTCCACAATAGCGCTTTAGCTGAATTTTGGTAAGCGTACGTCATTTGGTCATGGCAAGAGTTGAAAAGATTGTGGTTGAAATCGGTCCAGCGCTGGGCGCACTAGTCATATATCATCTTTGAAATATTGGACTTGGAGACTTGAACAGATGCCTTTTTGGGCCGAAATCACAATGTGAAATTTTGGTTGGAATACCTCATATACAAGCTAAACTAATAATATTTAAATCCGCCATATATTTTAAACAAATATTAAACCAAGCGGCCAGAGGCTATCTGAGAAACGAACCGCGCCGCCAGAAGTGGTTGAGTAACGTAACCCGAATGGGTTCATTCGCCAAACGAGAGATTACGCCCGTCGATTTTATTTATGAAATTAATATCCAAATGAAATCAGTCATTATCTACTTGCCGAGAAAGTCTTAGATTGACACAACCGATTTCTTTTACGGTTGTGATGATTTGTACAGGTTGAGAAATTCGGGTCGCCGGATACATTCAGCACTTCACTAGGACCTCCACTGGTTTATGAATGAAAATATTGGTGAGGGCACACGGTTGACAAATCCCCAAGTTTCTCACTTATCGCGGCCCAAACTCCATCAATTCTATTAGCCGCTTCGGGACCGGTTTTAAACCGAGCTGACAGTATTCCCAAGTGTGTGTGTGACACACGCTCAAATATTTATTTATCATCAAATGTATATGACACCATATTTTAAGAAATGCCACTGTTTATATTTCATTAATGAGGAATTGATGTTTTGGTAGTTTGATCAATGGGTGCATAATTAATTAAAATGAACTGATAGATATACTGTGTCACATTACAGGATTCAGGTTATTTTACAATATTTTTATGTTATGTTTTTTTAAATATATTTAATCGTTCAGCAGTAAAGTTCGTGATTACATAATACTGTTTGGTGACTGACAAGCAATAGGTTCATTGCAACTCTTGCAATGGGGATGTGTGTGCAAAACTTTTTGTAGGCGGCGCCAGAGGCGGCTTAGTAAAGGAATCCGGGACAATTGCGGCCCCGCCCAGCCGGAAGAGCCGATGTACCTAGATGAAAAGCGTTTTCTCGACGAAGACGAGCAGGTAACAATCACGGCGTCCCAGTTGCTGGACCTGATTTACGAGTGCCAAATCGGCACGAAAGAGGAAAATATTATGCTCATTAATATTTTCCTCAAAACGGACCTACCACGACGTGCCTCGAAGAAAGGAGCGTAACATTGTTCTACACTAAGAATCCTGCCTCAGGGTGAACAGCCCTGAGACGCCATATGCTCGAAAGCCGGGTCAATGGACCCGGCTCACACGAAGCCCCACCCAACAGTACGAGAAGTGGAAGAAGTCACAGGCCTATATACAGGGCCTGTCGACCGATATTCGACAGAGGCGGCCCCGTACATTTGCGGCCCCGAAACATTTGCGGCCCTCTTTTAATTTTTCGAATAATGATAAAATTAAAGTGAGACATTTGCCGCCCGGACCCTACTAAAAAAAATCCGAGCAAAGACTCGCGGTCGGTGCAGTAAAACATGCAAGTAACATCACGTTCTCTCGCATTTAAACGTTTTATGGCAGACGCGCGTCATGTTTGGTTACGTTTGGCGAAGTTTATTTTTTTCGGGAAGACGAACCTAAGAAATTTTCAGATTTTTTGAAAAACGTCCAGGATGATGCGAAATGCACGCTGGCGAATTTATTTTCAGGAAGAAAAATTTCCTGAAAAAAAACTTGCTCGGACTTTTTTTTGGTTGGTATTAGCAGGTATCACATTAATAGGGTCAGGGCCGCAAATATCTCACTTTAATTTTATCAATATTAGAAAAATTAAGAGAGGGCCGTAAATGTATCGGGACCGCAAATGTACGGGGCCGCAACTGTCCCGATACGCAGTAAAGGGTGTGAAACGAACGACGCACCGCCCGAACGAGCATCCGTACGAACTTAGGTAAATTATTATAATGTACTTGGGGGAGAAGAAAGAAAACAAGGTGGTTTGATGGACAGTGTTGCCAAAGAACCTAGCCATAATTCTGTTTTAAACGAAAAAAGATGCGATTTCCTAGATCTCTTCATAATATATATAATAGATAAATTATTGAAAGTGTTGGGGATAGATTTTTTTAGTTTTTAACACCATTATAACTGAAAAATGTGCGAGCCACATGGCAGCACTGCGGTAGTCTCGTCCAACCGCGATTGCATCTACCCAAAGGAATTAAAAATATGGTATTAGATTGCTAAACTCCATAGCACGATTTGGCAACCCTTCGGAAACTGCGAAATGCGATTGATCGATTATAAAAAAAACAATAATTTTGTCAATGGTAATATTATTAACATTTAATTATTTGTGCCATCTATCGCATTTTTTATATAGGCTGATTACATCATAGAAATAATAATAATATCTCTTAGTATAGCATCTATCTCTTAGTATAGCATCTATTAGTCAATATATAGAATGCCATATATTAGTCTATCTGAACTTATAGTGTGTTATTGGGCCCGATTGCGTTTCTTTGTGAACTAAAACTAAGATTAGTCCAAACGAACGAGACAGAGCAATATGTTAGAGCGGGATATGAAACGAACGATCGACGATAAATACTACCTGCCGAACTTATACCCGTCCGAATAAATTCGAGCATATTTCGTGCGGTGTAAGATTTGACCTTGGCGGGCAGTTTTAGTGCGAAAAAGTGATAACCGGTCATCTCACACTCCGTTCTAGCGTATTGCTCTGTCACGTTCACACGGACTAATTTACGATTTTAGTTCACGAAGAAACGCAATCGAGCCCATTATTGCGTATTGAAACCTATATACCAAATTAAAAATTGCCATCTTTATGTAAATAATATTAAAATAATAAGAGCTATGATTTAAACATTTGTTTGTTTATATATTACTATTTTATACCGCATAGGCATGTTTAGAGCGCCATCTACAGTGCGCCGCCATACTGTTAAACCACGATAGTCGCCATATTGATCGTAATATTAAAAGAGTAATCTATTTTTGGAACTTCGAGTGCCATCTACATGTTGCGATTAGTAGTAAACCCTGGTTGTCTAATGGTAGTACGACGCCGAGCAATCTAATACGCTATATAATCAATGTCAGACGCTTGCTCAACCGGTACATCGCTCATTTCACACCTTGAAGGAGCAGTAGCCGCTGCGCCCTCTAACGGAGGAGCATGGCAGTGAACATTCCATTCAATTTCGACTTTTTTTAAACGTTGAACCTGTAGTTTATTTCGTTGTTTTTTTAAACAAATTTCAGAATTCATATTATATATTCGAATTAAAAATCATCGAGGTGCTTGTCGTAACCTCTCCGTGATCGATGAGCGTTGTCACGCCGTATTTTATATTCTGTCGCATTTTAAAGTGAGAGATTTTGTTATTATTAAAAAGAAAGCAACCTCAGCCTTGGATGCAGGCGGAGTGTGTCGTGTATCTCCGAAATGTTGCGACGTGGCGGCGTGATGTATGTTTGGCAATGTCCACTTGTGTGTCCACTTAACGGACATAAAATCCAGAGGCGGGCTGCCTGTCCGGTAGCCGCTCGGGCACCAGACGAATGGGTAAATTCTTGCGCGCGATATCAGATTCCGGTCTGCGGTGTTATTTATCGGAGTCGATTAATAAAATCTAAACACGTATCGCGTCTCGGAGGAACACAGGGTGTGCCAAATACAAAAACACTGTAAATCAAACGGTCCAACGCGACTCGGCTTTTTTTCCGTAGGTAAAAAACCTAAATACATGAAACAAAGACGCTGGTAAAGTACACGTTCTGAATTCGTAAATTTAAAATCAAGATACTCAAAGGCTGGTTCTATATAGATCCAATCACAATAAATTAGAAAATTATAAGTCGTTTCATCTAAGATTACAGATTTTCCTGGAATATCACGCAGGGGAATTTATAACTAACCTTATAATCTTCGTACAAAATTTGTCAAAAAAGGTAGGCATCTCCCTATTATATAAAAATTCAAACTGGGGTCTTAAAGGGGCGTTAGAAGCACCTTAACCTCCTGGGTACATTTGTACTATACATAGTAAGTAAAAAAAAATATTGCGTTTAATATAGCAACATCGAAATATGAAAAATCAGATTTTTCAGTGCATTATTTTTTTTATATTTTTCTCATAGTGAGTCATTGTTAATAAGTGTACTGAAAGTTTAAAAATAAAACAAAAATGTTTCTCTCTGGAACTCAGGAGGTTAAGCGCCGATGGCGAAATAATTCTAGGATTAAAATTGGTAAATATCACATTTATTTATTTTTTTGATGATTTATCAATAGTTAGTAGGAGTCTGTAACTACTATAGTAATAGACATATCAACAGAAATAATTCGTGTCAGTCACCGTTCGACCTTTCACAAAAAATAAAATATTTTTTCCAATGTAGGACAGAAAACGCCTTTTCGTTTAACATATATTTTCACTTTCCAAATTTAATTGTGCTATATTTGAAATATAGCTATATTATATATCTATTTTTTTTAACTTTTTCAAATGTAACTGTGCATGTTTATTAATCTGTTGACAGGATTTCTACCCATATTTTATTTTCGACAACCGTTGAAAAGGGTCACCAATTTAATATAAAATTTGTTTGAAATTATAAATCATAATGGAAAAGACAAACGACCGAAAAAAGAAAAGCCTTTTAAAAAGAATTAATAGCGTCATATATCGTTTAATTTTTAAAGGACGCGAAAGGGAGTGGCGCGTCGGTATAACTTACATATAAAATAGAATGTAGTAATCTAATGATTATTTATTTAAATATCGAGTTCATAACTATTGAGTATCTTCAAATCATTATTAATTTCACAAAACAAGTGTATCAAAATATTCGGATTACACGCCTGTCAGTTTAGACTGATCGACTTTGGATCGTTAGCATCGACCAGGCTTTATTTCTAGCCCCATCCTCTATGACAGCGCAGAAACGAAATTACAAAAACGTGTCTAAACTGCGTTTAAAGTTTCTTTTGGGATTTCATAAGCTCCCGCATAAGGAAATTAAACGTCGAACCCATGAAAGGAAATATCAAAATGTCAGTTAAATATTAGGTTTTATTTTAGTCCGTTTTCAGACCCCGAATAAAGTACCGAAAAGAAACGGAATACTGGCAAATGCCCTTTCTGCTGATATATGTCGATATAAATAAGTTAATAATTAAAAGACCTTTTTTAAAACAAGCTTTTATTAAAACGCTCTCTCCTGAGCCAATCCTGACTGCAGCAGCCATGTCGTAGTGGAACTTGCTATCATAATTGAATGCTATACAGAATTTCGTGTTTGTGCTGTTGACCGTTGAGGAGTCCCAACCCTGGGTGCAGCAGCTCTGTCGCGGTGAAACTTAGAAGGGCTATCATAATTCAATGCTTATACAAAAAATCGTTTCTGTGCAGTTGGCCGTTGAGGAGTCCCATCTTTGGAAGCTAACCCTGGGTGCAGCAGCCATGTCATGGTGAAATTTAAAACGGGCTATCATAATTGAATGCGTATATAAAATTATGTGAAAAAAAAAAACAGAATAAATTTTATGCCACTCCCGTTAATTCGTGGACTAATATTTGATAGTAAATAAGTTAATAATAAAAACACATTTTTAAAAACAAGCTTTTATTAAAATTCTCTGTCCCGAGCCAACCTTAGGTGCAGCAGCCATGCCATAGTGGAACTTAGAACGGGCAGTCAGAATTGAATGCAATACAGATCTTCGTGTTTGTACTGTTAACCGTTGAGGAGTCCCCTCGTTGGAAGCCAACCCAGGGCGCAGCAGCTCTGTCGCGTTTAAACTTAAAACGGGCTATCATAATTTAATGCGTATACAAAATTTCGTTTCTGTGCTGTTGACCGTTGAGGAGTCCCCTCGTCGGTAGCCAGCTCTGAGTGCAGCAGCCATGTCATGGTAAAATTTAAAACGGGCTATCATAATTGAATGCGTATACAAAATTATGTGTCTGAGATGTTGACCGTGGAAGAGTAGTCTTGTCGGGAGCCGATCCTAGGTGTAAAATCAGGTCATACTCACGATAAAAATGCATTGTCATTGGAAGTGAACCAAAATGTAAAATGTAAACTTCATAGGATAAGAGGAAGTTGTTCTAATTCAGCTTGCAAGATTTGACCTAAACAAACTAACACTAAGAAACATTGCAAACGCGTAAAAAACGTGTTTCTTCATCCGAAAATCTTTGATTGGTTTATCCTTATTTGACTAACATAATTTTGTGCAACATCGGAACACGCTGTATCTGCCGCGCCTGCTAGTAGACAAGGCGAACATCCATCGAAAAAAGACGAAACAAGAAAATAAAAACTGGTAGCGCGGGATTATTCTAATAATTTAATGGCCCGTTGCTTGTTTAATCCAATTTGTATGTGTCCAGATAGGTATCTTGGTGGGCCAGTGGCGTTTACTTGCGCAGCTTTTAACGCATCCAAATTGACATATTCAATTATTTTCACGGCGAGATGGGCTTTTGTTTACGGTAAAAGTGGTGAATCTATAATTAATTCCACGGCTCCTGTGTGAAACTTATACTCGAGTATCAAATGCGATGAGTAATTGCATTAAATATATATCCGCGAAACATAAAACGCGTAACTGATACACCCAAATGCAGCATTTTAAAGAAACTTCTGATCAAGTCTGAATTCTGGACGGTCGTTGAAAGATCAGTAGGTAAACTTTTAATAAAAATATTTAGTAAATCTATTCAATAGACAAAGTGAAAGATCACTATGTTGCAAAAAATCGAAAGAATAGGAAAATGAACATTTTAGACAAATATACTAGCCAACAGTGAAAATATAACAAGAACAAAGTCAGTTGTTTTTGTTATATTTTCAACAACAAACAAGTTGTTATGTACTAAATCGACCACGTTGATCAAGAAAATGACCATGAAAATCCTTGATTAGCTGTAGCTTGTTCAAATGTCCAAAAACTACATTGGAGATAATAAGGCAGAAAGATAAGGAACTTGTGGAAAATCTTCTGCAGTGCTACTATAGATTGGAGTGTAACGTGTCTTTAACGTTACACTTCTTACATTCCCACTTGGATTTCTTTCCCGAAAACTATGGTGTGCTAGCGACGAACATGGTGAACGCTTCCACTAAGAAATTTCGGATATGGAAAAAGATACCAGGGAAAGTAGAGTGAATCAATGTTAGCGGATTATTAGTGGATCCTCATTAGGGAATCACCAGCAACAAAATACAAAGGGCAGGCAAAGCGATTGCGCCAACAGTGACCTTACTCCGACGGAGAACTACAAAGTAAATAAATACATGATAAGCTTCTAAAAGCCATTCTGAAAAGGTTGAATAACTAAAAAAACAGAGCTAAACATGCATTTTCATTATCATTTTTGTGTTCAGAATCCGTGGAAACATAAAGATGAACTTTTATCATCAATGTTACAGAAAAATATTAAATTTTGTTGGCTAGTGTTATCGGTAATAACTTCGATGATTTCAATTACTAAGCACATTCCTCGATGCCACTCTGATGGCATACCATTTTTAAACATTTTTCGTTTTTGTGATAATTAAAGCTTTATTTAGCCTACCTCTTTATATATCAACTTCAATTGCATATATTTTTGACCGACATAAAACGTTTTGACCGAAACTTCCTTTTTTTACTTTATGGAGCTATTTTTCGATTTGGTTTATATCTATAATGAACTTGAAAAGTTTGAATGGATATTAACAGTAGGTACTATTCTACTTTCTATATTTAAATCATAGCTTTAATCCATGTTAAAACACTTAAGCACAGGACAAACAACTTTAAAATAAGCTATATAAGAGAACGTTTAATGTTAAAATGCAAATGTTGAAATGCAAGATATACTCTCGATGTAATTACTCTTTAGATGCCTATAATGCACGAACAAGAACTGGCTTCCAGTGGGCTTCCAAAAGAGTATGTATACGGCATAACCACTGGAACAAAGTATATTTCTTTTCATCGTAAACTTAGTTTACCATAATAACTACTCGACTATATTATATCCAATTCTACGTATCTCTAATACTATTCCATCTTGTACTATCGATATCTACATAATCTATCAAATTTAAAACATTTAAAGAAAGTATTGTCATTTAAAATAAACCATAACGACGCCACTGTCCTTGTAACCCCAGTAGCCAAACGGGCGTCACGTTAAAGGCCCCAACGAGAGACCCGCCAAGTAGATTGCCATGAAATGAAAGCCGTGGAGAAATACCCGATAAAACAAGCAGGTGGCTCATATCCAGTTGTATAAAATTATTAAAAGCTGTGCCTGAAACTGCATATTTTGAAAATGGTTTATTATTCATGAATTTTCGGTTTATGGGTTAGAATATAATAAATTTTAGTCGATACTTTTAAAATTGCGAATGTTGTAGATTTAAGATGCTATGTATTCTCAATAATATTATAGGAGATGGAAATCTCCAGACTTGCGTTTTGAAGACAACTTCGAAAGCCTTCGAAATGTGTTCTTCGAATTTCTTCTTACATTACCGTATTTTATTACGGCTTTATACAGAACAATGATGTCAGAATCGTATTTTTGTTGAGTTACAAGGAATTTTGTTGAAACCACATTAATCGAATATACGTTTCACCATGCTCCGTACGGGTAATATGAAAATAACGATATAATATAGCTTCAACATGATTCATGTAACTGATTATAACCTTACTTATTTAATAATATTAATGCTGTCATGGTAAAAGCAAGATCTCGTTGTGCGCTGTAATGAATGTGCAGTGTAGTTACCATACCCGTGACATGGTAACTACGCCGTTACGCGTCATGTTGATTCATTCGTAAGGACCACAGTCCATGCTATATAGGTCATTTCTTTTGAAACATGCCTATTTCCGTGTATTACAGCGTTATATTTTTCTCAGCGTACTACATATAAACAGGATTGACAGAGTTAGGAATGAAGATGTCTTAAAGCGTTTGAGCAAAGGGCATAGAAATATCAAGAAACATAAACATCCGCAAACTGGAATATTTCGCTCATGTCATGCGTTATCCCTATAGATATACTTTTTTTTATTTTTTTCATTTATTCGTACAAAAAACAATACAGAATTGATACATGATATATCACTAAAACCAGGTCTGGTTTGCCTGTGATATAAAAGAAATCCTCAATACTTAACGAGTTTAGAGTCAATCAAATTGCAACCAAATTTATTAATTACTTGGATAATTACATTCCATTTCTACCCGCAATTTACACAGCTATTTAAGCTGGGTTGGGCAGTGAATACCTAACGTTAGGCATATAATAATTCAAGGCATAATAGCCAGAATAAAAATCCGGGGCCAAACAGAACATCGTTGCTCCGTAATCTCCGGCAATGTTTTTAGAAATCTACCACATCCTGATTTCGAGCGCCGTAAATACTCGTTCAGTTGTAAATAGCAAGTCTGATTGCTAACTGTCTGTAGCGGACATGGTGCCAGAAAAAGATGGTTAAAATAAGTACCTCCGGTTAGTTTCCTGACTGTGCGAAGGATAAAGCCATAGTAATTCATTCTGAAGGTCCTAATCTTTTTGTGATCGCTTTCCTTTGAGAAGCTTGCATATATATTTTAGTTCTGGACCAGGTTTCTTGGTTGCTCGAGCATTTACCTCAGTAAGTAAGAACTTCCAAAAAGCACTCGTATAAAAATAAAAATCTCTTTTTCCTCTGCACTAAATGTTGTGGACAACCATTTGACTTGTGCACACACGTAGTCGTAGAGCGGCTGCCCAGTAATGTGCTAACCGGGCGGAGGCTGTCGCCCGTTACGGAAGCGCGCTCTAGCGGCGACTCGCCCAACAAATTAATGAAATGACCGGCGAACCGTGACGTGCAATTTGTTTCCGAAAAATACGTGCGTAGCGGCATGGCCGCCCGTCGACCACACGTGCTCAGCGCGATTTCTTCTTTAATTTCCGTTTCCAAATTGCACGGCGCCTTAGCCGGTGATGAAACCGGATGGAGACCGAATCGACTTCCGGTGGCTATGACAGCCGAAGAGGCTGGGTTGGGTAATCAAGAATTTAGAATTAACTTTGTTTCATAAATTTCTGTAAACATGAGAACGCCAACAATGTCAGTCGGCTAAATTTTAAAATCTCTTTTCATTTAATCATATTACTTTGAAGGTTCTGCCAGGTTAGCTATTATAGCAGAGAGAATATCTGTAAAGCGCTTTAATAATATTTTTATAGAATTTATATGTATTATTTTTAATAGAATGTTAATATCATTGCAGATTCTTTGATCAGTTGAGGACTGACTATTCAACCGTCTAGTTGTCCGACTTTGCATTGAAGAAGGATCAAGATAATGGCTATCCTGTACAAGCTTACTTAAGGTAACACAATGTACATATATTTTATGTAGTCGCAGTAAGCTATTTGTATAGTCTATAAAGGGAGCTTTATTGATATTTAGCTAATTACATACTTAAGTACATGTACACCACAATGTTCAAGAAGTTTTTTTTTTTAATTTAATACCCATTTTTTTAAATACAGCATTGTATAAAATCCAGCCAAGCCTAAGGCTTACCTGCTGGAGATTATGATAGGGTGCTTTCAGTGCAACTTTAGTGGCCATTTTAACCATAGTATAATATATCTGCTGCATTATCTGCTACATTAGTAAGGATAAGTCGGCACAAAAAGCCACCCCCTCGATAATATCTACATAAAAAGATGAACGTACTTAATGCTAATAAAATAAATATGAATCTTATTCGTATCATTTATACATGTGTTTTACTTACAGTTATTTTAAAGCTAACTATTTTTAATTCTTTTTTTGTTTTTTTTTTATATTTTTTATAGGTTATTAAACTTAGAGGAATTTTGTTGTATATATGAGGGATTAGCCAATTCAATCTTCTTTTGCCATAAAGGTTGCGAAAAGGAGGGACGAGTAGCCGTTCATTTTGTATCTGTCTAGTGCTGTGTTTATGTTGGACATACATTCGGAACTCGTCAGTCTCGAAATATTGAACTGTCAATCTATAAATAAATAATACATTAGCTGGTAATAAGTCACAATAATTGAAAAGTTCTAAATTATTTCGAATCTTGTTTGGAACTATTATTTTTAAAATACGGTGTTGTAGAGATATGATGCGCGATATATAAGATTTAAATGTGTTGCCGTAGGTTGTAATTCCATAAGCAATAATAGATTCGACCAGGGTAAAATACGTATACATCATACTACATATAAGTATACATCATTTGGCAATGCTTAAATAAGTATAAATATAAAAAAATTAATTTACTTTAATCTCCTACAAAGTGACTACATAGTCCATTATAATCTATATAATATGTGTATGTATCTAAATATTACGATCTCACGTGTATACATATATGTAGTATATGATACACGACATACGTTACAATACATACAATACAGTACGTACAATATACAATACAATACATACAATATACGAGACATACAATACAATACATACAACGACATACAATACAATACTTGCAATATACGAGATACATATAAAGATACATAGACCAGTATATACATATACGTAGCTAATGCACGCACTGCTTCCAGCGGTACCACCATAGTTGAAAATACAAAATATTTATAAACACATGCCTTTTAGAAAAGTTTAGTTTAGACAATTCGTAATCAGATGAAAAATGCTGGACCATCAAAAAAGGACCTGGTTTTCGGTGACCACCTGGAGAACATTCGAAAGCAAAATAGGTAGTCATATATGTACTTAATTATAGATATTACATTATATAGACTCTATTTTAATTATCATATTATAGTATTATTGTGTAAATATGATGATATCTGACTGGTCGAAATCTCATGGCTTGCTCCTAAATCCATCCAAGACTCAAGCTATCATAAACGGAAGCAGCTATTTCACCTCGAGGATCGACATAAATTCTTTACCAAGGATTGGCATAGGTGCGGATGAGGTCCCAATCAGCTCTCAGGTTAAAAATCTTGGTGTATACCTCGACCAAAATCTTTCGTGGCAGTCACACATTGAGGAGATGAGACGTAAACTCTTTGGTCGCTTTCATGCAATAAAGAAACTCAAGAATTTTCTCCCCGAGGAAAGCAAAATCACAATCTGCCAATCTATTCTCCTCCCTCTCCTTGATTATTCAGATGTTGCCTTTCTCGACATCAAGGAAGATCTAGCCACCAGGGTAGAAAGGCTGCAAAATGTCTGCATTCGATTCATTTATGACCTACGAAAGTTTGACCATATTACGGAGTACAGAAGGAGACTTCACTGGCTGACGACCCGAGAAAGGAGAGATACGAGAGTCCTAGGTTTGCTCTTCAGAATCCTGAAGGGGGCCGCTCCGAAATATCTTATAAGTAGGTTCAAACCTCTATCTTCTCACGGGCGCCCTCTGAGATCTGAAGACAACCTACTGCTCTCGATCCCTAGTCACAGTAGTGATTTCTTCTCGCACTCTTTCTCTGTACGTGGAGCCCGTCTCTGGAATGCTTTACCCTCGCGTATAAGGATAGCACCTAGTTTGTATTGCTTCAAACGCAGGCTCAAAGAACACTTGAACCCACGCTCATAAACTTTTCCTTATTTTTCCCTATTTTTTCCTCCCTATTGCGTCCCTTTCGTCATTATAGGTTTATTTTTTGTTTTTTTTTCTTAAATTTATTGTTTTGTTTCCCTGCTTAATTTAAATGATTAAAATTTAATTTATTAGTTTATTTTTACCGCATAACATGTTATTCCACTAGGTTAAGGTTAGCTGTAAGATATTGCTTTTAGGCATTATTGCTTTTAGGCATTATTGGTACAAAACGGCGAGCTTATGCTCGCCGTTTTGTTAAAGCAAATAAAGCGTTTAATTATTATTATTATTATTATTATTAAATATTTTGATTCAATTATTGAGTATATATTTTATTTACTATAGTATATACACTATATTATTATATACCCTGCATTGTAATTTTGTATTTTAAATTGTGTAATTTACAATTATTTCTAGTAACGTCATATAAATATTAATACTGTTATATAATAAAATTAATAATATTCTGACATAAATAATATAATCAATACCATAATTATAACAGTATATATTCCTATTTCGCTATAAAATATATGCCAGCAACATACTTTCTTAAATCTCGCTTTACATCTATCTGGTCCGCAAAGTCGCGCTCCCTGACAATTTCACACAATCGATGAATAATAAGCAAAACTGCCTTGAAAACTTTAGGTACGACCTAATGATGCCCCACTCGCGAGTGGTCGGGCCGGGAACGAAACCATGCTAACAGCGAATGTAGATATTGTGGCTCCTCAGATGGTATAATCTTTAGAGCATACGAATCAAAGTGTAATTGCCTCTTTTATCCCATATTCAACATATTTGCTCTTTTGTGAAAATGCGACACGTGATGAGATTTTAAAACAAAATCTTGGGATCCTGCATGACTTAAGTCCACATTAAGTAAAGACATTGTCATTTCGGCTTCTTGGGGCGGTTGTGACGTTCATGGCTGGCGTCGTCTTCGATTACCTGTTAGATGTTGTGAATGGTTTCCACTTAGATATAGCCAAGCCGATATTGCCAAGCCAAGAAGAAGCAGAGGCAGATCACCGGCTAGATGGAACGACCTCATCAAAGAAGTTACAAAAGGGTCAATACAATCTGCGACCCGCCATGCAGAAGACAGGTCGAAGTGGAGCAACCTCGTAGGCAAACTGTTGTCTAGTGGCCACGATCCTCAGTAATGAGGGAACGACGGTGAAGAAGAATTGCCAAGCCTTTAGTAAAATGTTGATACAATTTCTTATAAGTCCGTCCATCCTTGACACTCACTAGATATCCTCATTCATAGGCCGATTGCCAGCCGCTGACACTTTCATGATAGTTTCATAAAAATCACGCATGCCCATGTCACCTACTAATCAGCACGCATCCCATGATTCATTTGTATACGAGAGAAAAAATAAGGTTTGATACTTTTGATCGTATCTTCATCTACATCTTCACTAAAAATTCAGGGTAGAGTCAGATCAGAAAGTACGAAAGTAGATTTTCAGTGCATCGAAATGAAAGTCGGAGAGAGTCCAACCAAGACAAACTTTGACAGAAATACTGTGGTTTTCAATTTTGAGATGTCGTAAATATCTGTTGTAAATTTAAACCATTCTTAACTACTTGTCTCCTATTAAGAACTACATATTATATACATGCTTTTCAGCTTTTTCACATTATTATAGTTATAGTAGTGATTTATTATGTGAGTGATGTATATCTGTGTGTTGTTAGTAGGTAATAGTGATGTATATATGTATAATTAGAGTATCTTGATTAGCCTGTGTAGTGTTTGGGTATGGAATCGGTGAGATCCTTTCAGTTTTTAATGATTTGTGGATCCGGAAATCATATAGGCCGAGAGATAGTGACAGAAAATTTCAAGTCATTTGTTACAAGTATGGAGACTATTCAAAATTTAAATTAGGTTAAAATGAAATTTAAAAAATGGTTTTAGCGCTGGGCGTCGAGGCGTAATTGCAAGGTAATTAATTAAACGTGTAAGAAAAATTACGTGTTTCAAACGATTTGTTACACGAAGATTTTAGTATTTTTCGGTTTTCTATAAATAATGAATCTGCCCTAGCAAAATGCCGTACTTTTACGTGGGGGGTTAAATGACCGCATCGCTTTCCGCAAACTTAAAGTATGGCACTACTTTAGCACTCCACCAGAAGTATGGAAAATGTATTAACAGTCTCATTGTATTACAAATTTTTCATGTGCACGATTCAAATGCCATACTGTAACAAATCGTTTTATATTATTAAATCAAACTGTGGCTAATATGGCGGTTATTTGGAACCGTCGAAAAGGTATGGCATAGTGATTTTCGTGAATGTTTATTTTAAAACAATTAGTTCAAACGAAATTAGCCTGTAACAAATAAGAGGAAGCTAATGGGCCCTTGCTGAGTTGGCCACGAAGACCCATTCTGTTCAGGGTTGGTCACACTCAAAGGTCAACACTCAAAGTGCGAGCCCGGGCAGGACTCTGGCCTTAGGGCTAGTTTCCCCTAGGAATCAACCTTCTGGCGCTCCTGGACGGTCTACGCACCGTGCGGCTAAGCCAATCGACTGTGCACTCTGACTAACAGTTTAGAGTTTCAAGGCGATAGGTGAGGGCAGCAAACCCCGCCCACCGCCCGGGCAGTTATAACGACGAGGGTCGTCTTGTCTGCCCGGGATGTCGTGCTACGACAACCCTGCGCGTACCAGAAGGGTAGAACGCGTAGGGGGTGAAATAGGGTAAACCACCCCCCCCGTACCGCCCCGAGAACCCATTTATTTATTTATAAAAGAATTTACAAAGTAAAAATTTACAAAAATAATACTAAATTTACCATATTCACAAAATAAAATAATAAAACAACAAATAACAAATTTAGGGCCGGTAAGCGGGGTAGAGGACGCTCCAGAAACGATGATGGTGGAGGCGCACGGTCCGTGGGCAGGTCTCGGAGCAGCCACGGGGGGGAGGAATCCCTGGATCCTGCAAAGAACGAAACGCCCTTCGGGGCGGCAAAGAGACGGACACAAAGACGGGCACTTCGGGCTGGAAGTAGCCGCCGAATCACGCCACCAAGGAAGAGGGTACCCCCTGGGGGGTATCCCGAGGCCTCATGCTTTCCCAAGAAGCCACCCAGTGCTCCACAAACTCGCCAAACGACTGGAAGCAGCTCCTACAACTGACCAGATCCGGGTACCAAATCGGAGAGCGCCCAACGCACGCGCCCACTGCATCCATCAATTTCTCCCGTGCAGCCGCTAGAATTGGGCAAGACCAAATTACGTGTTCCGCAGTTTGGCGACCATACCCACAGGCGCATCGGGGGTCATCGGCAAGTCCAAAGTCAAATAGTTTGGCTCTGAACTCTCCGTGGCCCCCAACCAGCTGCGTGGTATGGTGGTCGAGCCGCAGAAACGAATTTGCCATCCGCACTGCGACGGACGGGAAAAAGCAATGGGTGAGGCGGCCCGTACCCCCGGCGTCCCATCTAGCCTGCCAGACACGCAAGGACTCCACCCGAATCAGGCGGGCAAACTCACCAGCTCGGTGCGCCACCGGGTCGATCGACAGGCCATGAAGGACTACCGGCTCGCCCCGGCGGTACCGCGACAACGCTGCACGCTCCAGAATCTCCAGGTCAATCGGCAGAACGCCAGCGATGACGGGTAACGCAAGAGTGGACGTCGTTCTGTACGCCCCGGTCAGGGCCACGAGAGGGATGCGCTGTCCGCGCAGCAGCGCGACACGCGTCGCCTCAGGAACAGCAGACTCCGTCCAGGCGCGTGCGGCATAAGTCGCACGCGGGACGAAGACGCCCTTATAGATAGTCATGACCGCCGGGAAACGAATTCCCCAGTCGGCCCGACTCACTCCGCGGAGCGCAAAGAATAGATCCCGGGATTTTTCGGCTGTAATCTTTGCGTGCGAAAGAAAGGAAAGGGAAGCCGTAAGCGTCACCCCCAGGTATCGAACGGTGGCCGGGAAGGATACCGGGCGACCGTTCATCCTGATGACAGGGTTCCGCTTAAGATGTCCCTTCAGGAGAAGCGCCTGAGTTTTCGTCGGAGAGAAGGTGAGTCTGTTTCGCTGACCCCATCCGAGGATCAGGTCCAGCGAGTCAGCCACCCTTCTCTCGACCTCTGCGCGACTCCTGCCGCCCACCAGGAGAAGAGCGTCGTCTGCATAAGCGCTGACGGTGCACCCCTCCGGGTAAGGTAGACCGAGGAAATCATCAAAGAGAATGTTCCAAAGGCTAGGACCCAACACTGACCCCTGTGGACAGCCCATGGTCGGGGTTTTGGTGACGCTGGTCGGGCCGTACCTCAGAGTGACAGATCTGTCTGAAAAGTAGCTCCTCACTACTTTCAACAAATTGTTCGGGCACAGGCGGGCGCGAAGCTTGCATATAAGCATCGGCCACCACGCGTTGTCGAATGCACCGGAGATATCCAAAAATACGCCTACCACGTAGCGGCCGTCGTAGTTGCGGACCCAGTTTTTCGCAAACAGGATGGCGTCCTCCGTGCTTTTCCCTCGGGTAAAGCCAAACTGACGCTCGTTCTGGGGAGACAGAGTCCTCTCCAGCCGTTCGCGCACAAGCACTTCGAGCACCTTACCCATTATGGGAAGGAGCGTGATGGGCCTGTACGCTTTCGGATCCGAGCGCGGCTTGTCGTTACCTTTGGGAATCACCCGCAGGAGGCCAGCCTTCCAGCATAATGGGAAATGACCGTCCCTAATGCATTTCTGCATCAGGACAGTCACCTCCCATCTTGCGAATTCCCACACCCGCTTCACTATATCAGACGTAAAGTTGTCTATCCCCGGTGCCTTTCTGCGCGATAGCGACCCGATGATGGTGCCGACCTCGTCCGCTGTTACCTCTGACAGATCAGGTACGCACGAGTCTACGGCAGTCGGGGAAGTCTGAAAACAGTACTGTTTCCTATAGAGCGGGGGTGGTTGCGGACCTTACGGCGACTGCTCTTGAAACGACCATCGGCTACCCGATCCTGGGGGAACAGCCGAGCAAAGGATGCCGTGGTCCGCGATAGATTCAGTATACACCGTTTCACCGCTTCGTAAGGAGAGGACCGCGCAAGCGACCTCGAACTCGTAACCAATCGAGAGACTGGAGTAATCTGGTCGCAATTGGAAGTAATGGTGTGAGTGTAGGCCGGCTGGGTAACACTCCTGGCTATCTCGCGGTTAAGGCGTTGGCCTCTTACGGGCATGTGGCGGAGCTTGACGGTGGACTGTTTTGTCCAAGTCTTCTGCGCTCACTTCAGGGAGATAGAACGACTAATCGTTAAAACTTCCTGAGGTGACGGGTTCGCCCGTTGTAGTTGACAACTCTAGTTGAAACAAATAAGAGAAAAAACATGTGTTCTAATTAGTATAGCGGGCCATAAGCCGTACCGTAAAAGTATGGCACTTCGCTAGGGCAGATTCATTATTTATCGACGACCGAAAAATACTAAATTCTTTGTGTAAAAAATGTGTAAATTGTGTAATTAATTACCCTGCGATTACGCCCCAAAACCCAGCCCTAAGACCATTTTTATATTTCATAAATTACCTAATTTAATTTTTGAACGGTCGCCATACTTGTAAACAAATGACAAAGCTGGCTTTGAGCAAAAACAACTTCGAGGAAATATTTTCGCGCTATCCACTTTTTTCGCCACTAAATGGCACACCAGCACATCAACTCCTATACCGTTCAAACGATCGCCATTAAAATTGCTATACATAGGTATTTTGTTGTAAATCGCCACTAGATGGCGCTGCAGCACATCTACTTCTATACCGTCCAACCGATCGCTATAATAATTGATATCGAGCCAAGTCTTACTGTTGTTTACTGAACTATATATTAGCCGTGACTAAGACTTATTTTATAGGATTGAATTACGGATTTCACTAAAATAGGTATTGAATACACTGTATAATTTCAGATTTATCCTTAATGAATCTACAGGATAGCTTAAATTGACGAAGAGTGAAGTATGGTAAAAAACACGGATATAAAGCGGGTTTTGTATGAGTGCGGCGGCGTGGCAGCAAAGCAAAACAACCCCGCTAAACGAGGCCACACAATATGTCAAAAGGCTCGTAAACCGAGGATTGAGGAGCGAGGAGCGCCACCGCGAAAGCGCGCGTGAGCGACAACAGACCGCGCTTTGACGGCGCGAACGGCGCGGCGGCGCTCAGCCGTGTGTGTGTAGCTGGAAAAAAATGTCGCTGCTGCCGGCAATCCGGGCAATTTGTTTTACAGCAGCCGAATGTCAAAATACACGCGGCGGTGCGAAGATCATGTTGTGCGATAGCGGATGACACGGATGAAAGATGGCCGCGCGTGTAGCGCTCTAGCCCCACCGCCAAAACGAAGCGCACGCCCGTCGATTGATTACACTAGGACGCGATAACTTGCGAAATCCGCTGATAAAATATGTGTGAATTGAAATTCCAACTGGATGTCTCCATCGCTCACTCATTCGTTTCCGCGTAGCGACTCGCAGCCTCCCATAGAACTCTGTCTTCACAAACTGACCTACACTTGCATTGCTTCTTAAAGTTATTTTAAGAGAACGAATTTTTATTTTTATTTTATTTTATTTTATTTTATTCGGTTAACAAACAGCGTTTATTTATAACAAATACAAAATATAACAATAAAACTATGACTAATTATATGTTAACACTATTTACCGTTAATACTATGTGTACTGTACATATCTCCGTTATTAAACCTTATTTATACTTACATTTCTTTAGCAGTGATTTATGGATAGACAGAGAGAAAGAACAAAAAACAAATGAGAATGAAATTTTAAGTTAAGATTATAACCATTATTAATTATTTTGTACCAAAAATATATATTTTTAAATATTACAAAAAACTATTCAGTAAACCGTTTAAGGGATTAATAGTCATTAGATGAAATAGGGTGGTCAAAGGACTGATAAAACTTTTTAATGGTTTCCTTAAAGTGACTTTTACCCGATGAAAAAATATCAATGTACCCGAATCTATCGTTATACGTTGTCATAGCTCTATTTATTAGAGAATGCTTCGTATATTAGAGTTATATCTCTTTACATAAAACAGGTGAAGATTCCGAGTAATGCGAGGAGGAGCCAAAAAAGATACCTTTTCGACCAGATACGCACTGTCAAAAATATTGTTTATTACATTGTACAGAAACATCATATCGTAGGTTGTACGCCTATCTTCAAGACTATCGAGTTTAAAGAGAGCTAATCTATCCTTGTACGATTCAGCAGATTTATTTTCCTTAAAGCACAAGTGCTTTAAGATTTTTTTTTGAATACGCTCGATTCGTTGCTTGTATAAGTTGTATTGGGGGACCAAATACAGGATGCAAATTCTAGTATACTACGGACATAGGCTCCATATATTACTATCAAGGTGGATGTCTCAGAAAATGGCTTGCACGCCCGTAATAGAAAACCTAGCGATAATATTCCCACAAATAATAAAATGCTCCAACATAGGTTACAGCCCTTTGTGGGGATTTCGATTTATCGCAATCATTGGCATGCATCGTGTAGTTATTATGTTTATTACATTTACCAAACATATTGTCAAAACGTTGCAAGCTGGTATGTTTGCTCATTTACTGACTTGTCCTTAAGAGCCGGATAGTTGCCTCAGTTGGATACATGCCCCGGTTTTAAATACACTATGTTGGTATCGTTAGCGCTTTACTATAATTAGAAGTTCCCCTCCCGTAGGCCTCAGTGCCATGTAAGCCGTGGAAGTGGGCGTACGCGTTTTGTCCGTGTGAGAAAAAATCTTCCGCGGCGAAACTTTGACGGGCGTCGAAATTAGTTGGTAAGTAATTTCTATTGAATATTTTTATTACTAATTGTAGTTTCAAATTTTTATTACTAATTGTATTAACAAATTCACCGCGAATCTGCGGCGCCCTTTGCCCGTCGAGCTCACTAGGGATCGGGTGGCCAACGGATCGTTTACAAGTATAGACGACGCCAGGTCAACAGCTACCCTTGCTTTTTAGGAAACGTACGTCTCCAGACTTTCCCGGTTATTCGCCGGATTGCGCGAGCGATCGGCTGATACAGCTTGGTATGCAAACCGCCCAGTTCCGCCCGAGGTTTTCCCCCCGCTCCACAAATCCGATCGTAACTGTCTACGACTGCAGGTTGCAACCGCAGACAGAGTTCACAGCGGCACTTCCAGGTTAACTCCCTCTTCGAGGAGGCTAACGGATGGGAGCTGAACAGTGAGTTAGGCCAACTCAAAAAATTACAAACAGGCCGTCAGGCCCAAGCTACACAAAATCATTAGGAACCATCTGTGATACATACTTTTACTCGATAATCTACCCTCAAATGACTAAAACCTGCTAACCCAGGTTAAAGCGTTCGGTCGTAATATATTTTTTTTGACGGCTATTATTATTTTTACCGTTTATTTAGGGTGTACGAGAAAATTTACCTAATCATTGCTTGCAGTGTAAAGTGAAAACGGACTATAAACCCGTTTTTCTCAAAACACGATTTTGTAGGTTAAAGCGTTATTTTACCATTTGAGGGCAGTAATGTTCCGACAAATCGGTTTTTCCTTATTTTTTGGTTTTTATATTGATTCTTTAGTTACCAATTCTAAAGTGAATTCAAAAAGGAAAGCCAAGCGTCCCTATGAACCTTTATACAAGTGCCTAGCATCTGTAGCTTGTCTTATATAGCTATATTATATTTTAGAAAGACTCATTATATTATAGTATTAAGATGTTTCACTATATATCCTTTTTCGGTCTGCGCTGCCGCCGTCATATTTTCTACTGTTCTTGTCGAAAGTTTCCAAACATTTTGGAAATTGCTACCTTCCCGACCTTTATCAAGTTATACATGAAATTTAAAAATATTCTATCCAATATCAAATGATTAGAAGTTCGAATTTCTTTTTCCGTTATTGCTGAATATTTTTCGTTTGCCGCACATTGAAAATCTATTTTAGTCATTACTTCCAAAATCAACGTAGAATGCAGTTTTAAAATAAGCGGTCACCGTAGAATTTTGAATTTTGAGGCGCCTCCTGCATTAATTTTACTATCTGTCCCACTAAACTGATCCCACCTTGGCACATTTGCCGAATGAAATCCACCCCCATTGCCGTACATATTTTTCACCACTATCAACGGTACTATGATGGCAGCCTGATGGTAGTCTCGAAACTAAATGAAGATCACTTCATGATTAGAAAATATATATACACGAATACCGTGACTAAGACGTAAAGTAAAACTTTATCGGAAGACCCCGTGGACAGCGGTTGCAAATTCGTTAGCCTGGCGGTCGGGCCCTCGGCACAAGTTCCGCCGCATGCAAGGCACAGTATAGTCCGATAAAATTTTAGTTTCGTTTACGGTTTTCGGAAATATTCGGCAAAATATAGATTTTCGGCGGCTTCTCGGTTTCGTCCTAAAAAGGGCCTAGTCACAGGTCCGTAGTCCCTTGCGCGGTCTCCATATGAGGCTAGCGGTAATTCATTCCGTTGCGTCCTTTGCCCGTCTTTCAGGTGGCCAACGAGTCGTTTCAAGTATAGCTGACATCAGGTCAACGACCACTTCATTTTCAAGCCGCGTAGGTAGTACATAAGAGTAATGTAAGGATTTATGGATGAGATTGCACAATACTAGATCGCACGTCAGCATACCTTGGCCATTGTTGCGTTTATTTTTAACATGCTTTTATTAGCTCAACCTGCAACATTGAAAGCAATTATTACAACCCACTTTTCACTTACTTCTAATTGTTGTAGCTATTTGAAACTTACGATATTCTAGCCACAATATAATAATATGACACCATCGTGCTTATGTGATGATAGAGGTGAGAAGCGGTAATATGAGCGCCTCAGTTTGGGCTCATTTGACTTGTCCCAATGAGTCGGTTGGTAATTATATTGTGACCAGGGGGGTGTGTTGATGGAGAGGGGATTTGTTGGTGACGTCATTCAAAAAGCGGGTTTTTTAGTTTTGTAAAGTATAATTTATTTTATTTGTTATTGGCAGATGCTCCCTCACAATAACAAAGAAATATATTTAAGCTGGTCGTGTGTTTGTCGATTAGGGGTGTCCATTAACTAGGATAATAAATAATGGTGTCATTGAAGGTGATGTAACTTGTTTACTATATGATAGATCCTTGCCGGAAACCCCTACTTGCTTCTTTTCCTTTGTTATTTTATTGCCAATCTTCTACTCCGCTTTACCATCAGATCTGTGCCCGTAGGTACATCATATAAGAGGATTTTAGTATCCGCTCAGCATGCTTCCCCATATCCACGTTCTTCAACACAAACCCAACATTTACTTTTACAACCTACCCCTGTGCTCCAACCTCCCCCTCCCCCCTACCCCCCCCCCCCCCCCCCTACCGCCAAATAGCGTTGTGTAGCAATCCCCCTAAACCTTCTACCTGCGATGAACTTGGTTTCTGGCCTAATTGGAGATGTAGAAGCATGAGCCCGGCCAAGGCCGACTATTCAAGGAGGACGTCATAGCTGTCTACGCGGGATTTCAGAGTATCTGTTTGTTTGATTGTTTCTACTATTTATTGTAAAATTTCACAGGTGGTGAACGGTTTCGTGCAGCTTGGGCAACAAGATCCATTTTGTTGTCGGATCGGCTCAACGACGATTCAGGTCCTATTCAGAAGACTCCTCGAGTAAAAGGCTACCCCGGGTAAGACTCCCGTGTCTCAGGCTTCAGAGCTGGTGGACCGGTTTCTGCCGGCGGGATTGCATCCCGGCGCCACTGGACGGTTTGCGCACTGGTCGGCGATGCCAATAGGTTGTGCATTCTGACTAATTGCTGAAGGGGTCTGGAGACTATGGAAATACACTATTTCCTAAGCAGCGGGGGTGAATGTTCACCTGTTGCCATGCCACTCTTGAAATGACCTTGGGCCACTCGATCCCGTGTGGCACTACGCGTAAAGAACGCCCAGGTCTGCGATAAATTCGATCTGAATTACCGCTGTAATACAACAGGTAGAGATCGCGTAAGCGACTTCTGACCCGTAACCAGTCGGTAGAACGGAGGTATCCTAAAGGTTAATTCCAGACGGAGATATCCAGCCAAAACTGGTAGTCAGGGGGCGAGGCTGCCCGCTGGTTACCTTTCCCGGTGCCCCGCCGTTGAGTCTTCTGCGCCCACTTCACGGGAGATAAAACGATCATTTCGTTAAAACTTCCTGAGGTGACGGGTTCGCCCGTTGTAGTTGACAGCTCTAGTTGTAAAATTTCACAACAATCCATTTTATTATCATACGATAATCCCTTAAAACCAACCGCTATTAAGTTTTTATATGTATTCGAGCGTGTAACATGTATGGAAGTGTGTGTGTCTTGTTATTGCATTCGTCTGTGTCTTATTATTGCGTCATAGCTTGAGCGACTTATTCGAGGAAAGGACTGCCTTAACCACTGTCTTCATCCTAGGAGGCAGTCAAGCCTGTCCAATGAGTCTACGTTTCTGGGGCCCAATTGGGTATCTGCGACATGTCCGCATGAGTTCAAATTTCAAACATTTTCACAGTGCGCCGCCGCGCGCGACAAACGAACCATCAATTATCGCGTGATTGTTTACCTCCTCCCCTCCCTCTCTTTCCCTCTAGCCCCACTCTCTCTCAGGCGGTAGGTACTATATGCCCTGTGCCCCGTAGAACCCCGTCAACCCCTTTGTTTTTACATCACACGCTTTTTCCCGCCTCTTTAGCTTTATTTTCATCCCGCGCGCGCACCCGTTGTGAGCGACTCGTTGTTTTTGTCGCTCCGCCGTTTGTCGTCGACATGCATGACTCTTTCATAATATTTCCTATAACTTTTTTAATTGTGCATGGCGAACAAAGCCTTTGATATTTTATTTTGCTTAATAAATGTTATTACGGGATTTATAATTACGAATGTACCCGCGTAGCCGCGCCGCGGGGAAAGCCCTCTGAGCCCGCACTAGCGCGCGCTGCACCGCTCCACAACCGCCATACTCTTATATAATTATGCTATAATCCAACATTTTTTATATCAAAAATTGATTTTTATTAATCAATGGGTATTAGTATAGTATAGTATGTAAAATAAAATGGCTCCTAAAATAAATAAATACGCAATAGTAAGAACTACTGCCAATTCTGGACACGCTGATGTCAGGTAGCGAACGGTTTCGTGAAGCTTGGGCCACAAGATCCATTTTGTTTTCGGTTCGGCTCAAGTTACCATTCAGCTCTTACTCAGAAGCTTCCTCGTGCGGAAGGCTACCCCGGGTAAGACTCTCGCGTCTCAGGCCTCACAAGCTGGTGGACCTATTTCTCCTGGTGGGATTGCATCCCGAGGTTACTGGACGGTTTGCGCACCGTTCGGCGACGCCAATCGGTTGTGTAGGTTGACTAATTGCTGAAGGAGTCTGGAGACTTTAAAAATATACTATCTCCTAAGCAGCGGGTGTGTTGACCTGCTGTCATGCCACTCTTGAAATAACCTTGAGCCACCCGATCCCGTGTGGCACTACGGGCAAACGACGCCCACTGAATTACCGCTGTAATACAGCAGGTTGAGGCCGCGTAAGCGACTTCGGATCCGTAATTATTCGGACGTAGGTATCCTGAAGGATAACTCTAGACGCAGGTATCCTACCAAAAGTGGTAGTTAGGGGGCGTGGCTGCCCGCTGGGTACCTTTCCCGGTGCCTCGCCGTAAGGCGTTGGCCTCTAACGGGCTTATTGGCGGAGCTAGACAGTAGATTGTCTTGTCTCTAAGTCTTTTACGTTCATCCTACGGCTGAAGGAACGATCACATATCGGTATACTAGCCTGGGGTGACGGGTTCGCTCGCTGTAGTCCGCACTACTACGCTGATGTCAGTACTATAGACATAAACGGGGATTCTGGATGAATTTCAGCGGATACATAATATCTACATAAGATATTTTTTATACTTACGCACATTTGATCAATTATTGCGACGAACTTCACTGGCTTTGAATTTGAGAGCTCAGAAAGCTGGAAAGCCTCTGACTCCTTTACAAAGTCTTGAATAGCACCTTCTCGTCTTGAATAAGACCGTCAATTCTTAAATAAGACCTCGTTTACTCGTTAGGAAGTCATGGTGTACACAGAATATAACAATTCAACACTATATCAATTATGTTACCTCAGATTATTTACAAATTTACCGTCTATTCCATTATTTGATTTGATTCGATTTGATTTAAATGCCACTCTATGTGTTTTGTAGGAACAGGGGTCACTTAAAATACGCCGCCGCATACTTCGACGCTGTTTAATATTGCTTTTGGATCAATTAGTAAATATACATTAGATCTCTAATGGTAGTATTTATTATGCTGTAATATTACGTAACGTATTACGGCGTTTAATAAAAAGTGATAATGAGTATGATACAGTTATTTTTTATTGAATGATCTTTTATTTTTCGATACAGTCACCTTTTAGGTTTATACACTTGATATATCTGTTTTTTAATCACAAATACCATTCCTAAAAAAACACTTCATCCCGATCAGCTAAAACATCCTGTCCTGCAGCTAATACCGTGTAAATATTATCAAATTTTCTACCTCTCGGATGTTCCTTTAATATCGCAAATATATAGAAATTACTAGGGCGAGGTCCGATCAGCATGGAGGATGTTTCAGGAATTTTCTATTCGTGACATTACAAGAAATTTAGTATATCTTTAAATGTGAGCGCGAAAGAATACCGGATTTAAATACGCCATCCCTGGTATATTTATATCGTATGTTCAACAAATTTCATCATTACATTCTTATCGATATATTTTGTGACAGTTTATGCTTCTTCAGAACAACTCTTTTAAGAAAGCACACATTTTATTGTCATTACGTTTCATATTTTTCCTAAATTCCACCATACTTACGTTAATAGTTACTGTTATATTATGTTTCTTTGTTAGATTAATTATATACTCATATACAAAATACTAATGTAGACATGCAGTCGTATAATCTCAAATAATGTATGTATTATCAATATTTTGTACCAAAGAAAAAATGAAACAAAAATATTACTTTCAGGTTGCAACATACAAACTGAAGAAAGAATTTATTATAAAATATTATAGCGTCGAAAGCCATTTTTTTATGCTGATGATTATATTTAATCGTTTTAATAGTTGCAATTATTTTGTAAAAAACAAGCATAAGAACAAGACACTGTTGCATCATCTAACAACGTTGACGAGAAGCTAATAAATCTACGTCAACTTCCCGGTGATCGTCAATAAAGCAAAACCGCAATACGATGTACAATTTCCCTCTGATTTCCTCATTTAATATATATAGTATTGATCCGGTTACAATCAAGCTGTTAAACATGGTGACGTACGCGCGGTAATAAATTGCGTTGTTTAACTAAATAAATAATGATCAGCTTAATTTATGAGGAAAAAATGAGACTCGGGCCAGCGCTTAAAGTTTAACTAATCCCCCAGTAAATTATAGCTTGACGCGTGACTCGCGAGTCAACGGTTTCCAACTTTTTTTTCCATATTTCAATTGAGAATCGTCATGACCGGTAGCGCCTCAACGCACTTAATAATCGCCCAAATCCTGTTAGTTTTTTATTTATTTGCAAAACATTTTAATGGCGCCGATACATCACAACTGGCAAATAAACGCGCGAGTAACGGCATCAGGAGAAATTTCCTAATTAATTTATGGATGAATTGCGAAATTATTCATATTGATGATTAGGTACCTTATCAATCGTTCACGAATTTAGCTCTCGACATTTCGAAGAACAGAGGTTTTTATCGTGGCTTTAAATGAAAATCATTAGGATTATAATATTACATTGCGTTTCAAAGGACATGTCAGCAAAAAGGTTGGTGGAGCTTCGCTCTTCTGAAGGATCTCTATAGAATATTGGAATATCTCATTTTTTCAGTTAACGCCTTGATTTTATGAATTATTGACTATGGCGAATATAAACTATGACTGTGGCCCATCAGGCAGATTTACATTGAGTCAGCTACTGACTTAAAATTCAAAACAAGTCAATCTTGACCCGGTACTATCATCGTGTAAATTGATTTTAATTGAATGCATCGTGTCAGTGCTGACTTGAATATTCTCGCTGTATATTTTGAAGTCAGTTCGCTCCCTCCGCCACCCTTGCCAGAGGTACTGACCTTGTCTAAACGCTAGTCACTATCTGGAACTGCGTTGTAGGGTGACGTCGCGCCGTATCAAAAATTGGCTAGCAAAATTGGCGTTTCTCTATTAATTAACTCATTTAACAGCAGATAGGAAAAATTTCTTAACAAATAATTAATTCGTGTCAAATTCTGCCGTTTACAAGAACTCATTTTTTCCCTGTGACTGTGTATACAAAGTATATACAGTGAAAAACAACGTGTGTATATAGTGAAGAAATAACCACGACTGACTGACTGTGTTAACAGCGTCGGTCAGTTTTCGGCGTCAGTACCGACGCCTGTAACTTAATGATGTCTGCATTTACAAAATATTCAGCGAATGCAAAATACTCGTGTACATTTTGACTTTAACATTCCATCTCTTTATCCCGTGTAACGTTTCCTTGCCAGGGCATCCACGATGAATATGTTACAAAGGAGGCAACTTCAACTAGCTACCCATGTTCTAAAATTTGTACATTTTCAACCACCAAGCTATTTGTAACCATTATGCGAATCTTAGAGGTCGCCAGTATTTCATACGAGCTCGCCACTATTTATCCGTAATCCCTAAATGCAATCTGCCACCAGATTTAAAGGTAGCTTCCCTTACTATTAGGTGGTTGTATAAAATCAGCTGAGAATATTTATAGGAGGTAAAACAAGGAAGTCCTTATACAACGGCTTATACAGTCATATACAACGGCTAGTGATTTTTTTGTACATGATATTTTTCTTTTAATGTTTGTAATGTGTTTCCTTTTAATAGTAAATTCTGTAAATCATTGAGAATATCTCAAATTTCAGCAGTATTCTCAAGACGTAATTATAAATAAGATAAAAACGAATTTACCGCGTGAACTTTATAATACCCGACGTATAGGAGATGTTTCAACCGACGTTGTCTAGGGTAGACAGTCTACCCAAGACATCGGTGGTTGCAACATCGCCGAAACGACGGGTATTACAAAGGTCACGTGGTAAATTAGTTTTTATCTTATTTATAATGTCAAACAATCCCGATAGTCTTCGATTTCATATCAAGACGTAGTCTTTTTACACGACTGTCCAGCAAAAAGGAGTGTAATGTGTTCAGGGTTCATCTATGTATGTTTTCTGTTTCTTTATTCCACTATAACCTCTAATAGTTTGGGCCGATTTAGAAGTGTGATCATAGAACACCTTAACTGTCCAAATATTAATTAAGTAGTTGTCTAAATGTCCAAATGTCAATAAATTAACATAGACATTTTGTGTTTAGTGTCAAATTAAAGGTCTTATTGAGTAAATTTCGGAAATATACAAGTATCTATATGGATAAGTACATAAACCACAAATAATAAATAAAAAAAACCGTAATGAAAATAATTATAAAGACAATAGTTCCCTTTCTCTAACAAGAGTCGTGTGTTTTATTCTTTTTAATATATTTACTTGTTGTATATGATATGTTTCTTTAATGTTTGTAATGTGTTTCCTTTTAATGTTATATTCTGTAAATCACTGAGAAGATCTCCAATTGCAGCGCTTGTAGTCTAAATATGTAGTCTTTTTAAAACAGTTTGCTGTCTTAAAATCTAAGAAAGAGATGTTTCATATTTTCAAATAAACAATAAACAATAAATCGATTGACTATAAATCTCATAGGACTATTCTACTTCCACTGCTCGCTTGTCACCAGCGTGTCCAAATTTGTGACGGGTTAATTTAAGGCGTTCATCCCTGCTCATTCGCAGCCGAGCGATCGTCCTCCCGATCTCGATGATTCAGCAGGTTTTCCAGAGGCCTGCATTCCACTGGTTAATGTGTCGGTACATGACAAGGCAGGTCATGAAAAAATAACAGGCCTATAATACATTGCTCTGTCGCGCGTAGTTAAATTAAGAACGCAGCATCTCACCTGTAATCGACATTATTGACGGCAATAAAAAGCTCATGATAGCGGAAACGATAACCAGCATAAAACCATATGCAAGACAAAGCCATATGCATGAGCGGAACAAAACTATAGTCATGATTCTTATAGGGTATGATTGTTGATATTTCAATTGATCTCTAAGGAAACTGCATCGCTTTCTTACCCTTTTGATGATAGTCTACGAACCTGAAAGAATTTCTGTAGGTAATGGAAAATATTAATTAAATACATTATTAAACTTTTATGCTAATATGTTAACGCCATTTTTAATAGCGACGTCTAGGCAATATTAAATCCTAATAGTATTTTTCTACATTGGCCTGTTTTGACCTACACCTCCTCTTAGGATACCTTGAGTTTGAGTTCAAAATTCCAAATTCGAATAAATTTTATTTCAAAGCCAAGTATTGTTTTCAAAATTAGTTATTCATTTGTCTTTCTGTCCCTTTTTCGGATATTTTCGTGTTAGCATTCATAGAAACATTAAAAAATCAAATTTTGATATGAGGTCCTGTGCCCATCACAGCTTCTAGTGGTCTGTCACAACAGTTGTGTACGTAGGGCGGTGTCGACTACAACGGGCGAACCAGTCATCCCAGGCTGGTATAACGATATATATATTTTTTTCAGCCGTGGGATGAGCGTAGAAGACTTAGAGAGAAGACAATCTAGTGTCGCCAGTAACCCGTTAGAATCTGACGCCTTACGGCGAGGCACCGGGAAAGGTACCCAGCGGACAGCCTCGCCCCTATCTACCAGTTTTGGTAGGATAACTCCGTCTAGAATTAACCTTCAGGATACTCCGTCCTCCCGACTGGTTACGGGTCCGAATTCGCTTACGCAACCTCTACCTGTTGTATTACGGCGGTGATTCAATTTGAATTTATCGCGGACCTGCACGTTCTTTGCCCGTAGTGTCACACGGGATAGAGTGGCCCAAAGTCATTTCAAGAGTGGCTTGACAACAGGTTTACAATCACCCCCGCTGCTTAGGAAACAGTGTATTTAATGCGCAGCTGATTGGCTTCGCCGAACGGTGCGCAATCCGTCCAGTGGCGCCGGGATGCAATCCCGCCGGGAGAAACCGGTCTACCAGAATTGAGATCTGAGACACGAGAGTCTAACCCAGGGTAGCCTGCCACACGAGAAGGCTTCTGAATAGAATCTGAATAGTTGAGCCGATACGAGAACAAAGTGGATCTTGTGGCCCAAGCTGCACGAAACCGTTCACCACCTAAACAGTTCTTTTTCTGTAACGGCAGTCGTATTATTTATTCATTTTAATATATTTACTTGTTATAATTGGTGATTACCGAGAAAAACTGTTTTCATTTTAAACTTCAACCACATGCATAGTTTTAGAGCGTCTTTGTTTTTTTTTCAGATTGAGGTAATGAGCGTCGAATTTTCCGAATCCCAGTAATTATTGTACGTAGGTATGAGCGCGCGCGCACTTAGGTCGTGATGCGAACTCTTGGGCTAATCCCGTAATTGAGGTCGATATATCAAGGTAACGAGTAATTTATTATACGAGAGACGATCGCCAGCCGCTATAAATAACCTACAATATTGACATCACGACGTGGGAAAAAAGACAAGCGCGCAATGTTTGCGAGAACACGGTAGCAATCAGTCAAACCCGCGTTGAACGTTCGACCCGCGAATGACGGACTTTGTGTTGGCAGACGGCTGGGCAAGTGCGACGCTTTTTTTTTAGTATTCTCACTGGAAAGCTATACAATTATTTTGATGAAGGAAAACAATAGAATTCAGAGAAAGTAGCTCGGCAATCGATGCCAAATGTTTATCGATATAACATCACTATTATCATTCGGATCTACCCCAGCGATTCTGCCTCTGTCTGCTTCTCTTCAATGCGTACTTAGGTGAAGGAAAACAATAGAATTCAGAGAAAGTAGCACGGCAATCGATGCCAAATGTTTATCGATATAACATCACTATTATCATTCGGATCTAACCCAGCGATTCTTCCTCTGTCCGCTTCTCTTCAATGCGTACATACATAGGTGACACTAGTGAATTTAAGTAATCGTACGCATTACAAGTATCTCACATACGCAGACGACATGAAAATTTATTCCACCTATCATCAATTTTGTAGATGGACAGGACTTGTAAGCGGATCTGAATCGACATACCGTTTACTGTGATACGATTATTACCGAAATTTACATAAATGAAAAAAAAATGCTTCAAAGCTTTTTGCAGTAGGAATAAACGAAAGATCTAATATAATTAAGTCAATTTACTTTATTTTCTAATTCACTATAATCTACACTAAAATGGACAAATCGTCACAATTTGCAATTAAAATGTCATAGACACAAATTATATAGTAGTAAAAAACTGATAACATGATATGCCAAAAACTTTTGCCAGTAATGCTATTTTGATGTCACTTAACTAGGCTAAAGTCTGTTCTAAGGATGAAATTTAAATTGTTAGATATAAATGCCTGAACCTACATAAAAACTAATTAGGAAAAGAAAATGTTAATGAATGTAAATACTGCAAAGAATGTAAATACTTTTTATTATTTGCTGGACAATCAATGTTAAAGTGAAAAGATAAAATTGGTAACCATAATCATAATAAATGAAAATACTGCTAACTTTGGGGGGTTAAATCCCAACTATCCTTCCCCACTGATAGATCGCGGATTCTTCTAATTTTTTCTCGTTTTTTTTTTTACTAAAAATAATTTGGGGGAGAGGACGCGTCCCATGCCCCCCAGGGGCATAGGTCCTCATATAGTAGTGGACGGACATATTAAAATTAGTAAAAGGAAACTTTTAATATTTGAATTATTGCATGTAAAGTGATTTCGATAAAACATTATAAATCTTCCAAATTGAACCCTCTTAAAATTACGACAGGTAGTCGGTAATTGAATATTCAATCTCCGTCACATGCCTTTATATAATCATTTATTTTATTTTCACCTCCATTACAAACTCGTACTTAAATAATTTAAGAAATTATGCAAATTTACTAATTGAACTTATAATCAAAACGTCGATATTTACTACTGAAATCGATCACGTGCCGGATGTGGTTTTTTTTCCATTTGGGCACGCAAATCGGTTTGGTTTACTTACAATAAGTGGGTTAATCTTAGATATATTCGCATCTCTTGTCGAAAACGCCGTATGAGTTCCATCACAAAAATCCTTACCATATCAATAGGCAGTATCATTAATGCTGCTCATTACTTCATTGCAAGAGTATCATTAACGAGTTCTCTGTTATTAGCCGCTCGTCTATTTAGATTCAATTTAATCAGAGCCACGATTAAGCGAAAGTAGCCTTCGAGCGATATCGATATGCAGCCAACGGAGAATCATGACGGAGCTGATATTTAGAATATGAGAATCAGTCTTAGACCTATTGAATTTTTCGATAATGAGGAAAGAGTTTTAGCTGCGTATACAATATTATTACTCGAAGGCAGATTCGTAGTTTAGGTTTTTAACCATAGAAAAGTAATCATAATGTGATGTACTTAAAAAATATGCATTCGTAAAATTAACGCATGCTTATCATTATCTTAATTTTAAGTGTTTACGTATTCTCAATATGACAAATGAAATGAGTGTTATTTTTAATTTATGGAAATGAAACAACATATACGATACGTATATACTTATTTTTATTAATTCTATAAAAAAGGAATAAAAATTATAAACTTTTTCAAAATTGAACTAAATATAGCTACATAACTTGGGCTTTTATCAAAAATAAAATAGTTTAATTATAAATTAGCTATTTTAACATTAGTATTGGGTCCGTACCTATAAAGTTGCTGTTCTTTAATGAAAATTTAATGCCAAAAGCACACATACACACCCTCTTTCTCTCACAATAGGCAGACATTTTTCAGAAATCAAATTTTTGGATTCCCAGAATTTCAAATCGTGGAATCCGGTGCAAACACGAATTCTAAATTTCGCTGGGAAAAAGACTTCTATTTATACACTTCTTGTAACACAATGTATTTTTTTAGGGGGAAATTAAATACGAATTTTGACTTTACTGCTCTAAATATCGTCGATTTATATGTGAGCCTCGCACGCGCCAAAAATTCCAATTCGCATTTTTATTGTTATTGGTGTAAAATTATACTACGGATCGTTCTGTCTATGCCCCGAGGGCTCAAATTGTTTAGTTTTCTTGTAAGTTTCATTGCAGTGGCATTTCGTTGGTATGAGTTGATGATTTTATACCATGATACCTCTTATACGCGCAATTCCTCGTACCGGTGACTACCCCGGAAGACTTTCCACACGAGGAGGCTACTGAATAGGAGCTGAATCATGAGTTGGACCGATCCGAAAACTCAGTGGATCTTATGGCCCAAGCCGCACAAACCCGTTCGCTACCAAGTCGTATGAGCAACTTTGCAATAGTCTGCTACCGCGTCTCTTTGGCTGGGACAAAGCGAAACGTGCTGTTATTTGGTACGTATAGGCTTGATCGGCGGCGGCATAGTAGCGATGACATGACTCGCACAGTCAGGCTGCAGCGGAGAGGCAAACCATCAGGCAAAATTAACATTCATTATCGGCTTTAATTAAACGACGGCTGCGATAGTCCGCAGTCATCGTTGCGGCGCAACGGACGCCGCTGCCGCGCCGCGCGCCGCTGCGCCGCCCGCCCTTCCCGCCCTACCAGTCCCACCCGCCCACGGCCACACAAAACGCGCCTCTAATTGAATTTCAATTGCGCTTGATATTCATTTACGATGTGCGCGCGCAGCGGCTACTGCGCAACGGTATGCAACCACTGCGACGGCTATTCCCCACATTTTTTTTTAATTATAAATCCCGACGTACCTATATAAATAAAAGACATGTCAAATTTCTTGGCTCCTCGAACACATACCTATGTATGTATGTGTTCGAGGGTCTTCGTCAATATATCATATGTATGTACATAAACTGTTTTGAAAAAATCTCAAACAAGATTTTGTAAGAAAAAATCTCAAGACAGAATTTTGTATTGAAAAATTGTGCAATAAGATTGTATTGAAAAAATGTACGATATAAACCCAAAAAATAATATACATATTACATATATATCATGGCCTTTTATTACGCTCTCAGGGAAATCTATGACCGGCTATACCTCAGCACTCATCAACTTTAATGTCCTAGTCATATTCAGTGCAGGCGGCCCGAATATGGAAGTCTGTACCTTTGCCACTGAGACAACTTGAAAACCTAGTCGAGCTTTAAAAATCTATTATGAGACTTACTTAATGTATATATACCCCCCCCCCCCCCCCCCCCCCATCTCTCCACCCATCTCATGACTTGTCTCTATATCCCATTCCTCCCTTCGATAGTCCGTTGCAGTGTAGGCGGCCCAAATATGGAACTCTGTGCGTTTTCCACTGAGACAACTTGAAAACCTGATCGAGCTTTAAAAATCTATTATGAGACGTAAAAACGTGTAGAAGTTTCATTTAGAGTTAAATCTATTTTGTTATTTTTTTTTGTAAATGCAAGACGTCTTGCGCTAGCCTTACGTTGCGCGTGTGTCGGCTAGTGTAATGAAGACCATAGGGAAAAAGATGTAATATCTTTTTTTATGTAAATTGATTTTATAATTGAATTAAAAAGCACGTCGTTAATGCTATCGAAGGATATATTCAAACAGCAAAAAAACAGACTATGTCCTTGTAAACTCTAGGATTGAACAGTAGCTAATAGTGATTAAAAACAAAAGTCATTCTCGAACTGGAAAAGAAGGAGGAAAGTCAGCCGCCATTTTAGTATTGAGGTTAGTTTTGGGGCAATCAGTATGGGCCATTCATTTAATTTGGTATTCTATGAGTTCTAAAAGTAATAAAGATTGCAATAAACTTTGATTTATTTGTCAATCTTCCATTGTTTTTAATGAAGTTTGCCGTTCTTTCCCTGTTTACTTTATAATATATTACTTTATATATATTATATATATATATATATATATATATATATATATATATATATATATATATATATATATATATATATATATATATATATATATATATATATATATATATATATATATATATATATATATATATATATATATATATATATATATATATATATATATATATATATATATATATATATATATATATATATATATATATATATATATATTATATATATTTTGCCTAATTTCCATATTTTTTCGAGTTTGATATTTTCTGCATTGATCGTCATGTATATTGATTTCTGTTATGTTGATTTTTTAATAGAAATCTGTTTTACACAGTTTTGTAATTTTTAAAAAAATCTTTATATGCAAAAAAATATCCCCGAACAGTTTTTATATTACTCGTTTATTCGCGAATACGCTCCATTTATCAGCAGTTGGCGATTAATTTTAACAGAATATTTATGTATATTACGTAAAAAAATATATATTTAGGTATTACAAGGGCCTGAGCCACAACGGACCAACGTTGCAAATTTTCAGAATTTCCGAAGAAAGAAAAAAATATATATATACCTAGTTGGAATCAAATTTATGATTGATTTTAACGTGTTTTCGACTCGTTCTAAACTAATATATTACCCTATGTATAATATTAGCTTGAGTCAAAATCACTTTAAAACGAATCATAGAATTAATTCCCACTAGGCGTGTATATTTTTTTCCTTTTTTCGGATATTCTAAAAATTATTTGGTACAGCATTACAAGATTGATTTGGGTGCGAGACAAGCAAGAAATTCGTATAACCCTCAACCGGGTCATTACGGAAATTAATTACGTAAAAAACAGTGCGAAATCGATAGCGTCATCGAAGGTTCTCGCGCCAAAAACGGCACAAAAAAAGTGAAACAAATTACATTCCGTGCTGACGTTAGGAAATATGTTAGCAGGTCCCCATCGCCGTATTCGAGTTTCCAATAATAACATTGCGATACAGGCTGTTTCTTAAATAAGCCTACATGAAAATGTTAAAATAAACCTTATTTTGGTCCTAAAATTATATTCGTCCGAGTAGACTTTTATTGGACAATTTTTTTTATCCTGCTTATTTTTTTTTTGGTATAATTTGTACACAATCAATACTCTAATAATACATCGATTATCTTTATTATTTTTACATGATTATTAATTAGAGTATAATATCTTATGCGTACTCCGCATATTTAGTTAATAATTGCCTATGTGCCGTTTATCTGAAGATTCACAAAAAAAGTATCAGTATAAAAATTATTATCCTTTAAAATTATCAAAAAAAATAAAAAAAATAAATACAGTAAATTCTGAAGGACAATTAAATAGAAAAAAATGGTTTTAAATATTGTCTGAAAAAAATAATAAAAACATATGGTAAATTATCAATCCGTCTCATAATATTTTGTGTTGTCATCTTTATAGTAGTTTTAAGGGCCTTAGGTTAAAAAAATCTATTTTATCGGATATAGTGTTGTATAACTGGCATGTACGTGCGATATGGAAAGATTGATTGTCTGCGAAGTGGGAAGTTGGAAAGTTAGGTCGTCGCGGTCACAGTGAATAATTTAGCTATTATATTTACTGTGTCTGGGTGGTACGTTAAAATTTAACGCTTCTAATACAACTGGTGAGTCTGTCCCCCCGTTAAGGAGTGTGTGCAGTAATATTAGGCTTCCGCACTTTCTCCTCTTTATAAGAGAAAAAATCTTATTTTTTAAAATGATCTTCTTAAGAGTAGAGTGCGTGATAGACCGGTTGTATAGGTTAACATACGCGTATACCTCCTCTGCACCGACTCCATCGCTTCCGAATGGACCTCATAGTATGGATTCCAAATTATGGAACCAAACTCCAGTTCGCTGCGTACATTATGGAACCAAACTCATTATGGAATTCCAAACTCCATTTGGGATTATAGAGCAAGTTAAAGGAGTTAATAGTTTGAACGGTTTAGTAACCCTATAAATAAAACCCAGTGTTCTTCCGCTCTTACTTAATACATTATTGATATGTTCTCTAAAAGTCTGTCACAAAAATTTTCCAAACACATTAGACTTCATGCCAGGTTTCTTTTCAGTTTATCTATAGATATATACGTCGCTTTTTGCCGAAAGCGATTCAATAATTTATTCGTGGATAGGTATTAGACCGAGGGTGTCAGCCTTTGAAAACAATCACCCCGTAGATGCGCTAGAGCCAAGGTGCGCAGACGCAGGGCATCTCGTTATGCGAGGTGACTTTGCAGATTGTCCGCGCGGCCATTTTTATACTTCTTATTCTTTCAATTTATTTTTTCGTTTTGTATCCCTCTCACTCGCGTGCGCAGCCGTCTCTCTCGCTCGCCAGTCAGATATTACATATTAAAACGTAGAAATGAACGCTGGTCCGTAAAGGTGTTGATTTTGACGCCGTCGCGGTCGACGGCATGAGCGTCAGCTCAGCAAGCGACTTGCCCGTCGCACGCCACCGATTTTTACTGACTGAGGAGATAGTAATCTTGGCAGGCACGTCTGCGCCGATTATATTGCACTAGCTCGGCGTTATCATCCAAGGTAGATCCTACCTAACGTTTTCGCCTCTCCACTTGCTTGAAGGATTTTAGGCATACTCCAGGATACATACACATAACTGCCTTATCCATGTGATCTCAGAATTTTGGGAGTCGTGCTTAACTTGCAATTGGAGTGGCTTCTGTTCAGGTGTTTCCGTCTGGCGGACTTTCCATAGTTACTGACTTCATACACCGCTGACTGCATACAACACATTTACTGACTGCATACAACTGCATGACAAGTGACTGGCTACACTGAGAACAATATAACGCTGTAATACACAGAAATGACATACCTACTTGGAAGGCATTGGCACACAAATTATAAGAGGAATTTAAACCTATAAACAGTAATTGGATTAATGAATATGGAGAATAGTAAGGGAGACAGTAATTTCCCTGCGGGACGCCAGCAGTGATGTCAACCACATTGGATTTTATAGAAAATAATACATTCGATTCTATATCCCTTAAGTTCTTAAAGTAAAATGATCTATAAATAATTATAATAATCATATTTTAGCTTTCCAAACCAAGATGCAATTTACTTTCGCTTTCTCGCTTGTTTGCTTGCTTGAGTTACTTATAATTCTTGATTAAGCGCAAACTAGTATAGTATAAGACACATGATCGTTTATACATACTTTTCTTTATAACCTTTTCAGTATTAGTATCGGTGTTTTTGTTTGTGGACTCATTTACTTTAGTCTTCGTTTCGGACTTCGTTTGCTTTTCGCAGTTTACCAACGGGGATAAGGGTGCTGATTTGGAATCGCAAATGTCTTCATCTGTCTGAAGTATAAGGTATACTTGTTATTAAATTATGTTATCTCACACCGATCAGGTCAGGATGACTTAATTTGCACATCAGTAATAATAACGACCACGGCCCAGTGGCATAGTCGCCTGATGATACATTGTAAGGTCCCGGGTTCGATTCCCGGGTGGGTCACCATTTTCCATTAGGATCAAGTTAATGAAATTGAATTTTCAATATTGTCGATCGAATGCAGTAACAAAACACACATGCCACACCAACACCTACATATAAACACGTCATAGTATGGCTTGCTGATTGTAAGGGATTGTCATATAACAACAAACCCGCCCATTGTAAAATTTCATAATAAAGAGTAGAAACAAACAAACAAACAGAACCAGCTGCTTTTAAACAACAGAAGTCTCCAGTAGCTCTCTTTGTCAGTAAGCTTTTTATGTATCTTTTATTATTTAAAAATCTCACTGTTGTGATTAAAAAACACCTTAATAAAATCACAGCAGGCAATTAATTGTCAATTACCCCCACTAATCGATTATTATGAATCATATATAACACCGCCTCTTCGATTAATTGCACCACTCACACGCCGTTACGTAAAAGTGGGCTAATTAAGTTGCATTAATTACACACATGCTCCAGTTTTAACAATGCACTCCGATGATTACAGGCGATTAACAAACAACAAAGAGGAACAGATGGACTCCGTGGAGCCTCTCTCTGGGTAGTGTGGTTGGGTTGTCACGCACGTAATAACTTTGCGAATTGAGCTGTCAAGAAGTATCGTATTTTCTTCAGAATTATGTATATCAAGTAATAAACATACGTAAGTATTTATTGAGAAAACTAACGCAAATATGTAGTGTATTAAATATTGACCTAAAATTTTATAAAATACGTTTAAAGAGTTTTATTTTAATTTGAACTAATTTATCGCAATTGTATATTATTGAACAGAAATGTTTGCATTGTTTTTTTAATTTTATTTTATTCGATCGCAATCACTTACACCGTTAATACTTAAACATAGTTAGTGTACCTCCTACTTAGGAAGATCCTGTTTTAAGGATAACAAAAAAAATGATTAAAAAATACATAATTTCGAAAACCAAAATTTGGATTCAAATTAGGTTAAAAATAAAATCGTCACTAATAAACAATACAAAATATTTAGTAATTATAAATAATACTTACTGATAGTATTAACAATTAGTAATAACAAATGGTATACAACAAAATTTGTATGTTTTTTTCCTCTGTAACCAGCTCTCCTTGTCTGCGTCTTTCTAACCCTCCCTTGTTTCCTCCTTACCGACATCAGTCTTCCTGTCTCACGCGCAAATCGTAAAGATTTCCTCTTTCGGATCAAACATTGGTTACTGAGTCGGGATCTTTCATACAAATTAGTACGATCTGGCAACGATTATTACGTTTAGGCCAGTGATTCCGTAAATGGACAATGTTGCCTCTAAGTGGTCAAATGAAGTCCCCCGAGGGAAAGGGGGACTTCATTTGACATCATTGACACTATTTTGCACTACCATTTTTATACATAAACGTAAATTCATGAAAGTATTACTCACCAATATACGATAGCGATATTCTCTCTTACATTGTACCAATAGTGAATTAGGATAAAATATCTTACAACAACCATCCCCGGTTTGTACAGTACAGCTTGCGATAACATATCCTATGGCTATGAGTAACATACGAGTATACATCGTTTAAAACTACTATTTAACGCGTCCAATAATCCCACGGCACGTCTTCATCTTCAGAAGTTAAACCTTCTAGTAAGTCATTGTCTCCCAGTCCTATCAAGTCAATACAATACTCTTTATATTCCTCTTCATAACACTTCGTTTCTCTCTTACTCCTTCTCTGTGCATGCAGCCTGTATATGGGATCAGCTTCCTTGAATTGTTAGAAGTGCTAGGACGCTTTCGCACTTCAAAGAGTTATTGAAAAGTTATTACAATCGAAAAAGCATTACTTACACAATCCAGTACTTAAGAAGTGCAGTAAATTACAAGTGCAATCAAGCTAAAAGTGAATCCTACTTATTATAAAATATTAATTCGATGGCTTGCGATAGCAGTATTCTGTGAAATGAAATCAATAATTTCACCAACCCGCATTCCCTTACCTCCGCGCTATATCACACTGTCAAAAAATTTATTTTTTTATTTACTAATGTCATATCTTATATTTCCACTAAGATTACACTAGGAAAAAGTAAGGACTTTTAAATTAAAATAAAACGACAAATTGAATCATCCCAATCCCATGCAACTGAGGCAAGTCACACAGCTAGGCAGCGGCTGAACAGTGAATTTTTTAGCATTAATTGTTGAATAATTTTTGATGCATTCTTAATCGATAGCTTTAATTGAAAGATCACATATGTTTCTACAAAGTTATTTAAACGTGAAAACCTTTAATTGGCTCTCTGCTATGTTACTCCGGCATTGTTAAATTATAATTAGCTGTTGGTTTTCCTGAAAATAAATAAATAAATAAATAAATCTAACTAGGCTTACGTCTGTACCTAAATATGCAATTTACGACATATTATAGTCTGTGACCTAACACATTAAATATAAAGTTTATTAGTACAGATTATGTAGATAGATATTTTTAGTAGAGATTATGTAATAGAGTAGTATAGTAGTAGTAGAGTAGTTTATTAGAGTAATGGCAGTTTATACGTTTATAAGCCAAAAGTTTATCAATTAAAGGTTAAATACTAATAATAATAACAATGGATGTATTGGTATCATTCATAGATATGATATTGTAAACATATTTAACTACAATTTTTAGTTTTTTCTACGGTCCAGGAATTGTTCATTAAAAAGGTCAAATACAAGCTTTGCAAAGAAAATGCAGTTATTCGGTAGCAATGTATTTAATTGTTGTGTATAGTTTTGGCGTAATCTGTCAACCAGTTTGTTTATTGCTGTTAGTTAGGTTAGTCGACCTCAAGTGTGCTCTGCGATTTTCTTCGACAAGGTCACAGCTAAAAATGTTTCTGAAGACGCGCTTGAACGAGGCAATTCAGACTCTAAGTTCCTGAAATGCATCGCAACGGGTGAACAAACAAGGATTTATGAGCTTGACATACAAATGAGCCATAAGCCTCGGAATAGAGATTCAATAGCGAGCCTAGTCCAATAACCATACAAAAGCTGCTCGAAAATCATTGTTGTATTGACATTTTCTGTGTCTATATGGGTGTTGTACACTCCTTATTCCATCATGAGCTGCAGAGGGGTAAACGGTCAACAAACAATATTTTTTGGATGTTATGAGGCAAGGAAACTTTCACCCACAAATGGCAGATACGTAGAACAAGATTTTTTGGATATTGCAGCACGATAACGCATCATCCGACACATCGACAAATTGAACAAAAACCAGATTCGACCCAGTGAGACCCTAAGCTAAAATTAGCATTCTGAGGCAAAACGTTTTAGATCCAATGAAGCCATAGAACTAACTCGTAGAGAAAGTTGAAAGCCCTATTAGAAAATGCCCATAAGAATTGTTTCGACTGGATTGCAACAAATGGAGTCTATTTCAAAGGTTGTAAAGAAAATTTGGATGATTAAGCCAATATTTTGTGTTTTATTTCACAATTGCTAATATTTATTCGACAGAGAATTATGCCACCAAATTTGGACTGCAAGCAAATCCTTAATTTGATCAATCACTGATTCTATTATTGACTCCTACTTTATGAAAATCGGTTATTGCCATACAGCATCGACCTATTTATAATTATCAGCCCAATCTACACTATTTGAATTCTTTTGACTTGTACATTTTCCGCCATTGCAGAATTAGAAGAAAAACATTGATATAAATGAGTTTTTTTTTTTATATATAAATTTATTCATAGAAAATCTCGCCAAACTGGTATACAGTTTGTTGGGTATACAGAGTGATTGGCAATGATGGGATCTCAAACAAAATAGTTAAATATATAGCCTGTTGGCACGGGCTTAACCTTGAAATTTGCAACATAGACTCCTGAGGTGTCAAGTAAGCGGAAGAATTAATAAAAAGTTTAAAAAAAAAACAAAAGATTTTCAGTTCAAAAAAAGGACAATCGATATACGAATAACAAAACTATTTATTATTATACGATTGCCAAACAAAAAAGGAGTGTAATGTGTTAAGGGTTTATTTATGTATGTTTTCCGTTTATTTATTCCACTACAACTTCTAAACGCTTAAAGCGATTTAGAAGTGTATATTAGAGTTGTTGTGTCACCCCGAGTGTCATTGGGTACCTTAAATGCATAAATATCAAGTAATTAATTATCCAAATGTCTACATGTCAATAAATTAGCATTAGTATATCGTGTTTAGTGTCAGATAAAAGGTCTGATTTAGTACATTCCGTAAATAGACATGTATCTATATGGATAAATACATAAATAAAAATATTTCCTTAAAAAACGTAATAAAAATAATTATAAATATTATTATATATACTTGTATTGATATGTGCCCAGGAGGCACTGGCTAAACCTTATATTATAGTTATAGTATAGAATGATTTACCCTCTCGAAACAAGTTTTCTCCTCGTATAGTAAGTAGGTGAGTACCTACATATTTTTCGCGGTGCCGCTCCATCACAAAGAGTGTGATTGGTTAATTTGGGAGCTCATGCGAGGAATCTGCTTTCGGAGGATCCCTTTGAGACGCGCGGCTAAAACAATTTGGACACGAATCTCCTCAGTGGCATGTCACCCGGGGGCGGCGGCGCGAAGGCTTTCATTGCCGAATCGGCGGCACGCGGCGGCACATCACTTTTGCCAAATCAGCGTTAATGATCGACCATTAACTGGACACGTCCCAGTTTAAACGGGAACAATCCATAACGGGGTAGTGATTGAAAGAGCACCGAAAGGCACGTCTGGAAGGCTGAAATTAAAATATTTGTCATTCCGCAAACTCCTTCGGGACATCGGTCGCGTGTGGTGGACGACTCGCTACGAAAGAAACAGTCGGCAAGGCAATTCACGCGCTGCACCGTTACGAAAAAAACAATGTATTTCATTGTTCGACATGCTGAGTTGGGGGGGACCTAAATGGCCTTTGCTGAGTTGGCCACAAAGACCCACTTGTTCAGGGTTGGTCACGCTCACGGGTCAACACCCATCCGCCGGCCTCCACGCATGAAGTGCGAGCCCGGGTAGGACTCTGGCCTTGGCTAGTTTCCTCTAGGAGTCAATCTTCTGGCGCTCCTGGACGGTCTGCGCGCCGTACGGCATAAGCCAATCGATTGTGCACTCTGACTAACAGTCGGGAGAGTCTGGAAGCAGTACTGTTTCCTATAGAGCGGGGGTGGTTGCTGACCTTACGGCGACTGCTCTTGAAACGACCATCGGCTATCCGATCCCGGGTGGAACCGCTTCGTAAGGGAGAGGACCGCGCAAGCGACCTCGAACTCGTAACCAGTCGAGAGACCGGAGTAAGTAAGGGCGTGAGTGTAAGCCCGCTGGGTAACATACCTGGTTATCTCGCGGATAAGGCGTTGGCCTTACGGGCATGTGGCGGAAATTGATGGTGGACTGTTTTGTCCAAGTCTTCTGCGTTCACTTCACGGGAGATAGAACGACCAATCGTTAAAAGTTCCTGAGGTGACGGGTTCGCCCGTTGTAGTTGACAGCTCTATTTACCCTAAATCTACGAAAACCTGCATTTACACCGAAAAACTACGATTTACGTACGATTACGAAAAACTACGATTTAAAAAATTGGCGTGCTCTCGTTTCGATTGGGTAAACCCCGCGCCCCTCTCACTTTGTTGCATTCATCCTGTTCGCCTGCGAGCTCGAGTTTAGAATTTGTGCAAAAAAAAATATCGGAAATTTTAACAAAATTGCGAGGTACCTATTTGACTTGTGTTTACTCTATTTTTGTGTATTTTATGTTATTACTACTACTCATTCGTTATTAAGTGTTTATCTGGTCGTGATTTGGTTGTATCTACTTTTACTAGTTTCAAACTTTTGAGGTTAGATTTTGATGGCAATTACTTAATGTCGAAAAAACACGTACCCGCTTTAGCCCCCCCCCCCCCCACCCCACATTCGAGCAAAGAGGGCATTCGTGGCAGTTTGGTAATTTGTGTCAATTTTGACCCCAAACATTATTCAATAGCCTCAAATCAAGCTTCTCAATGTCAAATAATATTACCTTTCTCTTAAGTTGCCAGCTTTGTGCCCCCTTTCCCTAACGATTACTACGGCAGCCTGTTAATCGCATACCTCACATAAATAGTAAAAATGTAAAAAAAATATGACCCGCTATCAATACAAATTATAAATACTATAATTAAAAGTTACTGTTAAATATGATTGTTGTTTCTATTATTATTATTAGTATTTAATAATAAATACAGATTACACTATTTATTATTTTATAAATTTTAGAAGACAGTAAGTACTAATAATAATTCTTTATTGTGAACTGTAAGTAGGTCGTACAAAATGGATAGGTACTATTATATGTGCTATATTATATAGTTTACCAATCAGGCGTACAATATTTATTTTTCTATGATTAAATATATGTTCACTTCGCAAGTTGAAGGAAAATAAATTCGAAAAGTATTACGTTTTAGACATAGATTAGAACTATTAACTACAAATTTAGTAAATTTCCATTGCTATATAGGTATATAAAGGAAATGTTAGTTTGTTTTTAAATTAAAATGTCAAACTGGAATTATTAGGCTATCTACTCTTTGTCAGATTTAGAGCTAGAATTAAATATAAATGTTTAAAGTTTAAAATGTTGCAGAATTACAATAAGAATATGTTATATTATTTATTTGTCATTATCGTTTAAAAAGTCATTCTCGCTGTAATAGCATTTATTTTTGAGCCAGTGCTTTAATGTCGGTTTGAATCCTGGTTGTTGCATTGATTGATGTTTTGTGGAATGGCGTTAAAATATTTAACACAACAGAACTCAGGTCCCTTTTTACACATTTCTGTCCTCACTAAGGGACAGTTTATGAGGTTTCTATTCCTCGTAGCCCTTGAATGTACATATCTTCGTAAGGAGTAGATATCAGGATTATAGGAAACAATATATTTAATATAGGTAGCAATATATAGGGATATATGTAAAATACATTTAAATAGATGATATACACGACAAACGTAATATTACTTATATCGATAGACAAACAAACAAAGTAAATATTACACTAAGTATTGAAATACCTCAGCATCAAAGGCGGGCATCTGTAAAATACTTGAATTAGATAAAAATCAATTTTAATATTTTGGGTGCTCAATTAATATATTAGGTGCAATTTTTTGTTGTTGTGTTTAATACTCCAAAAAATATATTGTAAGGTAAAAACAACATCAACTTCTTTTGATAAATAGGTTAAAATATATTTCAAAAATCCGGATGTCCATCCAGACAAATCCAAAAATACACGAGTTTGAAACCAAACTCGTGGGTAGGTTTGAGTTTTTGAAACCAATACCGATTTTCAGTGCAAATAAAAGTCGTATTGCTGTCCGATTTAGAAAGGAATGGACCATGCCGCTGAAAAGAGCAAGGAAAGTTTTATTACAATTTACTTTTAACTCAATTTTGACCTGGGTAGCAAAAGTTCGCCTGAGATACTTATACAGTTACATCGATAAATATTAAAATAAATGTTCACTACTATGTTGATTTACTTTGAAACTAACAAGAATTAGCAACCATAAATAAAAAGCCAATTAGGTACCAGCATACATATTGAGAGGAACGGTTGTTCATTTATTTAATAAAGAAATGCGCAGTTTTCTAACTACTTACATAACATTGTTACTAGAGGCTCCGTTGTAAATAGTAGCAAAAATGAGAGTACCGGAGCCCAGTCCTTCTTCAGATCATCGTCGACTAACTAGGCCTAGGCCCGTACTAAGGCAAGCGTACCAAGTAAACAATGGTTTGTGCATACTTCAAAATACATATTTCAAAAAAAGTAGCATCTAATAATATTAAAAATGTAGTTATGGTTAATAAACAAGGTACCTATGTACAAATTAATCATTAATCTAAAAACTAGGTCATTGATATGTCATTGCCTCTGTCAGTCTAAGACAGTCTGCAAGTAATATTTTTAATATATCGATCATAAAACACATAATAAAATAAATAGTTTGTACCTACTGATTTTTTTACTTGGAAAGTAAAAAAACTTTCCACTTACTTTCCTTTTACTTTCCATAACTTTGAAAATTATAGGCACAATGTGTTTAATAAAGATATACCATAAATTAGCTTTTAGTGAACAGAATTTAATGGTTTAGCGACGATCGGTCCTTTTCAAGTTTTAAACTAAATTTGTGGTAGTACTTTTAAAATCAACATTTTTGGCGTTGAAAATGAAACAATTCGAAACGTGTTTATGACAATATTTCTGCGTGAAGCTAATTTTTCGCACTTTTTTTAATTTAAGGTATCTATAAGTTAATACATTAAATAAACGTGATGAACCGCCTTAAACTTATGAATAACTTAAAATATTTTTTTCCCAATGCACCAGTGCACTTTTCATTAACGCATATTGAAGTTCAATCGCATTATCGCATACTTATATTAAGACATATCACATTGCTGCCGTCAGCTAGAGTAAATTAAATTAGCCGCCCTAATTAAAAGGCATCGTCTTTCTCTTCCTCTTTCTGTTTAATGGCTCAAGAACCACTAGGATGAACGATGGCCACCAAAAAATCAGTTTTCCATAAATTGTAACAATAACAATAATGAATAATTAAGTCCTTATATGGCCGTCATATTAAAAAAATCATGGGTCTAAAATGAAGCTAAAAATTAAGGGGAAAAACATTTCGGTATTTTGAAAAATGATCTTTTTATAAATGTTCAATGTTATGATTTTTGGAAATTGCGTAAAGTACGAGTAGTTATATGCATAACAGAGAAATTTGACGGCACAATTTTTTAAAAAACTAAATATAAAATCTTCGAAAGTCACGAACATGCTATTTTTGCAGCCTTAAAATTATTAATTTTGAAAAATTTTTTTTTTGAGATATCGAGATTTCTAACTTAGTTCACCGTAATTTCTAACTTATTTTTCACTTGAAATATTAAAAACTTACTTTAAACTAATTCAGTTTCGATTTTAGTTATTTGAATATTTGCACCATCGTTGATTTTAGATTCCCGGTGCAGATAACCTGTGATATTTAGGGATACAAATATGCTAGGTGTTTTTGTTATAAAATTGCGTTACTTTTTGCGTCGTGTCTGTCACACTATCGGGATTTCTTTCGGCACGCAAAACTCTAATTTATGTACATGGATTGATACAAAAATTAAATTAGGAAAATCGGTGTTTACAAATAAACTATTTATATATAGGTACATTTGTATAATCATTCATACAATACAATACAATACAATACAATCAACTACTCCAGTAGATAGGCATTCCTACACTTGGATGCGTCACAAAATTAAATGCTAAAAATTTAATTATTAAAAACATAACTATCGTGATAGTTGTCATCGCTGTAATATTATATTCAATATTACCTATATACAAATAATCAAAATATACTAATGTGATTTAAGAGTCAAGGAGAATAATATATTAAAATAGAAATGCAAATTCTATGTAGAATAATCAAAAAATATATATTTTATTGTCAATCCAGCAATAATGCTTTCGTATTTTTTTAAAAAATGAATAGATGTTTAATAAATTATATGAAAATTAGAATGTCAGCTATCATAATACCGTTATGTTTAAAACTTTACGCATTTCATTAATCATCAACATGGAAAATAGACTCAGAATTTTCAAACTCCCTTATACCATAAATTGGGTTTCTTACCAAATTATTTATGATTATCTTTTTAAATTGGACCTCTCCGAGGCTTTTCATTTGCTCTGGAATCTTATTATAGAACGACAAATTTTGATGAATAAAACTGTATCGCACTTTGCTAATCTAATATTTTCTTTTATTTTTAGTAACTTTTAATGGTATCTTGTTATTTCTATCTTATATTGAGAAAGAAGAGAAGAAAATTGTCTTCTAATTTCGTTTTCACGTCAATACGCGTCTCCTTCGTACCTTCTATGTGCTATTTTAAGGGGCATTAGGTAAGATGGCAAATTGCAGTAGATTTACCATCTTTTATAAATCTCTGAAAGTTTGTGAGTTGCAAAAATATAAAGATTTATAACATCGCAAAGAAGGCATGGCATCGCTGCTACTGTTCTTGTGTGTACATGCTTGAAGGGCTACTTATGGATGTAACTTCTCTCAAAATATATCGCTCTAATATCCTATATTGATCTTATATTTACCCCTTCTCGGGACAGTTGCGGCCCGGTACATTTGCGGCCCTCTCTTAATTTTTCGAATAATGATAAAATTAAAGTGAGGCATTTGCGGCCCTGACCCTATTAATGGGATACCTGCTTTTTTGTTTCCGGCGACCACCTGGGAAGTTTTTCTTTTACTATTTCAAACAATCTACTGTAGGTTTTCTTCTGCCTATTTTTGCAGTAGTGCAAACATTACATGCGCGTCATCTTTGGTTACGTTTGCTTATCGATATCGATGGATTTTAGGGAGGTTATTTTAAACGTGAGAAATAAAAATTTTATTTCGATTAAGTTACTTATAGAAAGTATAATCCTATTAAACAATATTTTACAGTAGGTAATTGAAAAATACAATCATTGACATTAAATTCTAAAAACTTCTTCCAGGTTTTTTTTCAGGAATTTTTCATTCGCCAGCGTGCATTTCGCATGATCCTGGGCGTTTTTCAAAAAATCTGAAAATTTCTTAGGTCCGTCTTCCAGGAAATTTTTCTTCCCGAAAAAAATAAACTTCGCCAAACGTAACCAAGCATGACGGGCACCTCTACGTCTGCCATAAAACATTTAAATGCGAGAGAACGTGATGTTACTTGCATGTTTTATTACACCGACCGCGAGTCTTTGCTCGGACTTTTTTTTAGTTGGTATTAGCAGGTATCCCATTAATAGGGCTGCAAATGTCTCACGTTAATTTTATCATTATTCGAAAAATTAAGAGAGGGCCGCAAATGTACGGGGCCGCAATTGTACCGGATTCATTTACCCATAAGAAAGGTAGTATGTAATAAAAATAGCAATCAATAGGTAACTGTCAAATAATCCTATATCAGTACCATTTTTACACTGATATTTGACCATTACAAATTTACTTTTATACAATAGGTTAACTGTCTCGCTTTATTCATTGCCTTATTGTATAGAGTCTGCATTGGACGCATCTATGGTATCGTTGCGACGCAGACAACATTTATAGGGTGGGCTGTTTTTTAAAAATAACCGGTTAGCGATAACTAATAAGGGGAAAAGCATAAATTAATTACTATGCTTAAAACTGAGCTAAGAACAAATATTATAAGAATAACGACCGTTTACAAGTAACACCCTATAAGTAAGGGGCTGTTTTAGAATATTCGTTGCCACCATAACTTAGTTGTAACCATAACTATAAAATTATAGCTATATATCTATTTTAGGTAGTATATGTTATCACTTAGACACTGTTTAAATATTTTTTTTAATAAATTAAAGCCTCCCATAGAAAAGTAATACAATAAAAATATCTTTCAAAAAAATTAGGCAGTTATTAGGTTTTTCCTGATAATTTATTTTTCATATTCCACGTTTTATGTTTATTAATTGAATTTTACCTGAATTGCTTAAATTAGTTTTAAGACTGTAGATATATGGTATTATGGCTGGATGTGTGATATAATGAAACAGTGGTACGAGGTTCAGTCAAAACATATTCGTTATTGGGTTTTACCCGCTAATAGAGCGTGAGAAATTACATATGACTGCATTTTAAACTCAATTTCACAAATTCGGTAATTTGTTAGGTCTCACTTGCAATCAGACGTTTTATATTACGAAAGTAAATAAAGGCTTATTTATTTACTGAAAATACGAATATTATTAAAATTTTGCAAAAATTCATATTTATATGAACCTAAATAGCCATTTCCGTACAAACTAACTATTTAAAGTATTCAATGATGACAAAATATAAGTTTTTCTCCACTAATGAGTAGGCGGTTTTCCAGTGTGTCCCGCCCATTGCCGCTGCTGAGGGAACTCGATAATTAATATCTTCTCACGCGCAACGCGGCACACAGATATGCAACTTTTCGTTTATTTTTTTAAATGCGCCCGCGCCGAAAGGTACAATTAAAAGGACGATAGCCATACTTACGAAAGTGCTGACGTCACGCTGGACGTGTATCCGACGACGACCAACAATAATAATAATCCTAATGCCGAGAGAGGGAAATGGAGTGAGTGGCAGGAGACAGATGACCTTCGAGGGCCGTTTATGTCGTTATTCCAGGTTTACACTGGTGCTTGTTTTATTTGTGGCTTCCTGGGAACAGACACAAATGACGAGAATAATTGCAATAGATCTACAGGCAAAATGTTGCCTGAATATAATTTATAAACACTTTTAAGCTATTGCATAGCTTTTATCGCGGGCCTCTAGGCCAGCGCGGCGACCGAATGAAGAAATTAAAGTGATAATTACGTCTAAACGAGTACTGCTTACGATTCGAAAAAAATATATGTTAAACAAGAACATTTTCCTAATATTTCTAGCTTTGAATATTTTAGATTTTGTTTATATTACATAGTGTAATTAATTTATGAAATTAGGTCTAATCGAACACAAAAACGACTACTACGCAAATACTATCTGGCGTATATTATGAAACCTGCACCATTTTAAAGATAATTTAATTATATGTCTTTTTATTTACGATTTTTTTCGAATAATCCGTTTTTTTTTAAGACGTTTAAATTATTCCGAATCACTTGCTTTCGCAGCCGCAAATGATTCGGAATAATTTCAACGCTTTCCGATAGAGCGCAGTTATCTGATATCAGAAAAAATAAAATAAATATAATAAATAAATATATAATTGCATAAGTTGTTAAAAATACTATGCAATAGCTTTACCGCGGCAGTCCCCGAGTGCCAAACGTATTTTTTTATGAATTCGTTTAATTTCACAATTATTTATCTATATTACGTTAAATCTAAATTGTAATAATCTATTCCAATTTATATTACCACAATAAATTTGAAAAATTCGTATTGTTTTTTTCAGTAAAACAAAAGTTCACAAAAATGCTTAATTTTTAAAAATCCATATTTTTTTTGCTTTTAAATTTATATTTTTTTAATGTTTTGTTGTAAATCCTTTGTCGTATAGCACTCATTCGATTCTACTAGACGACTGAGATCTTCTAGTGTTATCGCCCTGTACCAAACCTGGATGATAGCTTCGATCAGATTCTTTTCTCGCTTGGATTGCAACGTGACACCACCAATTTCAGCTTTAACCAGAGGATTTTCTATTGGATTAAGGCCAAGAGTATTTGCCGGCCACGTAGGTCAGTGATAGATGTGAACCACTTCAAGGTACTTTTGACAGTGTGACATGGCACTCCATCCTGCTGGATGCATGGCTGATAGTCGCCTTCAAACAAATCCCCACTGGCTGTTACCAGTTTCACTGACTTGCTCGACCAGAAAATAGTCTTGACCAATCCAATAGAAAATCCTCTGGTCAAGGCTGGTACAGTTTGATCACCTAGGCTTGGTACAGAATGATCACATTAGAAGATCTCCGTCCTCTGATAGACTCACTGCCATGAAGAATCGAATCAGTGCTAAATGAGAAAACATATCCAACCTTATAATTTTTTAAAGTTTTTAAAACAAAAAAATATTTTTTTTTTAATGAAGCATCTTTGTGGTGTTTTTGTTTTATTGAAATCCACAATTATTTTTTTTCAAGTTTATTGTGGTAATATGTAATAGATATGTAATAGATCATGCTTTAATAAAATATGAAATACATAGAATTATAATTTAAATTTCATGTAATATTGGTGGATGAATGTAAAATTGCACGAATGTATTAAAGGTGTCCAGAATTAATGCCACTAATGTGTATTATACATATATTCAAAATCTAACATCTAAATTAATTAAATAATACCATGGCGCACTTGAAAAGATATCTCATAAAAACGGAATATATCTCACATAAGTAAGAAGACACAGTGGAATGAGATGTAAAGAAAAAGCAGAAAGACTTGCAACCCAAGGATGGTCACCTCCACCATTGATTTTATAGTGTAATTACACTATAAAATCAATGCCTCCACCAATCGGATAGGAGCTCAAGGGCAAACGTATACGAGTACGTCCTTGCGTTACAGAACCGAAGAGTGGATAAAACACAGGTAGAGAGGAACAGGTCTGAGACAAGCAAAAAGGCTCATTAAGGAACCTATCGTTCCTTTCGTTCAGTCGATCACTACCAGTATTAGATAGCTCCCTGATAAAATACAAAAATCTACCGAAAAAATAAGTTTTAAGGCAAAAAACAGTGATATATCAGTAGAAATGAATCGAATAAACGAATAGTGAAAGTAAAAACGCGATTCTGTTCTCTAACGTAAGTGGATTCTTTGTTACAAAAGTAGCGTTTTACTCGAAACCGCAAATTATTTGAAAAAGAATCGAGTCCGATAAATGATTCGTTCAGTGCTTTGACCCGCTCAACAGTGACTCATTTAGCACTGTGACCCGTTCACGATATGCAAAAGCGCACAGCATTACCGAGCGCCATAAATTTATCGACGTGTGAACACAACCGAAATAGAGAGAACGCATCCAAAAATTTGATCGACTGTCATACAATCATCACCACCCAACTCTACATTTTTTAAACGTCACTGAAGAAAGTAAACAAACAAAATGGATACTCTAGATAAGCTACAAGTAAAAGTAAAAACGCTGACAAGAGAAAATAAAAAATTAAAAGAAGAAATCGACAACGCGGACTCTATTTTAAGCGAAACTCACTTCCAAATCAACACCCTAAAGGCAAAGCTGAATAAATCTGATGAAAACATTGATATATTAAAAAGGGAACTTGTTGACAAAAATATATTTTTAGAAGAGTATAGGGGCAAACAGCTGGCACTAGACGAAGTGGGGAATGAAAACTCGCAACTGAAATTAAAAATTCACACTCTTTTAAGCACTATTCACACATTGGAAAGCTGCAATGGAAAATTGACGGAAGAAGTACTGTCAAAAAAATCACAGGAATTAATATCTGAAATTGATGAGCAAGTAAATGACACGAGTGAAAAAATTGAAAAACTACACAAAAAAAACGTAGATTTGAATCAAAAAATTTTAACTCTGAAAAACGAAATTTTCAACCTTAACCATCAAATTACGACTCTTCAATGTGACCTTATAACCTGCAAAGCAGACTCGCAAAAATCTATATTGAAAAAAAATGATGGAAAACTGTGCGATGATACCGGCATTAAAATAATTAAAAATACAAAGAAAACAGGGCAAACAAATTTTATTACACAAAAAAATATGAATAAAATACTTATGTATGGTGATAACCGACTTAAAGGCGTGGCTATACATCTAAAAAATATGTTAAACGAAAATATATTTTCCTGCGTTAAGTCGGGAGCAAAGTCGTCAGAAATCCTTCGGCATATTGATAGCATCAAGATCTCTTTAAATAAAGATAATCATGTCTTCTTGATGGTGGGCTCTAACGACACAAATCCATCTGTAGTCATTTCCGAGATCGCAGCGGCTATAAAATTGCTCGAAAACACTAATTTGTATATACTGGAAATAAAAACCAAAACAATGAATGAGTACTACATAAACGAGACTATCAAGAATATTGCTCACCAGTATAAGCACTGCCGCTTTATTCCGCATAATCACCAGGTCAATTCCAGGAAGATGGCAGAATTACTCAAATACGAAATCGACAATTTGAGATATGAACAACAAAACAAAAATGTCACCACGAAATCAAAAAATATGATGGAGGACACTGTCAAAATTTCAAGAAATACATCAAGTAACATAAACAAATTAAGCAATCAAAACTCCGACGTACACGCAAATTATTATTATTTTGACCAGTCGACTCGACAAATATTATCGCAAAAACAACATAACGATGTACCAAATGCATGCCGAAACTACCTTCCGAGAGGACATCAACAAGATTTCAATTATCACCAAGGACAATATTTCTACGCTAAAGAAGAGGAAGATGACAGTGTTGCCATCTTGCACAACACACATACGTACTATGGAAACCGAAATTTTTAAAAGAGCATTCGACGAAATCGATCCCCGATGACAATATCATAAACAAGAACTCGTTGAAAATGGACTGCAATAACGAAGAAACGACAAAAAATAACATTTCCGTCGTAAACTACAACATACAGGGTTTAAAAGCATATAATAAACTAGAAGATCTAGAATTATATTTTCAAGAAATGCGTATGTATGTAAATATAATATGTCTTACTGAGCACTGGGCTACAAAAAATAACGGAGTACAAATACAAATGAATAATTTTAGTGTAGCTAGCTTATATAAAAGGAGCGCACATATTAGGGGAGGCACCTGTATTTTAATTAGGAATAATATTAAATACGAAGAAATACAAAACTTAGATAAATATAATATCGAGATGGTATTCGAAATATGTGGTTTAGAAATTCGAGACAGAAATTTAATTGTATTATGTATTTATAGGTCTCCTAAGGAAAATGTTGATATTTTTTTAAATCAGCTACAACTAGTCCTGAATAATCTCGGAAACAGTGTAACTAGGAAAAAAATTATTATCTGTGCTGACTTTAATATTGACATACTAAAAGAGTCCACTGATAAATTAAAATTGACATTCTTACTGCAAACATTTAACATACAATTTACAGTAATGGAACCTACTCGAATAATGGGACAATCTAGTACAGCAATAGATAATATAGCTTGTAATTTCCAAGATCATAATATAACTATTTTTGACCCCGGTTTGTCAGATCATAAAGCCCAGATTATGCACTTAAATTTAAAAAACAACAATATTTATGAAAATTGTTGCCACATGACTGCTAGAAGGATATATTCAAAAGATTCCCTAGAAAACTTCAGTAACGCGTTAAAAAACATAAAATGGGACTGTATCAATGATACAAAGAGTATTCATGAGAACTGTTCAGATTTTATATGGAAATTAAATCACACATTAAACCGAACAATACCGTTTAAAAATAAATTAGTTAATCCTATACATGAAAACAAATGGATAACAACTGGAATCAAAATTTCATGCAAACGAAAAAGAGAGTTGTATATACATTCTAGGACTTCTCGAAATCCAGTAGACATAAAAATGTATAAAACTTATAGCAAAACATTGAAAAGTGTTATAGAAATGGCAAAAAAAATGTACTATGACAATAAAATCGCTAACTCTGACAACAAGCCAAAGGCTATGTGGCAAGTCATAAAAGAAAACACCAACAAAGTAAATTCTCAGATTGAAAAAAATATAGAACTAATTATAAATGATACAAAAATTACAGAACCTAGTCAAGTAGCAAATGCATTGAATAATTTCTTCATCAGCATCGGAAGTTCGAAAACTAACCTACAAGCATCTCAACAGACTTTTTCATTATGCTCCTCTGTACCATCTTTCTATATTCCACCTGTTTCTGTTGAAGAAGTACAAAAAATTATTAAGTCATTAAAAAATACAAGTTCTTGTGGCTTTGATGAAATACCTGTATGCATTCTAAAATATTGCGCGGGCATTCTTACTATACCAATTACCTACTTAATTAATCAATCGTTTTCAAATGCGTGCTACCCTCAGATATTAAAATCAGCGATTGTGAAGCCCTTATTTAAAAAGGGCGATCGGACTAGTATAAATAATTATAGGCCTATTTCTCTTCTTTCAAATATTTCAAAAATCTTCGAAAAAGCAATGTCAAACCGACTTCTAAGCTTTCTCGATGAACACAAAATCTTATGCAAGGAACAAAATGGATTTCGAAAGGGAAAGTCAACTACACGCGCAATATATGACCTCTTTACAGAAATACTGCATGGAATCGACCATAAAAAGACAACAATAGCTGTATTTCTAGATCTATCCAAAGCTTTTGATAGCGTATCCCATAATAAACTATTAGATTTACTCAATGCTGTTGGGATAAGGGGTCACACAAATGAGTGGTTTAAATCTTATCTCTCAAACAGGCCACAAAGTGTAAAAGTTAATGCTATAAAAAACCGCAAAATTTTTGAACAGTACTCAAATGAGAGGGTCATTAAAGCTGGTGTCCCACAAGGGAGTATTTTGGGGCCACTTCTTTTTCTACTCTACGTAAATAATCTGCCAACCCTGACAAAGGATAAATATGTTTTATTTGCTGACGATACCTCCATTATTTTTCAAAACAATCCATTAACCTCACCAAAAACTCAAATTGAAGATTCTCTTGGTACCATATTAGAATGGCTGAGTGCATTAAATTTGTACGTAAATGCAGAAAAAACGAAAATTATACAATATCGACCAAGTCAACTGCAGCCCCAAGATCTTAATATCGACCTTAATGGAAAAATAGTAAAAACTGTGAGCGAGACTAAATTTCTTGGGATCGTCACTGATGAAAACCTTAACTGGAAACAGCACGTCCAACACTTATGTTCAAAATTAAATAAATATATATACATTCTTAAAATTTTAAAACATATAACATCAGTAGAGACTCGCCTAACAACATATTATGGCTACGTATATCCGCATCTAAAATACGGCATTATAATGTGGGGCAACTCAACAGAAGTCCAACGAATATTCAAAATACAGAAGTCCTGTGTTCGACTTCTAAACGGAGTAGCGCCAGACACTCCCTGTAGGCCGCTCTTCGTTAGCATGTCTATGTTGACTGTGCCTTCTCTGTATATACTGGAATGTTGTGAATTCATTAAAAACAATCCCGATATCTACTCCTTACGAAGAGATGTACATTCAAGGGCTACGAGGAATAGAAACCTCATAAATTGTCCCTCAGTGAGGACAGAAATGTGTAAAAAGGGACCTGAGTTCTGTTGTGTTAAATATTTTAACGCTATTCCACAAAACATCAAATCAATGCAACAACCAGGATTCAAACAGACATTAAAGCACTGGCTCAAAAATAAATGCTATTACAGCGTGAATGACTTTTTAAACGATAATGACAAATAAATAATATAACATATTTTTATTGTAATTCTCCCACATTTTTAACTTTAAACATTTATATTTAATTCTAGCTATAAATCTGACAAACAGTAGACAGCCTAATAATTCCAGATTGATATTTTAATTTAAAAACAAAGTGACATTTGATTAATATATAGTAATGGAAATTTACTAAATTTGTAGATTTAATTATTATTTTGTTAATACCTATGTCTAAAACGTAATATTTTCGGATTTGTTTTCCTTCAACTGCGAAATGAACATATTTAATTATAGAAAATACATATTGTACGCCTGATTGGTAAACTGTATAGCACATATAATAGTACCTATCCATTTTGTACGACCTACTTACAGTTCACAATAAAGAATTATTATTATTATTATTATACTAAGATTAACAAATTACTGCTTGAGACTCTCCAAGGATAAATTGAGGAAAACTGCCGGCCTGCTAACTGGGTGCTGGCGACTTAAACATATGGATACGCTAGGGACAGTTTACGCTAGGGACAGTATACGCTAGGAACACTCCCGAAAAAGATACGGCTGGCTTAAGAAGACATGCCTGATTTAAGAAGACAATATTGAGCACATATGAGAATTCTATGGCTGGTATGTGCGGCTACCGTGCATCGTGGATTCGCAACTGAGTTTTCAGTTGACATGGTTGCAAGATCTTTAATATGGACCTAGTGGCCAATCGCAACATGTATCCAATTTTATCGTCATCCTCATGTTGCATGTAGACCAAAAAAACTACTATGGTATCATTGGATCATTAGATCCACATGCGCACCTTGTCACACTTTATATCTTAATCAGACTTACAAACGCTTCTAGACATCGATAAACACTGATATCCAGAAATCTTTGACTTCATGATGTACGACTGCCTAGAATCTTGCGCTCTTCCGAAGTGCGCTCTTCCGAATTGGAAACGAGTGCACGGATACAAACCCGCCCGCGAGAGAGTAATGCTGACTGTGCACTTTTCGGCTCTGTAAGTGTTATATGCTACGCCGACAAGCGTGACAAATTTTGATTTGTTTTGAAATTAATACTTTCATTCCGCGGCGAGAAAACCGATCCAAAACTTTATTTCGGCTGAGGTGATCTTTTTTTCGTTCCGGTTTAATCGTAGCGACGTCGAAATGGCCAATTGGGTTGATTGAAAAATATTATGTAAATGAGTGATAGACTTTTTTGCTACTATGTTGCTTATCTACTGGTATATTTAATGTTATTAAAGCTACTTTGAATTATTATAACGGCAGGATGCGTATATCTGTTACTGTCCACGGCTAATTCAGCTGCTTCCAAAACTTCGGCGATTCCTCGTTGCTTCGTTTAATGTTAGATCCAGGATTAGGATGAGGATAAATCGAATTGGGCACCTGTCAATACCAAAGGACATTGAGTAATTTCGTACCCATTTGCGAAGTTTTTTGTAACTCTTTGCCACATATGCAAACGAAAGTTTGTTACAATCGTAACATTTCATTCTAAAGCAGTTAAGCTAAAATACATAGTTGAAATTAGTTTTAGAGCGTTGAATTTACAAAGTATTTTATTTAATTAATACACTTTTTTAATGTTATTTACATTATTAATACCAATAATACCTTATTTACTTCATTTTATTCAAACGATACAAATGCTTATATTATATATATATATATATATATATATATATATATATATATATATATATATATATATATATATATATATATATATATATATATATATATATATATATATATATATATATATATATAATATAAGCATTTGTATCGTTTGAATAAAATGAAGTAAATAAGGTATTATTGGTATTAATAATGTAAATAACATTAAAAAAGTGTATTAATTAAATAAAATACTTTGTAAATTCAACGCTCTAAAACTAATTTCAACTATGTATTTTAGCTTAACTGCTTTAGAATGAAATGTTAAAATGAAATCGCATTTGTATATATATATATATATCTATATATATATATATATATATATATATATATATATATATATATATATATATATATATATATATATATATAAATATAGAAAATATCATAAACTATAAATCTATATCAATATTAACTAATATTAGTAAAAATAACTGCAAAGTACCAAATTAGTACTTGTATCTTATCCAAAACTAAAGCGGTAAATAAGTTTATGGATGAAAAAGAAACGACCAATAGTAAGATAGAGATAGATGATCAGTGTACGGATGTCAGGTGAGATTCGGCACCTGGGCCGTCGAAATTTCTTTGTTTCGCATTGGAGTTTCCTAAACAAGTTTATGGATGAAAGGGACACAGTAAATAAGCAAGACAGAGATATGTATATACGCAGTGAATGGGTGGCAGGTAAGATTTGAAAACTGGGCCGTTATCATTCCTTTATTTTATGTTGGGGTGTTCTGAGTATTTTCTGTGTTTATGGGATGCCGTTTTTGCTTTTTGGATGTGATACTGGGATTGATTGGTTTTTACTTTACGATTGGATTTTAGTTCAACTATTGATTCAAATAACGACTTGTAATATATCCTTGTTACATAATAAACTCTATTTAACTAGGTCAAATAACTAGTTTATTTCACAAAATCATCCATATATACAAAATTTCGGATGTGTATAAGCACTCGAAGTCATCGACCACTATATTTATCTTGGCCAATAACTCAAACTGGGCAAAGACAACTAATGTGCAGAAGTTATCAGACGCGTGGAATGGACTTGGGCGGTCGGAAACCTTGCCTACAACCTGAGAGACCCAGCAATGCCCTAAAGCGAAAAGTTTATGAGACATACGTGCTGCCAGTAGCAACGTACAGCCTTCAAACAGTGCCTCTAACGCAGAGCAGTGCCAACCTCAGAATATGCCAAAGGGCCATGGAGAGAGTAATGCCGGACATCAATCTCCGCGACAGAGAGCTCAATAAAAAGATACGAAGGCGCACGGGGGTGACAGACGTCATGAAACGTATCGCCAGACTGAAGTGGTGTTGGGCAGGTCACGTCGCAAGGCAGAATGACGCGAGGTGACCAAAGAGGCTTGTCCAAAGGAGACCAAGAACCACAAAGCAAAGCGTAGGGAGACCACAACTACGATGGCTGGGCGACATCAGAAAAGCAGCATGGACCAACTGGCTGAGGGCGGCAGCTGACAGACAGACATGGAAGAAGAAGGAAGAGGCCTATGTACGTCCAGGAGTGGACTAAACCAGGCTGAGAAAGAAGAAGAAGAGTATAAGTCCTATGCCGATGTTACCAATTACCAGTAATAAATTACATTTTCTCAAATGAACGAAGTGCGAAACTTAGCCACGCCGGTGACGTCGAGTGTTCGTTGGGAAATTTTCCCCGCTCAAGTGAGCGTGAAAGCAGCTAATGCCGAAATTGAATATCGCGAGAGGAAACGTAACCGCAGGCCATTACAAATTGTGGAGTGCCCTCGCCCGATAGCGCCTTTCTATTCCCTCAAATTAGCCGAGAGTCAAAGCAAGGAGCCGTGGGAGAGAATCGCCCGGTAACCCAGCGACCACTTAACCGGACAGGAAGCGTTACTTTTTTGCTAAGTGTTCCTCTCTTCGCCTCCGCCACCCCCCCTCCCCCTTCCACCGCTCACTTTTCTGCCGCCTCGTCACCTCCTCACAGCATCGAGGATTCTTCACGGGAAGTGCCGCTTTGGACAGATGAAACTTTGTCATTGCTCGCTGGACCATTTTACACGGTAATTGCAATATTAGGGCGGAACGATTCTCCTGAATTCATTGTGATAATGAAGACTTCTTTTTGACTTCTTCGTGCAATTTATAAATACTGAGTTTACATACATACTTAAAAATGTCTTATATAAATAAATTTAAAAATATATATTTTTCACTTTCATCATTTTCGATCTCCGCATGTCAATCAATTGATTAATATAATATCTTTTAAGACATTAATATACAACAGATTTTTATCTTTACATTCATAGTAGTTTGATAAATATTTTCTGAAAAATTACGTGGCAGTTAAGTAAAACTAACAAGACATTTTTTTTCAAAATACATGTGTATGTGTGTAATATCGTGTGTACATACATTTTAAAATACATGAATGATTTTGAATTGTAAATGTGTGTTTATGTATATGGAAGAAAAAACGAGTTTAAAAATCGGCCAACTCAACAAGGGGTAATGCCCCCGTAAGACTCATTAATAAAAATGGGAAATAGTGCACAAACGAAGGCAAGCCGATGTGAGGCAATCAGCATTGAAGTAAATTCTAGATAGGTAAATGTTACGAAAGGTTTCCATTCCGTACGCGTACGCGGCTGTGGCACATAAGTCAGCCGACAACCTCAGTTGCTCCGCGCGGAGCCAGCCAACCTAGTGTGAGTGTCATTACTGACTGGAATCGATTAATCATAATCATTGTTATTAGAATATTCTCGTTGTGAGCAATCAGTCGTGAGATATTTTCGAATCGGAACGTGCGCTCGGCAAGCAGCCTTTAATAAATTACCCGCTATTAGGTGCGAATAAGGCATACCGCGTCACGGCCTAACTATGTAATTATTTCTGCCCAAATTGGGAAATCTTCCTAACCTCGTCTCATGTCAAAATTAACGATATGGAGCAGAGCAGTGATATATGGACGATGGTTGCGTTGCAAAGTCGCAATACGAAAGCCACAATCTATAAAATCTTACCAACGAAAGAGTTTAGAAATAATTCTGCTTCTAATTTATAAATATATTGCTAGAAAAAAATATGAGTAGCGAAGGGTGTGAATTTCGAAATAATTACACATTTTAAGGAGACGTTGTAAGTGATGCGTGACGTTTGATGCGGGACTCGAGACGTTATGTTTGGTAGCAAAAGCAACCCTTACAAAAACCCATGATTATGGGTTCGGTTATACCGACATAAACCGCGACGGTCTAATCGATGGAAAATTGAAGGGGAATTGCGGAAGTGGCTTCGCATTTAATTCCGTCATACATAAATATATATATATTAGTAGTGAAGTCGGTAAAACAAAAATGTTATTGAAACTGCCGTTTTTGTCTGTCAATCTCATTTTATACTCAAATTCAAATAAATTTATTCATTTAAAATTTACAAAAGTTACTATTCACAATAGTTAAAACCTAACTAGGCTGCCGCCTTTCTAAGATAGGCAATTTATTTTAATTATAATAATCTTGCGAAATCTAGATTTTTTCGTTATATAAATAAATATTATCGTATTTAATTATAATAACATAACATTTTTACCTACATAAAAGTCGAAACAAAATGTCATTATAATAATCAATAAAATATTTTAAACGTAATTTAAAATATTAAAAAAATAATCATTAATTTTAATCAAAGTAGACTTACCGCTATAACATTATTGTTTTAAACAATCGTTGAGTGTTTTCCAGAATATAATCAAAATGATTAAAGATAATAAAATAATATTTAAAAATACTCTCATTATGGTATCACTATATACACTCAGTACTAACTACACCCAGTATAACTTTTCAGTGAGTTTCAAATCTGAATTAGGTTTAAAATCTGCAAACATAAAGTTTATAATAAAAGCAATTTAATTTTTACGCAATTTGCAATTTAACCTTTTTTAAGACAAATAACAATAAACAAAAATAACACAATTTAATGCAAAAGTATGTTTATTGGAACATACAAAAAAGATAAACTTTTCGAATTACCAAAAAAATAAAATTAAAATAGTTTTTCCTGGTTGCTTATTCGACCAGAATCCATCTAGCATCACCAACTTTACTGCACATCTCGGTTGTGAAAAGACCGAAATCATCCAACACAGAGGGCAACTTTGCACTTACAGAATTGCAGACTTGATCTTTTCGGTTTTTCCTCTGAGCTGCATCTAGCGGACCTGCGAGAAGTAGTCGATCGAGGTAAATGATCTTTAACTTTTGACAGTCTGACCATGTTTTCAACGGTGATTGCATGGGGTCGGTCTTCTTCATCTTGTTCTTTCCTGTGATCAATATGAGGCCATCTGTTTGCGTTGTTTGATATAGCGACCAGTTTCCTATAAAGGGTAAATGCAATTTAATCAGATCTGCCAAAAAGATCAAAAGATTAATTGAGACTTTCTACAATGTCGTAGCTTAGGGAACGAAAATTTCACTCACTAAGGCTCGCAGACTTCCGGGGCTCTTGTTATTGGTTCTTGAAGTGTTTAGCTCGAGGTGTTTCGAAGCTTCTGCGGTGCCTTGCATCCTGAAGGTGCGGCTTGCGTGCGTGACGTTCGACCCTAATAGGCGGATTACGGACAGCGCGTACAAATTCATTATTTCCTCCGTCGTCCCCGCGTCGGCATTTTCTCACAAGAACTCGCCATATGGGCATGCCCGCTGTCAGGCGGCCATCAAAACACCTGTCGATACTACCACCGCACTCTTGTAATATCCGTTGGCTTGAGTAGCAAGGGCCAAATTGAAAACTTGCCGTGACACTGTGGCTTCCGCCCACCGCCGCGCGATATATAGAATTCAATTGTTTAAAACCAAATTTCAAAGATCCTAAAATTATCTAGAACGAATCACATTGGTGAAAGTTGAAATTGACAATGAATAAGGGGACCTAAAGCTAATAGACAAACACTCTGCAGTAGATAGGTGCTTCTTACACCGAGTCGAGACTCGTCCTTGTTATAGTTTTTCTATATACACCCGAGAGCAATGAATCCGGGTCACCATAATAAACCCTATGAATTATACCTTATTCGGCTACTAAGAATGCTAGATTTTCAATAATTATCACATAAATAAAGAATATTTATTACCATAGTCCAGTAACATCATAAGTTGCATCTAGTGAGGGTAGTAAGTTTTGATTTTTTTCTTGAATAGGTGTGCCTAAGATGCAAATCCTAGTTTTAGACCTCGCAGCCCTCCGGAACACTTTTGAATATTTTAAAAACTACAAAACTTTTGTACTTTTTTCAGTTTCTTCCCATTTTGGCCATGATGGAGATCGTTTTTGAAAAAGACCATCCTATGCATGTTTAAACTAAATCAATTTTTAAAATATAAAGATAGATATTATCGACAATAAATGATAAAACATGAAAATTTGAATATAATATTCAAATTGGGAAATTTTGGAAAGCTGTATCACGGAAACTATTAAGACTTATTCTATTCTCAAATTATAGAAAATTTAATTTAGTTTAAAATTATGTGTAAAAGTATTTGTGGAAAACGTGCTCTTTCATTGTCAAAATGGGAAGAGAACAAAAAAAGTGCTGAAATTTTGTAGTTTTTGAGATATTCAAAAGTGTTGCGGAGGGCTGCCAAGGTCGAAAACTTGGATTTTGCGTGTAAGGCACATCCAATAGAAAGAAAAAAACAAAACTAACTACCCCCCACTTGATGCAACTTAGGCCACTATAACATGACAATTTTGCTGGACTACCAGGTACGATCAATTTTTTTTTTCGTGACAACAGGAACAAAAGCAAAAACGAAAGCAGCGAATTCTTAGTTCGATTTTCAAATATAATTTATTCTGTTTTTAGCCTTTTTGATGACATTACTTTATAGCAAACCAAGAGTTTTATTAATTTTACTAGCTGACCCGACAGACGTTGTTATGTCCAAATTTCATTAAATTTGTTTGTGATCGTTTTGTGAATGTGTAAAAAGAATGTGTAAACGAGGGTGGGGGGTCCCCCCCCCCCCACCCTCCTTTCCCCAGCGCGCCAAATCCCTCACCCCCCCCCCCCCCCCCCCCAACCCGGCCCCATACTCTACCCCCTTAACTACCCCCAACCCCACCCCCTCCCCTTCCAAACTCCACCTCCCCTTATTCTCCCCTCACCAACACCCCCCCCCCCCCCCAAACTCCACCCTAACCCCATTCGCTTCATCCTTTCAACCTAATATGCGATTACCAACGAACAGCATTTCATCTTTATTTATATAGATTTGAGTAGTATTAAATACTCCATAAAATATTTTTTATTTGAATAAGTTATCGTTCTTAGATTCCGAGATATTAAGGTTTATGTTGATGAGCCGGATTTATTGCTCCCGAATGTATTTGATGGATTTAAATGACTACCAATCCCTAATGTTTTCCATATGTACTAATATTTCTATACTAATGATTTCCGCGTTAATTTGTTTAAGTCATTAGACGTACCTACATTATCTCTGTTGCGAATCAGAAACGAAGATGCAAGATGACCTGATGTCACGACCAGTCGGTGTGATGCACAGAGCGGAAAGCATTACTGCATTGTCAGTGCATCTAATGGCGTGTAATTCACCTCAGCATGGTCTCAGCACATATGCGCAAATTGAAAAGGCTTCTATTTGTTATATGATTCCTGGTAATGACATTACAATAATGTTTGTTTTAAAATGAGTCTACCTAACATCGAGAAATTTACTAAACAAATAATTTATGTGGAAGATAATCTTACTGCTGTATATTTTTCACATTTACAAAATGTTTACAAACATTTACAAAACCCGGATGGCGTTGGAGTAAGTCATAGGTTTTCACAACGCAAAATAGATATAAAATTGCGATCTGCTACGACTCGTAGCAGAATGCTTATTTTATATATAAAAACTTTAATGAATATTTTGAATTAATACTAATATTAATATTTATGTCACTAACTAATTACCTGATATTAATATTAAATACGTTAATAGTAAAAACACATTTTTATAAACAAGCTTTTATTATACTGCTCTGTCCCGAGCCAACCCTGGGTCAGCAACCAAGTCATAGTAAAACTTAAAACAGGCTATCATAATTGAATGATATACAACATTTCGTGTTTGTGCTGAGGAGTCCCCTCATTAGAAGCCAACCTAGTGCAGCAGCCCTAACGCAGTGAAACTGAGAACAAAATTTATAATTGAATGCGTATACAAAATTTCGTTTCTGTGCTGTTGACCGTTGAGGAGTCCCCTCGTCGGGAGCCAACCCTGGGTGCAGCAGCCATGTCATAGTGAAATTTATAACGGGCTATCATAATTGAATGCGTTTACAACATTGTGTGTCTGTGCTGTTGATCGTGGAAGAGTAGCCTCGTCGGGAGCCGATCCTGGGTGTAATATCAGGTCATCCTCACCATTGTCATCGGAACTGAACCAACATGTAAAATTTCAACTTCACAGGAAAAGAGAAATTGGTACTAATTCAGCTTTCAATATTTGACCTAAACAAACTAACATATGAGTACATACTTACAAACATTGCAAGGTTAATAAAAGCTTGTTAAAAGAACATTTTCGCATCGATGAAAAAAGTTGCTGGGAAACAATAGGATTACTTACTTTTATGACATTTTTACAAGTCGAGTCATCATTACAGTATATAGAGTATTTTCTACTGGTCGTTGGCATTGCTATTGCAGGGTTGTAGTAGTGCCTACAGGGTTGTAGTAGTGTAATTAGAATATTTTGGCTATTGCAGGGTTGTAGTAGTGTAATTAGAATATTTTGTAATATGAAGGTAGTATCTGAAAATTTCCACTAAATATTTATTCATCCTTTTCCTTTCCTCTTTTTACTTCCACAATTATAAAGGAAAGGTTCGGAGTATTCAACATTAGATAGTTCCCTTTGCTTAGTGTAATCTCCCAAATATGAGAAAATTTGTTCGATTCCCTTTTATAGTCCTAGTATATTTTAAGAACATTATATTTATTTATCTACCACTTTGCTAGAAGGTACACCGATTGATCTTATAAACATATGTTCGCTAGGGCCACACGGAAAGCTTCTGGAATGAATAAGAAAAAATATAATAAATGACCAAAAATCAATTTATTGTTTCTCGGTGAGCGTTAATACACTTTTTCATACGTATAACTCATTTTCATATTATTTATTCTACTCCTCCGTGGGTGACTTAGGAAACATTTTTTTCATATTCTTCGAGAACATCTTCTGGTAATGAAAATCGTTGACCGCATAATTGGTTCTTTGGAATGTATTTTTGGGAAAAAGAAAAAGTCACAAGGTACCGATTCGAGACTGTATGGATGAAGACACACTCGCCATTCCGATACATCATTCTTCTGTTTACACGCACTCTTTAACGGTCCATTCTGCTCGTTTAGGGAATCAGCTCCCTCACTCTATCAGGCATGCACCACCGTTGCACAGTTTCAAAAGGTTGTTGAAGAAACATTTATTTTTACACAGCCACTAACCAAATACCTCACCTTGTCCTCTCCTTTATCCTTCCCTGGGTAACCTTAGCATAAGTTATTAAAATATATTTGTATAAGTTTATTTTAAATTTAACTTTACTACTTCGGTGTGTACTGTACGGTGACAATTAGAAATTAGTTTAGCAAATGGTTGACTGTAAGATATCGCTATAGCGATAAGTCGGTAATTTGTGCATAAATTGTCTTTTTTTATAAAACCAGTGTAATAATCATTAAGTAATGTTTTTTATAGCACATTAAAGTTATTCTATTCTTTTCTTTTCTTTTCCATGCTTATGAGTTTTACGTTGTTTGCCTTTAAATACTCATCAAAGTGGTTGAATCTAGGAGACGCAGATAGATAATATACGAAACGCAAGGACAGGCAGAATAAACTCATGGTGACAGTATAGTGGTCTCGTGCCGGTGCCCTTACAACTTCTTGTTATCTGGTACCACCCTTAAAGCAAATGCGTATTGTTAATAACTGTAAACAATTACGGAGAGCTCGAAATTAAAAAAAAATCGTTCCTGGTCAATCGCTCTTCGCCACAGCGACTGGATACTTTGTATTCGCCACCCACTGTACTCACCAGACCTTGCTCCTACAGACTTCGGGGCACGCCAAATGGCACAATCTTTTCTTTTACCTCTAATAACTACGCTGATGTGGCCTACCTAGATGCGAATGAAGAACTACTCGATAAGCTAGATAGGATTCAAAACGCGTGTATTCGCTTTGTTTATTCCCTGAAGAAGTTTGATCACATATCAAACCTTCGCAGGCAAATAGAGCGGCTTCCCATTAGACGATGTCGGGATTTTCACATACTTGCCCTACTCTTCCGCGTACTACAGTCAAACTGTATAATATCTGTATAATATCTTCTCTCCGCTTTCATCCCATGGCCTTCGATTGCGCTCTCAGGAAAATCTATTACTGGCTATACCTCAGCATTCATCAACTTTCATGTCTAGGTTTTTCGCAGTGCAGGCGGCTCGACTATGGAATTCCGTGCCTTTACCGATAAGACAACTTGAAAACCTGAGCGGGTTTAAAAAATCTTTAAAGAGACATTTACTCAACTCACGGATACCCCCCTCCCCTTCCGTCTCCTTTGCTTGTCCTTATTTTCCACTGCTCCCTTCAATAACGAGTTGTCATACTTTACTAATCACTGTTTTATATTTTATACTATGATGACTATTATGTAAGTGTATTCATTTAAGACTTGTAAATCAATTTGCCCACATAAACCTTTAGTCACAGTAATCCTGGCTGTATGGTCGGAAGATGTTGCCACTTGGCAATAGGCCCACCATATTGTATTCTTTTGTGTGTGCAGTAAAGCTTTTCAAACAAACAAACAAACTTCCAAATTTTTCTGAATGTGGATATTTTTTTAAAAGGTAAACAAACAACTCGGAAGAGAAAGGCAGTAAAAATGCCTTCAAATCATTCCTTTATTCCTGTCCACGCATTAACTAACCTCATAAAAATGGCAAACTGTATTATTGCATTAGTTGTCAATGAATCGATAAATTAAATATATATTTTTATGCGATGCACAACTTTATAAGTCATCATCATCATCAGCCAGTAGACGTCCACCGTTCGACATAGGCCTCTCCCAAAAAATGCTATGACGAACGGTGTCCAGCCTCCTCCATCCACCTATTTCCTGCGACCGTGGCAATGTAATTGGTCTATCTTGTGGGGGGCAGTGTGAGGGACTACCCCGGGAAGGACTCTCGCGTTTTAGGCCTCATGGCTATTGGATCGGTTTTCCTTGAGAGATTGCCCTCCGGCGCTACTGGACGGTTTGCGCACCATGCGGCGTCGGGCAATCGGTTGTGCACCCTAAGTAATTACTGAAGAGTGTGGAGACTATGGGAATATACTGTCTCCTAAGCAGCGGGAGTGTATGTTGACCTGTCGTCATGCCACTCTTGAAACGACCTATGGACCACCAGATCCCGAGTGGCATTATGGGCTAATGACGCCCAGGTCCACGATAAATTCATATTGAATTACCGCTGTAAAACAACATGTAGAGGTTTCGTTCCCATCACTATTCGGAAGTATGGAGGTATCCTGAAGGTTTTTCCAGTAAGAGATATCCTGCCAAAACTGGTAGCCAGGGGTCAAGATGCTCCCAATGGTTTACCCTCGTAGTCCCTTGCAGTAAGGCGTTGGCCTCTGGCGGGTTTGTGTCTTTGATGGACGGTAGATTTGTATCGTTCCAAAGTCTTCTAAACTCACCTTACGAGAGACAGAACGATCATTATCGTTAAAACTTATTAAGGTGACGAGTTCGCTCGTTGTAGTGGTCATCTCCAAATGTTCCAGTATGGGTGCGACATGGGCATTTGACATGGTTTTGGTATTGCCAATATTTTTTGTCTTACTTTATAAGAGCCATTTTTTTAAAAGATATCTGACAATAAAACACTTTCACGAATTATCCATAATTCTCCGAGGGCGCGAATGTCATTGCCACCTCTGCGAACCAATTGAATTCAAATGACGTAACATAACAGTAACAAAAAGCGAAAACGCTCGTTCTATTGTGGTGGTGGCACGAGGTTGCGTGAACATAATAAGACTCCGTTATACCCTCGGACTTTTGTGTGGCGGCGATCAGCTGACGACAACAATGGCGGCGTCGTCGCCGCGCCCGCCGCGCGCCCGCGCCGCCAGCCACCCGCCCGTATTCAAAACATAGCATCAAACACAAAACGGAAAAGTGTTTTTTTTCGCCTCCTCTCCTTTATATCTCCGAGCACACACATTGAGGCAGGCATTGTGGGCCCGAGAATGGGTTATTGTTCAAAATATTTCATTCATAAAAGTCTCCTCGCGGCGCAGTCGTAGAAATGAGTCCGGCGGTAAAAGACGCGACCTCGCCGCTCTGCGACTCTATATTCGTACATATTCAACAAGGAGACTCGTCTCTATTGTAAGGTAAGTTAATAGATCCGATCCGAGTTAAAATGAAGTAACCATAAAAATAACCAAATGAAATCATATTTATTTTCAAAAAACCCGTTTAGGGAGTAGAAAATACAGACACGAAATAAACAATAAAAATGTAACAATTAAATAAAATAACATAAATCCTAAAGTTAAAACTCACTCGAATTGTACAAACATTTAGATAACAAATATTGTTTCATTCGTTTTCTAACGTCAACATAATTATTAATATCCTTCAAGTTTTGTGGCAGCTTGTTATAAAAATGTACGCTTCTATACATCGTTATGCGTTGGAACTCTGAAGTGGCAACCTGCGATGAATGGATATAAAGTGACTTGTTTCTTGTATCGTGCGTGTGTATATGCGTTTTCTTATAGAATTCACATATAAATTGATGAACAAAAATGATATATATCGTAGAAATACGTATTGCTATAAATAAAGATTTGCACGATTCTCATTGATTCAAACCCCTAATGGCTCTCACTGCCCGTTTTTGCAAAATAAATACATCGTTTACATTGACGGCATTGGCCCATAGAAGTATGCCATAGCGCAGATAAGACTCCACGAGCGAGTAATATGCGTTTATCACTTCTTTTTCATCAATGATCTTCCTTAGTTTGCAAATCGCGTAACAAGCTGACGATAGCTTCGATTTCAGATGATCATTATGGACTCTCCAAGACATTTTCTCGTCAATGTGAATCCCTAGGAAATTGGCACAAGTGGCTCTTTTTAAGTCATATTAAGTTGTCAGTGAATTTTTGTCTTTTTAATTAGAGAAGATTATAATTGCTATTTAATTTATATTTAGGGACATTTTATTAGCTTTAAACCAGTCATCTAATTCGATAATTGCGGTGTTGACTTTATGTTCAATATATAGGTCGTGTCATCCGCAAATTGAACTGTATTGGCATTCGAAATATTTACCGATAAATCCGATATATACCGATACCGGTATATAATGTGAATAGCAGAGGTCCCAGTATTGAGCCTTGTGGCACTCTAATATTCGTAGTTTTACATTTCGATTGAGTTATTTCTTCATTACGGCCATTTATTGTTCGAATTTCTACTAACTGCTGTCTGTTGTAAAGATACGACTTCGGAAGTGAAAGAGTCACTACTCTGACTTCATAATGACTTAATTTTTCTAAGAACAGATTAACATTAACGCAATCAAATGCTCTATATCAGGTCGCAGAAGATCCCAGCTGAGAACATCTTATTATTTTTGCGACTATTTTGTATAATGCTACAAGATTTTAATACCGCATCTTAAGTAGATCTTCAGTAATAATATTGAATTTATCAAAAAACTTATTTAGCCTAATTTCTAATATTTTTTCTATAAATTTTGAAAATACACTTAAAATTGCAACTGGACGATAATTTCCACATTATTTGCACTTCTATTCTTATATAGCGGTACAATTTTAGCTAAAAATAACTAGAATTATGTTATGAATATAAAATTTGTAGTAGAAAAGTTGTTTACATCGTGAAAAATATCGACAATAATCTAAAAATTTAGGTTTAAAATATAATCAGTGCTGGATTAACCATGTAGCGGCCCATAGTTCGTCAAAATCTTGGAGCCCCCTTTGCACTTTTCGGGGCCCCTTTGGGCTGTCAAACATTTTGACGACGATGAGGGTCCTAACCTATAGCTTGTGTAGCTTATACGTAAATCCTGCACTGAATTTAATGTATATCTATTTATCTACAGATCTAGTCGTTACTAAAATATACAATTCATTAATATTTTCCAACATGTACTTAGTATCTTTTAATTCGAACGACGCTATACAAAATAACTATTATTGTGGTTGAGTCAATTTCAACACGTCTAACATAATCTTCTTTCTTGTGTTTCTATGGTAATGAATAAAAAGCGACCTAATTCTGGAAACACAAAAATATCGTATGTGGAGTGCAGCGTAGCTAGGGTAGTATCTCACACACTAATATTTTTATTTAGGTATACCATCATATTTTTGTACAGTAATAATTATTCTTTGTTATGTTTTGTCAAAAATTGTTTAAGCAAAGATAATCATCGAAATATTGGTATTGTATTAACTTTTATTCACCAAAAATTACGAAACATAATATTGTTTGTTTTTGTTTGTTTATACTCTTTATTGTGAAAATGTCACAATGGGCGGGTTTATTGTCATATGACAATCTCTTACAACCCACCTATGACGTGTTAAATGTATGTGTGCGTGTAACATGTCTGTAAGTGTGTGTCTTTTTATTGCATTCGATCGACAGAATTGAAAATGCAATTCCGTTAATTTGATCCCAACGGAAAATGGTGACCCAGCCGGGAATCGATCCCGGGACCTTACAATGTAAGATCAGGCGACCTAACCACTATGCCACCGGGTCGTAAATATTGTTATTGGATATCTACTTTAAATTATTTTTTTTTAATTAAACATAAGCATTCAATTATGGACTCAACAGAATTATAGAGTATTAATTGACTATAAAAATTAAGATCCAATATTAGGTAGTTATTTATATTATTTGATAACACATAGGTAGGTCTCGATTTAATAACAAAAAACGGAATATATACCCAGTACCTACGACTTCTATAACGACCTTAGTCGACCTTAGTCGAAGAAAAATCTTCTCTATTTCTTCTGGCTTATTAGAGCCCCCTGGGTGTACTCAACCGCCAATGTCGTCGGGGGTGACCGTATTAGTGATTGCGCCAGACGTATTTTTTCTGCTCTAATTTTGTCTGGTATGATTGATATCTATGAACAACGGTACAGGCAGACATAATACATACTAATGTCTAATCTTGTCTTGCACTTCATTTGAGCAAATCAGATGAGCAAATCTGCAGATATTTACATTTCAGAGTCAAAACTGTAAATTGCTGTGCACATTTTTCAATCGACTTATAAATCCACTTTTCGCTTATATTTATTTGTCTTCATTTGTTAATAAATCCTCCTCTTAAATTGCGGTTTTTCAATATCGTTTCAGCATCAAGTCATCGTTTTCAATACAAGTAACACAATGAATAAAAATATTTATTCATTTAATAACCTAATAATAACATTCATGTATACATAACTATTGATATATATATGTATAGTTAGCTCTCGAGGCGAAGATGGCGTAGATACCGCTTGTCAGCGATTCCTACTGGCTCGTATCGGCAGCTGTCATTCTTCAGCCTTGGAAGCGTTATTATTCGCCAGAGAAACGACCGCCTATACAGCGCTTGCTTATGTCAGTTACATGTCAGTACAGCGAGGGACGTATAGGTATACATACGTACACTTCTTCTTTTTCATTGCAGGTACTTATAACGGTACCTGCTTAGAAAGTTTAACGACTATTCCTTGGTGTGTTAAATAGAAGATATGCGTGTACCACATCTCACCACGGCGACCAGTCTGGTATTGTACGATTACCCGCTATCAAATATTTCAGCATTTTCAGAATCCATAGATTTTATCATAGGCGATTCTCAGATCTGCCAATAGACAAAGAGCTATGTATTGACGAAAAACAGTTTCACACTCTGAAATCGAAGACTATCGCGGTTGTTTAGCGTTATAAAATAATTAAAACGGATTTTTACCGCTTGAATTAGGTGACACCCGACGTTTCGGCGATGTTACGTAAAAAACCGTTTTACTTATTATATAACAGTTTCACAATACAATACAATTATAGGCATTCCTTATTAAATGTTTAAAAATATTATTAAAAACATACTACCATCATGATAATTGTCATGGTTATAATATTTAATGTATTATTACCTATATATAAGTAATAAAAATATACCAATATAATTTAATAGTCAGTGTGTATATTAAATTAAAATATAAATTCAAAGTCGTCCTAAAATTATCAAGATAAAAATATTTTATTGTCAAATTCGGCAATGCGTATTCGTGATTTTTAAATTAATAAATGTAAAATAATTTAGATGGCAATAAGAATGTAATGTAACTATTGTTAAAAATACTATTACGTTTAAATATTTACAAATCATCAGCATGGAAATCAAATTCAGAATTTACTGAAAACTCCTTTATAAAATTGATTGGGTTTCTTACCCAATTATTGACAATTATATTTTGTGATTGGTCCTCTTCAAAACTTTTGATTTGCTCTCGAATATTGTTATGGTAACACAAATTTTGGTGAACAAAACTATACCGCACTTTGTAAGTCGCTGTCGGTTCATGCGTAGATTGGATTTATTCCTTGTTTCGTGATTATGAAAATCTACGTGTCTACGAGCGTACTGTCTCTTTGGTGGAGATTTTAATAATGTTTCACTATCTTCGCGCTTGCTTTTCATTTTAGCCTTCCGACGTCTTACTTCGAAACCAATATAGGTACTACTCCAGTTTGTTCTAGCGTTTCTTTTTGTTAGGTTGTTAGTGTTTTCATTTGCTTCTTGTCTTTTTATACCCTCGCTCGCGGCGCTCGCATCAGAGTAAACTTATACTCTTTTTCACCCCCAAATCTATAGGTATATTGGTAAACAGCGGTTCCATTATCGCCAGAATATTATGAGAAGATTCTAAACGGGCAAAAGCAATGGCTCCAAGACTATTATAATCTCTCACTGACCTCATCTCTCACTCCAATAGGCTGGCGACTTCAAAGATGTAGGTATAGTCATAAGCTACTCCGCATAATGGCCGATACAATCTACGTAACAGTACCTACGCTACGACTGTCACTTTGGGAGCTAAGGGGCCCTTGCTGAGTTGGCCACGAAGACCCATTAACGGGTCAACACCCATCCGGCGGCCTCCATGCATGAAGTGTGAGCCCGGGCAGGACTCTGGCCTTAGGGCTAGTTTCCCCTAGGAATCAACCTTCTGGCGCTCCTGGACGGTCTGCGCACCGTGCGGCGTAAGCCAATCGACTGTGCACTCTGACTAACAGTCGGGGGAGTCTGGTAGCAGTACTGTTTCCTATAGAGCGGGGGTGGTTGCGGACCTTACGGGGACTGCTCTTGAAACGACCATCGGCTACCCGATCCTGGGTGAACAGCCGGGCAAAGGTTGCCGTGGTCCGCGGTAGATTCGGTATACACCGTTTCACGGCTTCGTAAGGGAGAGGACCGCGCAAGCGACCTCGAACTCGTAACCAATCGAGAGACTGGAGTAATCTGATCGCAATTGGAAGTAAGGGCGTGAGTGTAAGCGCGCTGGTTAACACTCCTGGCTATCTCGCAGTTAAGGCGTTGGCCTCTTACGGGTTTGTGGCGGAGCTAGACGGTGGACTGTTTTGTCCAAGTCTTCTGCGCTCACTCCAGGGAGATAGAAAGACTAATCGTTAAAACTTCCTGAGGTGACGTGCTCACCCGCTGTAGTCGACAACCCTAGTTGTCAATGCACCATTGTGTATAACTAATTCGTCGCCGATAAAGTTAGCCTACCTAAAATGCAAATACTGAGAAAAATATTGGGTTGATTCTTACATTACCATATTGTATAACGGTTTTATACAGAATAATGATGTTTCAATCGTAATTTTGTTTTGCGATTTTATAGCATCTACTGTAAACTTTAACTTTATACGATTATTTTTCCGTGACGCTTGTGACACGCGAGCAGGCGGGACAGGACAATCGAGTGGCCGCTACTTCCGAGCTGTCAGGCCAGCCGTATCTGCGCGATGGCGGGATAGCGGGAGCGGTCATCCCGTCATTTCCGGTGCGAGCGTCTCGATTGACGCGCGCCCGCATCGCTTCCGCCGGACGCCGCGTCCCGCCGCCTCCCGCCCGCCCGCCGCAACGTCACGGCCAGTGGCGCCGCACCTACCTCATTATTTACTTCCGATTTTAAGGTGCATGCAGACGAGCCATAATTAAACCAACTATAATCAATTCGATGCAACCATTGCATAAAATGAAGGGCCTGAAGCGTTCCAATGCGTAATCTGAAAATGGCAGCTACGCCGACGTCCACCTTGCCACCGAACTCGCACAAAGCTAGAATAGGTCACTCGATAAAACACATTTTAGTTTCTTGTTTTATTGATTTTGATCATTTCCTCATTAGACTGTCTATATTGTTTTTTATTGTACCTTTTCGACATGTTACAATTGTTACAATTGCCCTCTACCTCCAAACTTCCTTCCAACACCCCCTCCTTCTCCCCACCGCCAACTCCTTCCACTGCCCCCCCCCCCCCCACCCGATAGTGATTGTGTCAAAGAACTATGACAATAAATGTAGTATATTTTAATATTTTGTAGAATTTCCGTGTTATTAAAATGGCTATTATCCAATATGATTTAGTAATTTCTTAAATACCGTGGTATTTTACAAAAAAATGTATCGCTTTTATAAATGTGGCCCTATTTCGGCCCTACGACGCATGTGTATACCGACTCAACTTTTGTCATGACCGAATGATGTCTACATGTCCAATTTCAGCTCAATCGGATGAAGTGTTTAGGCGCTGTCGTGGAATACACACACACACACAAAAATACGCACACAGACAGACACACACACACACAGACACACACACAGACTCACAGATAGACTTCAGCCTGGAAATGGTACTAATCGTCTCGGGGGGGGGGGGGGGGGGGGTTCAACATGGATATTTCCGTCTTCATCTCGAAAATAAAAAGGCAAAAAATTATTTTCGGTTCGGATAATTTTATCGCATCGGTTAATGCTTTTTGAAAATGTCCTGAATGAAAATTTAATACCAGCATACCTATAAGCATTTTCTTTATAGTCACTTTATTTTATTAAAGGTAGGCACTATGTAAACCCGAAAAACATCACTTCGTAGGATCACAACTGCTGAAATATTATGAATTATGTAACTTTAAATTATATTCAGATACATCAATAAAGGTCTAAATCACATTCTGATTAAAGTCTAATTTTATTAACTGCTAATACTATGATAATTACGAGGCTAAAATCAGTGAAAAAATTCTAGCCCATTAAAAGCCTTTCTCGACAAAGGTAACGTATTTATTCTCTAAGATAATATCGAAGAATATTTTATATGAAGAAACATTTTCAGATTAGATAAATTACTAAGCAAATTACAGTATTTTTAATTACTGAATTTTAGTGAAAAAAACTTAATGAAATAATTATAATATTAAATAATAATTTTATTTACGAAATATTTATTTTATTTACCGAGAGTCAATACCTACCAATTATGGTCAAAATAAGTATCTTTATAGAGCACTTCGATCATATAACCTAATATGTCAATGTTTGGATATACTCATATTTAATTTATCTTCAAAATAAGAAATTAAACTTTGAAGAAATTAAAAAAATACGATTAACAGCCTTTGGGCTTGATTAGTATTTCTTCGTCCGTTAGGTACCTACTGTAGGGTATGGTAACGATAACAATGTTTTGCAGTATTTAGCGGCGGGTAGGTGCTAATCAAGCCAGTATATTATTTTCTATAAAAACACATGTGTATATTAACATTATAAATGATGTATATTATATGTATTTATATTACTTATACCTTTTACATTTTAATAATATTTTACTGTATAATTTATTTTATGTTATTGTATGTGTGTAAGTGTATGTATGTATATATGTAGGTATATTATATATCATCATATATCTTAAATACATCTATAAAACTCATCATATGGCTTCCTTATTTCCCCTTACTTTTAAAACTGTATTTTTTTCGTAATTCCTTGCGCTGTAACAACATATTTAGTTTAATTGTGAAAACTTTTAATTGGCCTTAGATTCGTATAATATCTGTTAGCAAACGCTGTAAGTTTTCCGAAAAATAAAATTAAAAACTAAAAAATACAATTTTTAACGCTTTCAGAGGTTTCATCAACTTAACAAATGATACAAGGATATGCTATTTTAAAAATCGTAATAATTTTGGCTCTTTTTCATTGATATTTCTCTGCGAATAACTCATAAGATATAGGAGAATATTAAATAACTATTTAGTCAGATAAACCTTTAGACCTCTATCCAACTATTCGAATAACATTCATAATTGAATGTTATTCAAATTCCCCCCTCCCCTCCCGTCTCCTTTGCTTGTCCTTATATTTCACTCCTCCCTTCAATACGAGTTGGCATACGTTACTAATCACTGAATTATATTTTATACTATGATGACTTTTTTGTAAGTGTATTTATTTATTACTTGTAAATTTATTTGCCCACATAAACCTTCAGTCACAATAACCCTGGCAGTATGGTCGGTAGATATTGCCACTTGGCAATAGGCCCACCACATTGTATTCTTTTGTGTGTGCAATAAAGCTTTTCAAACAAACAATTGAAGCATTTGTAATTTTAAATGTTAATTGGCGATGCGATGTTATGTTATGGCGAAGGCGATGTTAAGGGCTTGTATCCCTCCCTAAAATAGGTGAAACTATTTTTTTTTAAGTGCAATATTTTCATTGTTGTAGAATTTCCGAAGAGGCGCCACTGGTTACTAACCGGGCGTCGCGCCGCTGGCATGGACGTCGCCTGTAGCGTCGCAACGCGCCACTCGCCGGACTCCGGCTCCGGACGCCGACAGACGTTGATAATTTCCTACGAGATGTGGTGAAAGTGGGTAGTCTCCCTAGACAGGGACAGTGGACTGTCCACTGTCCACTGTCCACCATTCAATGTCACCCACATCCCACGACTCGTCGCATCGCCGCTGTTGGTGGACAACGGACCATCTCCTCGAAGTTGGATCAAAGTTTGGACAAATACATTAAAATGTACTTATATATTTGTATAAATTTGGTTAATAAACGATTTTTGTTATAATACATAAAACATAATTTTCCTTCATTTGCTACTAGATTGGGAGTCCGATGATGTTTGTTCTAAATAGGCTGAGATATGTATGACAAAAAACGATATTATAGGGATTGACACAAAATAATATTGACAAAAATTTTGGCGAATAAATTTAGTAAATTAAATTAAAGCTTACAATGTTATTTAAAAACTAAATTGAAACTATTTCTGAGCAAGAAAGTCGATTATTCCTCAAAACACCCTAATTTGGCTTTGATGCACAGCGAATTTCGTAAGAAATATTCCATACTTCCTCCACGGTTATTATATCCCATTTCCATGGAAGTGCTGACTTTAAAACATTTAAACTTCTGTGCCGTGTATTGCAGGCCCTTACCTCTAAAATTAACCGCACACTATTGGGTACGATTCGGGTTGAGTGTAAAGTGGTCATTCTTAAAAGCTGATAAAATCAGGAAAATTGTCTTTGCACCACGAGCCTTTTGAAAATGCCCATAGCTGATTAGCGAAATTCTTCGGGATCCAAGGAACAACCTCAGCTACTCTAATCTCTTCGGTACACTTCGTCTCCAAAATGTCTGCATTCGTTACATCCATGGCCTCAGAAAATTTGACCACATCACGAAGTACAGAGAGTAGCTTCACTGGCTATCGACCCGTAAAGAAAGAGACATGAGAGTTTTTTGTATGATTTTCAAGATCTTAGATGGCGTCGCTCCCAATTATCTTACCGGCAGATTTACTGCGCTATCGGCTCATGGACGCCCTCTTAGGTCAAAATATAACCTGCTGCTCTCTATTCCTAGTCACAGCACTGACTTCTTCTCATTCTCTTTCACTGTGCATGGATCGCGCCTTTGGAATGATTTGCCAAAAAATGTGAGAACCACGCCAAGCATAATAAGTTTTAAAAACAGACTCAGAGAACATTTGAAATCTTCCGCATAAATTACATTTTCCCTACCCCTTTTCCTCCTTTTTAACCCTTAGCGTCCTCATAGGTGTTAGATTATTTTGGTGTCGCACATCCTGTGCCCATAAAGAGGTAAATATATGTCTTTCTATCCTCTTTTTTTTTGTATTTAACTCTTTATATGGGTTAAGTTATATAGCATCTATTTGCAAATAATTGCAAATAATATAATCCTATAGGTTAGCTCTAAAATATTGCCTGCAGGCAGTAAGCTCGCCTTTTCGTACGACTAAATCGTTTTATTATTATTATTTTTATTATTCTTTGTTTAGTTTGAGATATCCTTTTCAACAAATGAGTTTGCATGTAGCGCAAATGCTGCTCCAAACTATGTATTAGAGATTTATTAGCGTTTTGACGATAAGGAAAAACTGCATCAGGTTTCGTAAGATTAGCAACCCATGTTCTATGATTAGGTTGTGTATAGGCGATTGGCCCATATTCTATGATTATGTTCAATTAAAAAAAATCGACTGTATATTTACAGACGATAATGAATACTCAAAATGTATTTTATTCAATACATTTTCAATTTTCAGCAGTGGCACGTCGATTAAGAAAAAGACATCTTTTTAGTCGAACTTTTTTATCGTTGTCCTCAAGAAGTTGCACTTTCCACAATATGTATGCTGTCAAACTTGATTTAATAATTAGATTTAACAATGCTTTGCACCATATTGCCACTTATTCGCAGATCTCGAGCCAATTTTCTATCCTTCTTTTGATCTTGTATCGGTTCGCAGACGCACTAACTGTCCTTTTGTATTCCCTTTCAAAACCGTCTTCCATATGACCATGCTCGTTGTATTTTTATTAGTTCAAAATACTACCTGTCGACTGACTCCGTAAACTCACATTACCTTTTTCAGCTTCATATAGGGCTATTAATATTCCTAGATGCTATGAAAATATGGAAAAAACAATTAATTTTAAATAGTTTTTATCACACAAATAACTTTAATTTACCATCAAGACTCAGAAAAGTAATAGGTACAGAGCAACAAAGACCAACGCAATACAGTCCATTTTTTTTTATTTTTAGCTTTTTAATTTATAAACGTCATTTCGGACCGCTGTATAATAGAGTAGAAGAGAAATATCAATATTTTCACAGAGCAGTATCCAGTTCAAAATTTACTTGTCAAAATAATATTTGCCTTGTAATGTAGAACTTTTTTACAAGATTTACAAACATCTATATGTGGTATATATATCAATTATGACTAAAGACTCTACATTAAAACAACATACAGATGAAATATTATAATGTCAATATCTAAATACTATAGCACAGGATCCACAATAGTCCACATTTACCTATTACACGTAGTTTCAGCAACAAAATATAACTACTATACACAGTCGTGCGCAAATATCTGCATATGTCAAGTGAGTCGTGTAATGGTATATGAAGTACTTGTCCGTTGTTGTCACTTGTCACTATGCCGGTCTTATCTCCCGCTAGCAGACTCCACTTGAAACTTCAATTACTCCTATAATGAGTCGCCGCTAAGCCCCCGTCCTAAAAAAGGAGCCGCGGTATTCATTAAAACTCAATGAAAACAGTTTCTCTCCCTCCCGTGTCGTACAATCGTAAACACACACGCCCTAATAATCAAGCTAATCCTTCTCTGCGCTGGCGGCTGCATAAAAAACGTCCAACAAAGCAAGTGACACAATCGACTCGCCCTCTCGGGTACTCGGCCATATGTCCAAATGAGTCGGAGATTGCGGCCCGCCGATACAGATTAGGTACTCCATTTGGAACACAGGTTTCATCTACGATAAAAGCTTGAAATTAATGTTACGTTACGTCTGTCATCTATCTTATATAGATAATTTGTCTTTGAACAAGGAAGCAAACTCATACATTTTTTATACATTACCTAGGTTAATTTTTACAATAGGCTGTCAGAAGTTATAATCGTTTAAATCATTTTTAATGCATTTATTTAATTCCTAATTTGCTGTATGCCGTAGCACCATCTTACTGAAACCACATACCATTTATTTTTTTATTTTTTTTACCCACAAGGCATATGTTTTCGTGGAACCCACCTTGTTGCCTATTGGCACCATCTTCTAGGTGGGCATTTGTAGCATCACGCAGTCAAACACTCAGGTGATCACCCATCCCATTATTGACCGCGCCCGCCGCTGCTTAACTTCGGTAACAACGAGGAGAACGGGTGTCAACGGGGCTACGGACGCTACAACCATTGTTGTTGTTCTTCTTGAAGCATTTTGAAACACTGTTCAGTAGCGATCTAGGTTTTCAAAGAAATAAGTTTTATTTTATTTTATTTAAATATATATATATATATATATATATATATATATATATATATATATATATATATATATATATATATATATATATATATATATATATATATATATATATATATATATATATATATATATATATATATATATATATATATATATATATATATATATATATATATATATATATATATATATATATATATATATATATATATATATATATGTATATATATATATATATTGCTTAAGGGAAATTTTTACCCATTTTGTATTTATTATATATTAAATAACGTTTCACAATTCGTATCAGTATAATTTAGGTAACGAAAATAATGAAGCCTCGCATTACATATGAGTAAATTTTACCAGAAAATTGCGGCTTTTGTGGTAGTGAAACTTTTTAAAAAATAAACACAAAAAAAAATCTTCAAAAATTGTCACCGCACTGAATCGCCTGCAGTGACACAGCCAATAATCAACATTGAAAATGCACGGTAAATAATTAGACCCGCGTTTCGTTTTGTGGATGCAATTGCGCGACACACGAAAAGGCTTTTTATCATTTCATAAAGAAAAATGACGGAGCCATTCATACTTTTAATGACGACATTTAATTTTCTCCTTTTCATGATATTCGACCGTAAATGCAACATCGCAGTATATTCGAAAAAGAAAAAGGCGGTGTTCATGAGAAGCTAGTATCTTACTTTGTTGCTAGTATCTTACTAAAATTGGAATTATAAAAGCGAGCTATTCTATGTTTTTATTTCGTTTGCTTTGCTTGAATTTTTTCGTTTTTGCAATCATGGAAAGTAGAAAATTCGCTATTTTGCGAATACTACATAGATCCTAGGACGGTGTTATCCATTATAGCTTCTTGCAACAGCTAGACTGAATGTCTTCTATCAACAAGTAAAAACAATGCTGGAGAAGCTCGCAATTTAACAACCGAGCCTAGTCAATCGCTCCAAATTAGTCGTCGTATTTTCAATGGCTTTCATAGCCTTCGAAGATTACAGAAATTCCTTTAAGCAATAATAAAACAAACAGTCACGATACTACTACTCCCAATTCTGGACTATTCTGATGCCAGTACAATCGAAGTGAACGAGATTATTCTGCATACGATACATATTCGACTTGCATAAATTTGATCACGTAAGCGAATTTCGCGACAAACTCTCCTGGCTTTGAATTCGTGAGCGTAGAAAGCTGGATGTAATTTCACCCTTTTACAAAGTACTGTAATATACCATAGCAAGTCATAGTGATCTACTCAGATCAAGTCAGGACTACGCCATTGCAATACCATTATATTAGGATTCTTTTTTCACCTTCTCATTTACCGCCCATTCTGCTCGACTTTCGATCCAGCTTCAAGTTCTAGACCCAGATCTAAGTTTAATACACTGCTTCAAGGAGTAGTAGTAGTAGTAGATAGAGTGGGGGGCTTGTTTCCAGCCCTTGATGTCACCTAGATCTGTAAGGTCTTTTGTAACTAACCACTGTGTGGTTAGGTCCGTGGTCAGCTAGTAGCCCGGTACTTCTTACCAGTCCAAGTAGATCACTGACCTTCAAGTTGGGCAAATCGCTGGGTTCGAGAAAGGCTCGTCCCAGTAAACTGTGTTTTGGCGGCGAGCCCTGGACAGCGACCAACGATGTGTATTCTGTCTTCAGGTTACTCGCCACATATTCGGCAGTCCTTGCTCTCGGTCAAGCCAAAGTTGAATAGATGAGCTCTAAGGGTCGTGTGTCCGGTGAGGAGACCGATAGTGGTCCTAAGGTTCTTCTTGCTCATGTAATGTAGGGCCTTGGTTTTCTTCTGTAGTGGTTGCTCCATCATGGCTTTTGCCTGGCGACATCCCTGGGTCTGTTTCCAGGAAGCCCGATGTTCCTGCTCCAAGCAGTCCCTGATGATTTTCTTACCCGTAGCAAAGGGGACCCCTACAACTGGCTCCACTGGGCATTCCAGTGAGCCCAGTTTTGCCAGTCTGTCGGCCTCTTCGTCGCCGGGTATGCCTTGGTGACCCGGTATCCATATTAGGGTGATTTTGTTAGATTTTCCCAATTTGTTGAGCTCCTGCATGCAGTCCCAGACCACAAAAGATTCTGTGGTGGCTTTAGCCAGAGCATCCAGTGCTGCTCTGCTGTCAGAGCAGATGAGGATTTGTCTGTTTTTTACCTCAAGTCGACTTTGTAGTTTTATGCATTCCAATATAGCAAATACCTCGGCTTGTAAAACCGTGGCGTATTGTCCAAGCAGTAATTGAATAAACATCTTTTCAAAACATTAGGTGAGCGTCAAACCCCTTTCCCCACCCCCATCCTTTACCTCATTTTATAAAAGTATGTATTATTACTTACCTATGTATATATTTTTCTATATGAATTTATGTATGTATATATATTTATGTATGTATGTATGTAAGTTGCTAAGGTAAACAAGTTTTGTTATTTTGCTTAACATTCGTACTAATTAAAAATAGAATTTGAGATTTCGTTGTCATTGTTATTGTTTTGGGTCAATAAAGCTATTTTTCTTTCCTTCTTTCTTTCTTCGCCACTGCTTCTGTCGACAACGCACATCCACACACTTCACAGCAAGCAGTCGCAGAGCTGCAGGAGCGGCGACTAGAGACTCGTTGTCACTCACTGTATTCACCAGACGTTGTTCCAATACACTTTATTACTTTTAGGAATTTTCGAAAAAAATTACATCGAAAAAAATCCCGAACAGGCAGGAAAAAAAGTTTTAAAATAATTCAGTAGCTGCTGTGCATAAGAGTTTTAAAGCAAAGGCATTAAACAACCCTATTTAAATGATACGACTAAATAAATCAATCAATATTTCAATTATTTAAATATATTTTTTTCATGCAAACGTTAGTTTTCTTTATATAACGGTGACTTCATTGGTAAGTACAACTAGAACTGTCAACTCTAATGGGCGAACCCGTCACCTCAGGAAGATTTAATGATATTAGATCGTTTTATCTCCCGTGAGGTGAGGGTAGAAGACTTTGGGACGAAAACAGTCCATTGTCTAGTTACACCACTCGCCCCTAAGAAGCCATCACCCAGCGAGCCGACACTAGCGCCCTTACTTCCAGTTGCAACCATATTACTCCGGTCTCTCGACTGGTTTAAAGGTTCGAGGTTGCTTGCGCGGTTCTCTCCCTTACTTAGCGGCGATACGATGTCTACCGTATCTATCGCGGACCATGGCATATTTTGTCAGGCTGTTCACCCGGTATCGCGTAGCGGATTGGTCGTTTCAAGAGCAGTTGCCGTAAGGTGAAAAACTACCCCCGCTCCATAGGAGACAGTACTGTTTCCAGACTCCCCCGCTGTCGGTCAAAATGCACAATCGACTAACTAACGCCGTACGAGGCGCAAACCGTCCAGGAGTGCCCGAAGGTTGACTCCTAGAGGAAACTGGCCCGCAGGCCAGAGTCCTACTTGGGCTCGCACTTCTGCGTGGAGGCCGCCGGATGGATGTTGACCCCTGGAGTTTTACCGAACCTAAACCCTAGTGGCCTAATTGCAGTAAAGCCCATTGGCTCCCCAAAGTACATTGGTAAGTACAGTACGAAACCCTTTTTTATTTGCTACATTGTAAGTGAACATATTTTCGACTTAAATATAATGATTGTAATAATCAAAAACCGACAAGCAATAATCAGTTTCGACGGTGAACCCCAACTGAACTGTTCGTTCAAAAACAGTAAATAATTTAATTATATAATTGCAGACGCAACTTGAGATCACGATTTCCGAATTCCACGCTCGTTTTTGTTCCGCGAATGCAGTTGCACAAATGAGGCACGACACGACCCCCATTCGTGATTATGTTATAAACAATATGCGCCGAAAAACGCCGATGGGAAAAATTCATCAACAATAATAATTGACGCGCCCTCGCAGGCCTCGCGTGCTTTAATATGACATAAATGGTCCCGAGCGTGAGCCCGGATTTGAGTGACGGATTGTCTACCTGCGGCATTTTTCCGGCTTTCACCTTACATTGGTGCTGGCAATCAAGTTTAGTATTCCGCCAGTAATCTCTCAAATCTCGGCCTCGAGCGGCGCAGTTCGTTCCTCGCCTAAGGATGGGGTTGAGCCAAGCGCCAACAGCTGGCGTTAACGTTTGATTAAAATGTATAGCGGAATTTAAATATTCTTAAAGTAGCTTGTATATGAGATATTCCACCCAAATTTTTGTGAAACGTGATTTTCGCCACTGTGTAAAAAAATCAATTGAGCGGCGCGGCGCGGCGCGGCACTACCAAAACGCACTTAGCTGCAGCGGCGCGACAGCATCGCGACGTAATTTTTCATTTGTTGGTTATCTGGCTAAAGGAATGGACGAATTATGGAAAGGCGCGATCGTGGTATCTTTTAACATTGAAGAGGCGGATAAAATCAAAAAAAATAAAATCGTTCTACTATATAAGAGCACTTTTTCCACGACTCTTGAAAGACCCTGTTCGATTTTACACTTAGTTCGGAATGTCAAAAGAGAAGTTATATGATTTTTAGCAAATGATAAAGCCTGAACTGTACGATACATGTTTCTATAGAACAATAGCGATGGAAGACGAACATGATGTCAATTAGGTGTAGGTATATTAACTTTAATGTAATTATTTTATTTAAATGTTTCTTATATTTATGACAAATCATTAATTTAGGTAACTACTTATTAGGATTTGATACGCGCCGCACCGCTCCGCTGCCGCTGGTATACCGCACTTGCGCCAGCGGCGCGGCGCTGCGCGACGCTGTGCGGCAAAATATTCTCGGGGACCTAACTCGGCCGCTGCGCGTTGCTGCCGCGTCGCCAAGTACGGTTTGGTTCATATAAATAAATAGAAAGAGTATTTGTCGTACCGCGCCGCACCGCTCAAGTGCGGTTTGACCTTAAGTCCAATATTTCTATATTGAAATATGACTAGTGCGGTAATCCTAATCGTATCAGAAGGGTGTCGGGGGGGGGGGGGGGGACAAAATGTATAAATCCGTGTTCACCACGAAAACAATTTTTGCGCGTTCACAATACTTTACCTCCTCGTGTTATCCGATTTTAAAACCTCTTTCGCCAATCTGTTTTATTCGTCAATAGGAAGAGCTGATTAGATTGATGGTTCCATACCTACTATAGATATGGTCGCTGTCATCCAAATCGACGACAGAAAATTCACTTTTTGGCCGTACGGTCACCAACTATTTATTATTTGTCCGAAGAAAAAAGAAAAACGGATTATCGAAAACATTTTAAAATCGGACTATGCCTTCTCGAGTTAAAAAAAACGTAAAAAAGGCCTAAAACTCTAGAGCGAGTAGATCGATTTCGGAAATTCTTTCGCTATTCTGTTTTATTGATCAATAGAAAGAGCCTATAAGCTTCACAGGGTTTCGAGCCTGAAATGGATCGGAGAGCTGTGGTTCAAACGGACAACTGAGAAGTTAGATTTTCATCCACGGTCGCCAACTTTTTATTAGCTATCCGTGTTAAATAGAAATACAGATTCCGAATGAATCGAACTCGATCTGATTGAGTTACCAAATTAAAAGCTGATGCACTTAAGGGGGCGTAACTTTTAAAGAATTATTCGATGACGAAAATTCTTTCGCTTATTAGTTTTATCCATCGTATAGATCAGCTGACTATAACTGCATATAGGCGTACAAGCCCATTCGAGCCTAGCGCTAGCCTTTTGAAAACTATGTTTCATCTTATCGTTGCTTATTATTTTATTCTATTCTAAGAGACACAGAAAAATTGGTACACATAAACAGAATTATATAGCTACTGCCGCAAATGGGATGTCCTCAGATCCACTGACCTGATTTTCAGGACTTATTTTCAATGTTCTTAACCGTCGCATAAGAATTTGCGTATATTATTAGCGAAGGAACTCAACGAAGTTGACCGTAACGATGACTCCAGCAGTTTCCAGTAGTAAAGCTGCCAAACAGTTTAAAAATTTCCTTGAAACTTGTTGATGTGATACAGGTCGACACCTTCTTTAAAACAAAACTGGGTTTTCTGACAAACACTGAAGTCTACATTAATGTTCATTCAAGCGTATTTTATGGCCTTTCTATTATTTTGGAGAGATTACTAAGAAAAAATTGGCTGATAATTGTTATGTGATAATTAATTGCTGATCCAGGATAGCGACGGTTGTGTCTCAATTAAATTTGTTTTAAGATGGTTGATTTTCAAGAGTTCTTCTAAGGAGGTGAGGAACCTCTTCAGGTTTTGCTCAGCGGGATTGAGATAAACAGCTATTACGCTGATTTGCTCTTCAATGAATTACAACCTACTTCGTAATTAAAATTTCCTTGAAGTATATCATTTTTTTTTTAATATTTGTTTGTGGTGAAACACTTTCTTTGCGTCCGGCTGAGTCTGTCCGTCATGCGTCAGGTCCGCCTGCCGGCCTTTGTCGGTCGCTATTGAAAAAATGATCGCGCGCCCGGACCAATACTTACCCGATAATTTTCTATCCATTGTGCTCCAATATGAATTATTTTAATTGGCAATTTCGGTATTCTGCAAAGTACTGACGCTTGCTTTGTACGCCGACTCCTTTCAGTTGCCCTGTTTCGCGAGCTTCTTCTTCCACGTCTCGGGGGGGGGGGGGGGGGGAGGTTAAAACAAGGTATCGAAAAATTCACTATTTGATGGCGAATGTATTCACTCGAGCAAATCAGATTCTCATTCGCTTGTATTATGAAATCGAAGACGATCGCGGTTGCTCGACATTATAAATATGTCAAAAACGGAAATTACAGAGCGAACCCGATGAAGCTGTAACCCGACGTTTCGGCGATGTTAGAAACTAAATTTCTGCCGACAAAGGCAAACTACCCCTCTCCCTTCCGTACATCATTTCTTGGAAATAGAAATTCATCAATAAATTCATCAGAAAATAGGAAAATCAATTCATTTCATTTATTTAGAAACTATGCTGCCACCAAGTACATATTTATTTGTTTTAATCGTTTGACTAATTTGAAGACCATTGAATTTCTCACCGAATATTAAGTCGAATTATATAACTTCAAACGTAAAACAAATTTAATTTTTCACTCCTAGTTTTAAGTATTTAGTTATTTTTAATATACTTTTTGAATTTTCGTTGTTTTGTTTATAAATAATTTAATTATTGTTTTAAATTTTTTACATAATATTTGTAAGAGCATTGACTAAAATATATAGAGCATTTTAATAATTACAATATTGAGCGAGCACATTTAAATTTAAATGGTGACATTATCACTGAAATACGATGTATTTATTTTCTGGTTAAAAATATTTTTGTGCAAAATGCCTAATTTATGATATTGCATACTCACATAAAAAGTCACATTACATTATAAATAAATAAATTATTACTTAAATAATCTCAATGAGAGAAAAAACGAGAAGTTTAAATAAATCTCAATTAATCACATATATACACGGTGGAATTTAAATTGCCACAAAACTTTATAGGGTGATTCTACCGGTTAAATAGATTACAGCATGCGCAGAGTATCTAAATTAAAATACTCGAGACACGAATTAATTATAACCAATCTTTTGAAAACTATGATTCTTTTAGGTATGATTTCTCTTTGCCATAGCGCAGAACCGAACCCGGCACCGCGGGCTGGCGGCCACGCAATCTACCTCCGCCGCACCGCACTTCAGTGATAATCGCCTTCTTTTATCTCTCATCCTCCTGGCGTTCATTCTGAAAAGAAACACTTAACTTTTGTTGCTTCTACGTAAGTCACGATGGACACGCGTGGCCTGGCCTCTCGCGCACCTGTTGTATTCTGTGGCCAGAAGGTGGCGCTGAAGCAGCCATCATATAATCTCGAGAAAACTGCACAGATAGCTTGATTAGTTGATTTAATGGGATGAAAGCAGAGACATACTAGCATAGACTGCGGTAGTATGAAGATGGACTGTAAGTAAATGCGATAGCGGAATAGAAAGAGATAGCTGCATATCCCCCCCTTTCACAACAAAGAATGAAGTAGAAACAATATTTTAAGTTTATGGTTTAAATGTGCCCTTGTTATTAGCCATAAATATGTAAAGTGATTATATTCCTGCAATGATTTGGTATGATTTGACAGTCGAATCGACTTCTATTAGCAGTTTTAAATCTTCTTCCTTTCCGATTAACAGTTTTCCATCATGGTTTCCTTATTACAAGTAAAGTACTACAAATGATTCCAGAAGCTAACGGAAAATCGGGTTACTCAATGAAATATATATTTTTGAATAGCTTAGACCTTCAGGATAATGGTTGATTATGGGCAAAAGTCGCTCAATACATGGGAAGGGGGTCAAATCACTCATCAATTTTGTTTACACTAATAAACACTACATTACATCAAGCGACTAGAAATGGTACTAATATAAAAAGATAGTTTGAAAGAGTACATACAAATGAGTATAGAGGGCGTTAAATTTTATATAATTATTTGAGGTTTCAATCAAATGTCATTAAGATAATGAAAGATGCATTGCATCGATGTATCAAATATAAAGAAGATATTTAATAAAATCAGTCTTATTTTATTGTTATGTTCAATACTTTACTCGTCCTCTCTACCTTGTTCAAAAGCGAACAATTCATTGAAATATGTCGAGGAAAGCCGACGTCCGGCATCTTCAGTCACTGCAAAAACCATCGAAGCGTACAACATAGTGGTTGAAGATCCGAAATCTTATAACAGATTGAAGGGCCTCTCAAGATTTCAACATTACCAGTGTAGTTATGTATCAACACCTCCCCACCAAGAAGCTTTGATATCCTTAGCACCCTGATTCGCTCACTGCAAATCAAAAACAGGCTCGTGTAATATGGTGCAAATAAATGTCCACTAAATTGAAGAACGGGGGAAGCAGCAATATTTTTGATATTGTCACGAGAGATGAAATGAGAGCGAGGACATAGTCATTCAATATGCCCGGACATCAAGCTGCAGTCGGCAGTTCGGGTATTTCCTCCAATGAGGATCCTCCAATAAATACAAACGTGGAAGCAACATTGGCAAGAAAATGTTTGCGACTTTTTTTCTGCAAGTGACCATGAGGACAGTTTCGGTAGAAGATCGCAAAACAATCAATTCCAAGTGGTACAATGAAGTCTGCTTGCCATTCGTCTTTAACAAGAAACTGAAACGTCGACGGTCTGAATTGAGAGGGCTCCTTTTACACCATAACAAAGCAACGCCATTCTCACCAATGATTTTTTAAGAACTCTAAAACTCAACAGATATCACATTCAACTTAAACCCCCGATTCGTACTCGGATCCGGACCGCGACATTTTTGATTTCTGGAACCTCAAAACGTGAAAATGCACTAAAATCACAAAAGCGATGTTTCGCACGATCACAAAACTCCCCGAATCATTCCGTAAATATAAAACCTGGGAACCTAAAATAGGTATCTTCAAAATTCTGACATCAAATGGACTATACTAGACTGTGGCTTGACTATGTACATATTATAAAATATGGGTTAAAGGTATGCGACATTTATAAGAAACGGAGAATAAATAAATAACTCTTTCAGTCAATATCAAGACTCAATTCAAGACTGTTTTAGACTCCAAGGAAACCTTGAGCGTTTAAGATACTTTGCATTGAAAATAATATCATCATTTGAGCTGATAAATACAAATAAATGACGTTCACGAAAAATAAAAAGTTTTTCACTTTGATTGACTTGCTGGCATCCCTCTTGAAAAGTTTTTAAGTTCCCTCTTGAAAAGTTGACACTTATTGGTGACATTGCAGTATACTTTGACTCTGAGTAAAAAAAGGATACTAATTTAGTTCTTCGGCTGCTTTTAACGCTTGTGAACTCTCAATTCGAATATGCCTTATCAGTCTGGAATTCTTTTTCTCTGAATACTCCGATGAGATAGAGATGATTCAGGATAAAACCTACGAAATGTACAATTTCGCATTAGTAAATCGCATAAACCTACCCTGGGTCTTCTGGCTCAGCACAAGTTGAATCTGAGTGATAGATATGTTCCTCTTGATGCGATGTCTCTCCACGATTTCTGCAATTATGACATCGACTGACCCAGCCTAGTTGAAGAGACATAAAGCTCTTTTCCACATCTTAAAGCCAGACACCCATTCTGGGTTTAGAAAGTCTCTCTAGAGCACGTTCGGCATAATACCAAGATCATTCGCGGATAGATCACAATTTAATAACTGTATTATTCACCACTTTAAAGTAATAATAATTACACTTTATAATGTAATTATTGTTTTAGAATATGTCTCAAAAAAATATTACCTAAATACGTAGAATTATTATAAATAAGTTAAAAATCGAATTTACCGCGTGAAGTTTGTAACACCCGACGTTTTGGCGATGGTGCAAGCGCTGTTGTCAAGGGTAGCCTTTTTATCTTATTTATAATGTCAAAAAACCGTGATAGTCTTCGATTTCATATAATTTTTGTTTCGTTTTCCACAAAACAGGCTCATTTGAAATAAATTTCTTTTTATATATTTAATTTTGAACTAGTATATTTAAAGTGTTTATTGTCATACAGTCCTTATGACTATGGTATATAAATATTAAACAGTGAGGAATGCTTATGTGTACAAACAACCCCAAATTTCAGTTATAGAACTCTTTTGTTTGTAGGTACAGGTTTTTTTCTCCTTGAGGTATTAAAAATCTCTCTTTTAAAGAACGTAACAAAAATCATTGTCAATACTCACAGATACACGTTGCGCGATTTAAAGGACCGCAGCTCGCATTCAAACATTTAACTTGTCCTCCCACGCGACTCGGTTATGAATGAAACTAAACACGTTTTTTTGTATAATATGTATCGAAACAGTATAGCACCGTTTGAGGCGGTGTTGGTGTGTGTGACGTGTACAAACAGGAGATGGCATGATAAGGTGTAGGTAGCGGTCGAGCGCATCTAATAACGCCGGGAACGTGGGCATCCGCCATAAATTACATCCCGATATACAGAGACTCCGTATGTTTCAGTGGCAACTAGATTCATTGAGTGGATAATATACGGCGGCAGCCAATAATGACTGTCGTTAGTATGCGCTACGAATCGAGCCGAATCTCTTGCGATATAAGATATCAATTTTCACTATAAAAAGGTTTTAAAACGAATTTACCGCGTGAAATTTGTAGCACCCGACGTTTCGGCTATGTTGCAACCGCCGTTGTCTTGAGTTGTCTAACCTGTACTACAGTGGTTGCAACATCGCCGAAACGTAGAGTGCTACAAAATTAGTTTTTAAACCTTTTTATAACGTCAAATAACCGCGATAGTCTTCGATTTCACATGACAATCACATGATTTCACTTAACTAGGTACCCGTTAAAATGGATTTATGAAAAAAATACCTTAAATTATTTTCATTTTTCGAAAATATCCCTAACTATGATTACATTGTTTGCTACACAGAGCTCCCATTTAGAATCCATACTGTATTTACATTGCAGTGTAGGCCGTTTCAGCATAAAGCCATTCTTCATTTAACCTACCTGGAAAATAGGAATCCGACATCGCAAAGACTTTTTTCTTCTCCGCAACCGTAGCCATAAAAATATCCGCCGTAAAAGTAAAAATAAGAGCCAGGCACGTGACAGCAGCTTGGTGGAGCGACGAAGGCACGACAGGGAAGTTTTAATAACGTTAATGAGTCAAGTTACTGTCGAGGCGCTAGTCGCAAAGCAAAGCCGACAAACACTAACGCTTTAAAGTTATCTCAGTCGCGAACGCCTTTGCGGCTCTTTCCACCTACTTGAGAGGAGACGCTCCGCTTCAACCTCTACTCTACTCCCCGGCTCCGGCGTCTCTACAACTCAACTCTGCATTTTTAAGGAGAGGTATATTCTCCATGTACAAATAGCTAGCAACGCGTCAATAATGCTTTATTTCTTCTTTTCCAGATGGTGTTGGCGCCTCCTTATGACTTTATATCTTTATTCGGATATGGATCTGGATAAGGGTCTTCTAGTTTAATCTTATATTAGCAAAATCACACAGATTTGCTCCTCTTTCTGAATTGCACATATGAGATTTGCCAAATTTCGACATATAATTTTATAATTATATATATATATATAAATATATATATATATATATATATATATATATATATATATATATATATATATATATATATATATATATATATATATATATATATATATATATATATATATATATATATATATATATATATATATATATATATATATATATATATATATATATATATATATATATATATATATATATATATATATATATATATATATATATATATATATATATATATATATATATATTGATATTTTAAGGGTGTAAATTTTTTTTTTTAATTATTTTCAATAATATATAAAATTAGATTCATGAAAAGTTACTTATCTGGGGTCCTGGTGGACCAGAAACATTTTACCGATAGTTAATGTCCTCTTTAAATACTTAGGGCAGCAGCACCTGTTTCCGCAATTGATAATTTATGATGTTCTTAGTTATTGCAGCCGAATTACTGTATGCCCTTGGATGTAATAAGTATAGGAGGATGGTTTCTGTAACAGAAATGGATGTTAGTAACTTATTTTAGAAGAAATTATATGATTGAGAATATTTCGACACAAGTCGTATTCATCTCCATGACATTTCTGATAGAACAATTTTTTCAAAATTTAAATTTAAAAAAACTGAACATAGAGAAATGGGTTAATAATATTTTGCAATATCGTTATAATACACTATAACCGACCTTGAAAAACATTATTGATAATGATTTTTAAATGAAAAATATTAATAAGCTTTTAATGAATATGTCTGAACAAATATAATTACTGTATTAATTTTGCCTATTCAGACCGGGACCCTTGCAAGCGCCTAAAATATTTATAAAAGCCAACTCCCAAGATTTAACGTCTCTTTCTTTAGCGTTATCGCCAAGGCACTTAATAATTTTTACTTTAAAACAATTATCAAAAGTTAAATTGTGTGCCTTAGCATGCAATGCTATTGGAAGTTGACTATCATTGCCTACGCTGGCCCTGTGATTATTTAACCTAATGCTAAGAGGTGTAGTTGTTTCCCCAATATAAAATGCATTGCAGGTCTGGCAAAGTAATTGATATACAATATTTTTTGAAATGCAACTACTATTAAAAGGAACTCTGTAACTATTAGGAGTGTTAGGACTAGTAAAATAAATGCTTCGATCTAATAAAGGACATGTTTTACAACGTGATCGACCACAAGGCTGTAGGCCAAAATTTTTGTTATTACTAAGATAATTTCGATTATTTTTATTAAGTATTGATTTTAAATTAGGAGGTTTTCGAAATGATAAAATTGGTGGTATATCTAATAAACCTTTGGTTGATGGGTCGTTAGCTATAATAGGGAATAAATCTGCTAAAATAGGTCGCAGTTTCTCAGTGCCAGGAAAATAAGTAGTACTCAGAAAGATTTTATTTTGATTTAAATTTGAAACCAATTTAGGTTTAGGTGAAAATTTTGTTTCGGAATTTATTATATTTTTATCTAACAAAGAGGCAGGATAATTTCTTTCTATTAGTGATTTTTTAAGATTGGAAAGGTACTTATCTAAATTTTCTTTATTATTAATTAAACGGTGTCCGCGAATTGACATTGAATATGGAATTGACTTTTTGGTATGAAACGGATGACAGCTATCGAAATGTAGGTATTGCTCTTTGTTTGTAGGTTTTATATGAATTGCAGTTTTAATGGTGCCTTCGGATAGAGTTAGATCAACGTCTAAGAATGTAATTTGATTTTCTGATATAGTGTATGTAAAATCTAAGGGTCCGAAATTATTTAAATCTGTAAGGAAGTCAGTGAGTGTGTCATGTCCATGTGGCCAAAACAGTATAATATCATCAATAAACCTATACCACATTAGTGGTTGTAAATTTTGAGTAAGAAGAAAATTATTTTCTAATAACCCCATGAAAAGATTAGCATAAGAAGGGGCCATTCTTGTTCCCATTGCTGTACCTTTAATTTGGAGATAAAATTCATCTTCAAAAGAAAAAGCATTCTTAGTGAGGACGAATTCAGCCAACTTACAAAGAAAATTTGTAGAAGGAATTTGGGGGCTGGGCCTTTGATTAAGGTAATGGGAAATCGCTTCTAAGCCTAAATCATGGGGAATATTAGTATAAAGAGAGACAGCGTCAATTGTAACAAGTAATAAGTTGTCAGTCTTAGGAATTGTGGTATTTTTTAGAATCTCGATAAAATGGTAACTATCTTTAATGTGTGACTTGAGATTTTTTACAAATGGCTGTAGAAAGTAATCGACAAAAGCTGAAATTCTTTCTGTGGGTGAGTTAAAACTAGCTACTATCGGTCTTCCTGGATTATTAGGTTTATGAATTTTTGGCAATAAGTACAAATTTGGTGTTCTGATAGGGTTAGGAATTAAAGTGTTAACATCTTCATCTGATAATTTTTCAATGGTTTTTTGTTGTTCAATATATTTTTTTATTGTATTAGCAAAATTTTGATTCGGATCACTATATAATTTTTTATAGGAAGTTTCGTCTCTGAGTTGCCTCAAACCTTCAGCTACATAGTCTGTTTTATTAAGGATGACTGTAGTTGAACCTTTATCAGCTGGCAAAATGATGATATTGGTATCTTTGCTTAGGTTGTTAAGAGCTGAAAGTTCATCAGATGTTAAGTTAGGTGTAGGTTTGAGGCTGTTTAAAAATGTTGGTTGTGTAACTTTGTTCATTAAAACTGTAATAAATATTTCTACAGGATGATTTTTTGGAAGAGAGGGTGGCTCTTTATTAGAATATTGTCGAAATTTTGCCAGTGCGTCATGTAATTTACTATTATTACCATTTTTGTCCCTTGAATGCCAAAACTCACGCCATCTCAAATTACGACAAAATTTTGCTATATCATTTCCAAAACTGAAATGGTCAACTTTGGGAGTTGGTGTGAAATTTAGCCCTTTAGATAAAACTGAATATTCATTATGGTTTATAATTTTTGAGGACAAGTTTTTTACGACAAGTCTATCGTTATTTATAGGAACCTGTGCAGCATTAGAATTTGTAACTGATGGTATCAAATTTTCAATAATTGGGATTTCTAAAGGAACTTGTGTATAATATATATAATAAATATAATAAATTCCGAAACAAAATTTTCACCTAAACCTAAATTGGTTTCAAATTTAAATCAAAATAAAATCTTTCTGAGTACTACTTATTTTCCTGGCACTGAGAAACTGCGACCTATTTTAGCAGATTTATTCCCTATTATAGCTAACGACCCATCAACCAAAGGTTTATTAGATATACCACCAATTTTATCATTTCGAAAACCTCCTAATTTAAAATCAATACTTAATAAAAATAATCGAAATTATCTTAGTAATAACAAAAATTTTGGCCTACAGCCTTGTGGTCGATCACGTTGTAAAACATGTCCTTTATTAGATCGAAGCATTTATTTTACTAGTCCTAACACTCCTAATAGTTACAGAGTTCCTTTTAATAGTAGTTGCATTTCAAAAAATATTGTATATCAATTACTTTGCCAGACCTGCAATGCATTTTATATTGGGGAAACAACTACACCTCTTAGCATTAGGTTAAATAATCACAGGGCCAGCGTAGGCAATGATAGTCAACTTCCAATAGCATTGCATGCTAAGGCACACAATTTAACTTTTGATAATTGTTTTAAAGTAAAAATTATTAAGTGCCTTGGCGATAACGCTAAAGAAAGAGACGTTAAATCTTGGGAGTTGGCTTTTATAAATATTTTAGGCGCTTGCAAGGGTCCCGGTCTGAATAGGCAAAATTAATACAGTAATTATATTTGTTCAGACATATTCATTAAAAGCTTATTAATATTTTTCATTTAAAAATCATTATCAATAATGTTTTTCAAGGTCGGTTATAGTGTATTATAACGATATTGCAAAATATTATTAACCCATTTCTCTATGTTCAGTTTTTTTAAATTTAAATTTTGAAAAAATTGTTCTATCAGAAATGTCATGGAGATGAATACGACTTGTGTCGAAATATTCTCAATCATATAATTTCTTCTAAAATAAGTTACTAACATCCATTTCTGTTACAGAAACCATCCTCCTATACTTATTACATCCAAGGACATACAGTAATTCGGCTGCAATAACTAAGAACATCATAAATTATCAATTGCGGAAACAGGTGCTGCTGCCCTAAGTATTTAAAGAGGACATTAACTATCGGTAAAATGTTTCTGGTCCACCAGGACCCCAGATAAGTAACTTTTCATGAATCTAATTTTATATATTATTGAAAATAATTATATATATATATATATATATATATATATATATATATATATATATATATATATATATATATATATATATATATATATATATATATATATATATATATATATATATATATATATATATATATATATATATATATATATATATATATATATATATATATATATATATATATATATATATATATATATATATATATATATATATATATATATATATATATATATATATATATATATATATATATTAGTAAAAGCTACTTAAAAAGCAGCGAAGGAAATCCCAGCTTGGATCGGGAAAGGCTAATATTTCAATGAGATATACTTACGCATGTGCACGACTTTCGACGGTGCAATGTAAGTTTAAAGGTCCTTTTGAATAGTGATCGTTAGTCGACTGCAAAAGGACCTTTAAACTTACATTGCACCGTCGAAAGTCGTGCACATCCGTAAGTATATCTCATTGAAATATTAGCCTTTCCCGATCCAAGCTGGGATTTCCTTCGCTGCTTTTTAAGTAGCTTTTACTAATTTTATTTTAAATAAAAATATAATCCTATAAACGGATTTCTTTACAAAACTTGTCAAATATATATATATATATATATATATATATATATATATATATATATATATATATATATATATATATATATATATATATATATATATATATATATATATATATATATATATATATATATATATATATATATATATATATATATATATATATATATATATATATATATATATATATATATATATATATATATATATATATATATATATATATATATATATATATATATGTATATGTATATGTATATATATATATATATATATATATATATATATATATATATATATATATATATATATATATATATATATATATATATATATATATATATATATATATATATATATATATATATATATATATATATATATATATATATATATATATATTTATATATATATATATATATATATATATAATTCAGTGAGGTATAACATGTGCGAAGGTTGGCTTATAACAGCTTTGAATTGCCTCATCCGGGCTTATCCCAACAGTAAATTTCCTGTTAGACTGTTCGTGCTATGGTATAATATTTTCTAAGTGGAATGTCATTTATTTTAGCGTTTTTTATTTAATCTATCTCCATAAAGTTTATATATTTTTTTTCGCAGTGTAGGTACCTAGATGAACATATATGAAGGGGTACGGGGAAAATGATCAATGTCATTTTATTAATAAAATGAGATACTAATGCCATGCTGTGGCTTGTTCCCAGACCAATCGAAACATGAATCGATTTTGGAAAGAAAGGTCAAGTTCTACGCGGTAACGGTGGACCTTGGTCAGTCTTTCCCGTCAGGTCCAGCAGTGGAGTACCTCAATGTCCCTCCGGTTGACGCTGAGCAGGAGCTGTGATGGGAAATATTGATCAAGGCCCATGACTTTTCGACGTTTTCGCTTTTTTCTGAGATATAATTTAAGTAAAATGTATTTTTTTGGAAACTCAAATATTCTTATTATTTTGTTATTCTTACATTATACGAGAGACACTTACATTACACTTACTGGTAGTTTTCGTTTTGTTCTGAGGTATAATTTAAGTAACATTTAATACTCAAATATATTTGGTTAACAAAGTATATCTTTTTATCACTCAACAAACCTTTGCTAAAATGGCATTTTTTAAATTTCTAAGTTTTATTTTTTAAGTTGATATTGATCATTATTTCCCGTGACCTTTCATGTGAATACAGGAAGAAGCTATTCAAAGCAAAAACCAAGAAAATCAGAGCCGGTCACTAGCGAACTCTGCAGGACATCAAAGACTCAAATTCAATAATAATTAACTAATATAACTCCTCAATAAGGGGTAGTTGATAATAAATGAATAATAACCGCAGCTCCTCGGATATTGGTCCTCAATACACATCATTATCAACAAAAAAAATTGTGATAAAAATATGATGCCTCAAAATCATACTACTTTTAAGTTATATGAACCATAATATACTTTTAGCGAAAATTAGTATTAAAAAAAAAAACAATAATAATATAAAAATTATTGTATAAAACAAGTAAACATCTTGAATTTACATTACGATATATGTAAATGAACAGATATATGAAATTTATTAATAATATTACAAATATAATAAAAATAAGGAAATAATCCAAAAAAAAAATACCTAATGACCCACGGCCATTGTCAGTGTCCCGACAAAAAAAATAGTTTTTAAAAAATAGAACTGTTGAATGTTTGCGCTCCCCGCTGCGTTATGGATACTATACATATTAAACACTCGAGGCAAAAAAAACCGAAAAAAATAATGCAACGCGATTACGTGAACTACTATGCGGTAGTAGTTCTACAGAAGCAAATAAAAACTGGCGATTCATGAAATTATTCCTTGCAACGCCGTCTATCGGTTTCGTTCTAAAAGGTATATTGAATCGAAGAATAATTAAGAAATAAATAAGATAGGAAGTTATACCAAACACCGGATCTGGCAGTCAAGTATATTTTAAATTTCTAAAATACATTTGTTTAAATCACCATTGAAGAAAAATACAATAAAGATAATTACCAAGTGTACGCCGACAGTGGTGAAGAAGCGAGCCACACAAGCAAAATCATTCCATCCACCATCCATCATTAGTGATGGTTTGGCTAGGAGTTTCTTACGCGGAGGTGGCCAAACTGCTTTTCTGCCAAAAAAAATCAAAAAATAAACAAATAATCTATTAATTGTTTATTTTTATATTTAATCTATTAATTGTTATAGACTATTCTGGAAAATAAAGTACAACACTCAACTTATACCACATTCAGAGAGCCAACTAGGCCGAGAATACCCAAGAGTGGTTAGCTAACAGAACATTGGTCAAAAATTGGTCCTCAACCAGCCTAGACCTCAACCCTTTGTATTATGAAATATGGACCTATTTGGAGGGAAGGTCTGTGCTAGACCTTTGGAGACTCCTAACAGTTTGCAGACTCTAAATAATTCTTTCTGAAAGCAGTGGCATAAAAAGCCATGAAGGTGATTCCGATAGACCCTATAGTTTCAACATTCCAAAAACCTTTATTTACTTATGCATGTATGACAGAAATAGGAAATTAGGACAATACATATTGTTGCAATGTGGTTTTCAGGCATTTATTTATAAAACATAGATAGATCCTGAAACGAAATATCCGACTTGAATTTCATTCTTTAGTTGCATCGGTCGTGTGCGTACATATTGCACACCACTTGCGCCACAGTAGTAGGGGTAGGTAAGTAATTTCAGACACTGCAAACAACGCTTCTCAAGTGTAATGAGTTTTCAAGTCTGGAGGGGTTGTTTTACTTAGGAGGCGGAGGAGGTTAGCAAAGAAACCTCCCCACGATGCAACGCAGGAAAGAATTCAGTGAGAGAATTGCTTGGGTTGGAAGATGCTATGCATGTTTGATCTGCTCATATTAGAAACAAAAGCAATACAGTATAAAAGGAAGATATTTCCACCACTAATGATAATATTATGAATTGAAATATCGTGAAATTGGGGAAATCTAATATCACTAGGTACTCTAAAAAGAAAAGAAATAGGGAAAATACTCTGTCATAAAATGACTTAATATCTACTTAGGGCAGAAAGGTTATTTGGCGTAACCAACAAAAAGTCAACTTCGATTTTTTGAGATAGGTGATCATCCTTTTTCCACGAATAAAATGTAATATAATAATCATATCTTCTATATATTAATTTGAAACATGTTTTTCCTGTAACCGCCATATTAAGAGAACAGTTAGGTGTAAGAATTTGGTTGAAGTGTTTAAAAAAAGCTCTCAGTCTGTATATGTGTCGTCAAAAGAGAGAAAAAAACGTGTTTTGCCTGTAACCGCCAAATTGAGCAAAAAAAAGCACTTGGTCTGTAGATATGTCATCTAAAGAGAAAAATAAAAAAAGATGCCACATGCTGGATTTCTGCGCGGGGGTGGGGGAACGTGGGGGGTGGGGGAATGGTGTAGGTGAAGGGTGGGCGGGAGGTGTGGGTAGTTGGTGTGATGAGGGGGGTGAGTGGGGGGTGGGGGAGGGGTTAGGAAGAGGGGGAGAAGGGGGAGAGAGAAATAGGAAGTCTTGGGAGGGAGTTGGAAGGGGGTAGGAAGAGGGGGTTGGGGAGAAGGACGAGAGAGTGAGAGAGATGGAGGATTGGGGGGAAGGTTGGGGGAGGGGGCGAAGGGGGTCGGAGGCGGGGGGGGTTGAGGGGGTTAGGGGTTGAGGTTTAGGGGGTCTGACGCTCGAGGAGATTGTCTGCTTCCCGAGAAAGTCTAGGAGTGACACAACCGATTTATATATAACCGATGTATATCGAATTGGACGGGTTTCAGCTAGTTAATATTTAATTTGCATTACTTTTCATAAGACCACCCCTATCTGCAAAGAATATAGCCTAGAACACTGTGGGTACTTATAAACTTATAAAATGTGTTTTCCTTTAGTAACAAACGAGGAATCTCCTCGTAAGGACGCAGCGGAGCGTATAAACTGTATCCAGTGATATCATATCTACTTTATTGGCAGTATTTCACGCGTTTGCTGCCGGCTGGTCAGGTGCGGTGCGGTGTTGCTCCTTCGAGGATGCGATCACAGAGGCCGCACCGCGGGCGCGGTTGGAAGTCAAGCTGTGAGTAAGGGCGACCGCACACATCCTCAATCCAGAGGAGGATCCAGAAATACTGTAAGGAGGGGACGCACTTATTGAGGAGACGCACATTGGCTTAGTCGATGTGGGTGAGAAAATGAGAAGCAACTTAGTTATTGTGTTTTCGTATTGTCATTGAGGGGGGCTTGGGGCGCAGTGGGAGGTTCTGTTTAACTTTTAAACTGTTTTTATTTTAGAATTATTGTTTAACATAATTTTATTCTGGAAGAATATTAACAATAAATTACATGCCCTTTGATTTTACTTTTCCGGCCCAATCGATAATATTGTGAACGCACTAAAAAAAATCGAAATGAAGACGGAAATATCGATTGAGAAGATAATTAAGATTTTTAGACTGAAGTCTGTTTGTGAGTCTGTGTGTGTGTGTGTATGTGTATGTGTGTGTGTGTTTGTCTAAAAGTTTCATCCGATTGAGCTGAAATTTGGCAAGCAGGCATCATTCGGTCATGGCAAGAGTTAAAAACATTGTAGAAATCGATCTACCAAAGGGCGCGCTAGTCGTACTTCAATATCAAAATATTGCAGTTAGAACCATTTTTTGAAAAAATACCGTTTTTAAAATACTACAAATATAATACGAATTGGCGCACATATGGGAGGTTGGGTTGGCGCGGGGTAGGGTGGATTTGAATTGTGGTCCGTTCGCGAGGTTTTCTGTTCACAGAACTACTAGTATGTAGAGATAATGTCAACTATTCAATCTTTCTTGTGCCACGGCAGAATAGAGATAATTTAGTATAATTGTATACCCGCTGAAAGTGGGTCGCAGGTTAGTCACCAGCAGTATTTTAAAGATGTGTAAAATATTGTTGATTTTTGCAATCCCGATTTTTTGGGGAGCAACTCATTCTTATTCAACTTAAATTATAAAATTAAGATATTTGTTTTAGTTTTGGTATCCGTATGTAAATTTTATGAACAAAATAATCAAAAACATATTTTTAGGTGCGTCGGAATCTGCATGAAGAGCGCCGCTCAGCCGCTCCTGAAAATTCGCACGCCCAGCGACTGCATTCTGGTACAATAGGTATAGTTGACGAATTTTAATAGCATCTTTAGGATTAGGCTTAACATTCAATAAGTTCCGCCGATAATGGTCTTTTTGGATGCATTCTTACCGGCGTATAAATTAAATACTCTAGAAAACTGTACCACATAAACTTAATTACTTAAAATTGCCAAATTCAACCGAGTCGCGCTTATAGGTAATCCGGTTTTAAACTGTAAGGGCTTTCCTAAAATCAAATGTATGTTAAATGAAACAATATCGCGGTTGTTTGACATGGTATATACCGTCTACCCTGGACAAGGGCGGTTGCAACATTGCCAAAACATCGGATGTTACAAAATTCATTTTTATCTTATTTGTAAAATGTGAGTGGTATAGAAAGATACAAGGCTATAATTGTTACACTAATTACTTATACTTGATCGATTTGACATTTTGGTCTACACGAAAATTGAACCTTATAGAATTTGATAAGTAGCGTGGAAATGCTAAAGAATTGAAATAAAGAATTAACATATTTTTAATGTTTTACTTTGAAGATTTTTTAAACTTAATTTTCTGTGCTTTATTTTTTAAAATATATACTGATATTGCCCGACTAGTAAAGACTGGATAGCAAAACGTTTACTCCGTCAGTTGTGACGTTACAATGCATGTACTCGGAATTTGTGTTATTTCAATTGGCTTCTGACTTGCAATCAGACGAATCAGCTAATGATACAGATGAAGCTCCTATTTTCTGCTTTTATCCGATCATTGGCCGATGGGGAAGGAGATAAAAACATTTAAAATTGTTAGATTCCTTTGATGACGATTTTGTACAACCATATCAAGTGTTAAAAACTTTTAGCGATAGGTGTAGCAAATTTCCCGAAGTCAGAAGTACTAATAACAAACACGCCAGCTTATAATTCGTCTATTAAACCTCTATTTTTCCACAGGAAAATTACACTCTGAGATCTGAAGACAACCTACAGCTCTCGATCCCTGGTCACAGTAGTGATTTCTTTTCGAAATACTTCTCCGTACATGGATCCCGTCTCTGGAAGGCTTTACCCAAACGTACAAGGATAGCACCGAGTTTGTATTGCTTCAAACGCAGGCTCAAAGAACACTTGAACCCACGCTCATAAACTTTTCCCTATTTTTTCCTCCCCTTTGCGCTTTCTGCGTCACTACAGGTTCATTGTATTTTTTTCCTAAATTTATTGTTTTTTTCTGCTGGATTTAAATGTACGAATTGCCTTTATAAATTTAATTTATTAGTTTTATCTTATTTTTACCGCATAAAATGTCGTTCCATTAATACAATACAATACAATGCATTAGGTTAAGGTTAGCTGTAAGATATTGCTTTTAGGCAATAAGCTCGCCTTTGTTGATTAATCAAATAAAGCGTTTTATATTATTATTATTATTACTATAAGTTTTATTGTTAAATACGTAGCTGGAAGGTTTTCCCGGACTGGACTGGGAAATGCTTATTGTTTAAACGAGATGTATTCTTGGATGAGTACCTACCACTCATTAAGTGGCTTTTATTATTTTTATTTTTTCATCAAAGTGTCATCCTTTAAACGAATTCTTTAAAAAAAGATTTTACAAAAAACCAATTAAATATTAACAATATTATACAATTTTATCTTATGTTTTGAACTCTTGTAAATATCATATAACCTTAAGTATAAACTTCTCGACCAGAAATTACGATTTATATCTTATTTCATGGGAACGAGCAAATGAAGTATTTTATTTTTATTTTCATTTAATAGCTGGCTGATAGCGAGCCCAGCAATCGTATATCGTCCTTTTAAAGAGTGGATATATTCGAATTTCAAATCGAATTTTCGAAATGTCATTCCGAATTTAAGAGACGATTGATTGTGATTTTTTTCATTGTTTTTTGCTTAAATTTGTCTTTAATAAAGACATTTTATTTTGGTTTGCAAAAGGATACGCTTTGTTTTGGAGATGTGGATGAAGGGTGATCGTTCGCTAGCGATAAAGGGATCCCATTAAACCTACAGTGTACCGTCGAAAGTGGTACTCATCCAAGAATACATCTCGTTTAAACAATAAGCATTTCCCAGTCCAGTCCGGGAAAACCTTCCAGCTATGTAAGTGGCTTTTATTATTTTTATTTTTTCATCAAAGTGTCATCCTTTAATCGAATTCTTTAAAAAAAAAAAAAAAAAAAAAAAAAAAAATTTTTCCAAAAACCAATTAAATATTAACAATATTATACAATTTTATCTTATCTTTTGAACTCTTGTAAATATCATATAACCTTAAGTATAAACTTCTCGACCAGAAATTACGATTTATATCTTATTTCATGGGAACGAGCAAATGAAGTATTTTATTTTTATTTTCATTTAATAGCTGGCTGATAGCGAGCCCAGCAATCGTATATCGTCCTTTTAAAGAGTGGATATATTCGAATTTCAAATCGAATTTTCGAAATGTCATTCCGAATTTAAGAGACGATTGATTGTGATTTTTTTCATTGTTTTTTGCTTAAATTTGTCTTTAATAAAGACATTTTATTTTGGTTTGCAAAAGGATACGCTTTGTTTTTGAGATGTGGATGAAGGGTGATCGTTCGCTAGCGATAAAGGGATCCCATTAAACCTACAGTGTACCGTCGAAAGTGGTACTCATCCAAGAATACATCTCGTTTAAACAATAAGCATTTCCCAGTCCAGTCCGGGAAAACCTTCCAGCTATGTAAGTGGCTTTTATTATTTTTATTTTTTCATCAAAGTGTCATCCTTTAAACGAATTCTTTAAAAAAAGATTTTACAAAAAACCAATTAAATATTAACAATATTATACAATTTTATCTTATGTTTTGAACTCTTGTAAATATCATATAACCTTAAGTATAAACTTCTCGACCAGAAATTACGATTTATATCTTATTTCATGGGAACGAGCAAATGAAGTATTTTATTTTTATTTTCATTTAATAGCTGGCTGATAGCGAGCCCAGCAATCGTATATCGTCCTTTTAAAGAGTGGATATATTCGAATTTCAAATCGAATTTTTGAAATGTCATTCCGAATTTAAGAGACGATTGATTGTGATTTTTTTCATTGTTTTTTGCTTAAATTTGTCTTTAATAAAGACATTTTATTTTGGTTTGCAAAAGGATACGCTTTGTTTTTGAGATGTGGATGAAGGGTGATCGTTCGCTAGCGATAAAGGGATCCCATTAAACCTACAGTGTACCGTCGAAAGTGGTACTCATCCAAGAATACATCTCGTTTAAACAATAAGCATTTCCCAGTCCAGTCCGGGAAAACCTTCCAGCTATGTAAGTGGCTTTTATTATTTTTATTTTTTCATCAAAGTGTCATCCTTTAAACGAATTCTTTAAAAATTTAAATGATTGATTATAAATTAAAATAAAAAGCATTTGATGATTATGATAATATGATAAACCTTATTAATTTTGCCTATTGAGACCGGAACCTTTGCAAGCGCCTAAAATATAAATATAAGCTAATTCCCAAGATTTGACGTCCCTTTCTTTTGCATTATCACCCAGGCATTTTATTATTTTAACTTTAAAACATTGATCAAAAGATAAATTATGAGCCCTGGCATGTAAAGATATTGGGAGTTGGCTTTCATTTCCTACACTAGCCCTATGATTATTTAGTCTGATATTAAGTGGTGTTGTTGTTTCACCGATATAAAAGGCATCACAAGTCCTGCACAGAAGTTGATATACTATATTTTTTGAAATACAACTGCAATGAAAGGGAACCCTGTAACTATTAGTAGTATTTGGACTGGTAAAAAAAGGACTTAGATCTAACAGAGGACAAGTTTTACAACGTGGACGACCGCAAGGTTGAATGCCAAAAGTATTATTACCAATAGAGAAATTTTGATTATTTTTTGTTTTGTTTAATATTGATCTAATATTAGGTGGTATATTATATATATATATATATATATATATATATATAATATATATATATATATATATATATATATATATATATATATATATATATATATATATATATATATATATATATATATATATATATATATATATATATATATATATATATATATATATATATATATATATATATATATATATATATATATATATATATATATATATATATATATATATATATATATATATATATATATATATATATATATATATATATATATATATATATATATATATATATATATATATATATATATATATATATATATATATATATATATATATATATATATATATATATATATATATATATATATATATATATATATATATATATATATATATATATATATATATATATATATATATATATATATATATATATATATATATATATATATATATATATATATATATATATAAAACAAAGTCCGATTTGTTCGAACACTTATAACTCGAGAACGGCTGGGACGATTTTTATGGTTTTTGATTTGTAGTATTTGTCTCCGTCCCCAATAGCAGAATAACTGATGAAAACGAAAATTAAAAAATTGACGAAAAATTTAAATAAAAGAAAAACATTTTCCAATACAAAATGTAAATCCGTGTTTTTCTTATGGTCAGTTCTACGTGGCATGTTCACGTGTCGGCAAATCATCCGCTTTATTTGCGATTCGGAAGGCTTATGTATGCGACCGGCTTTATGGTCGAACACCAGCATCGCATCCCGCCGTGCCAGATCGTCCCTTATAGTATAGCCGTATAGCTGCTACCTATAAGCCGCAATCAAGAACACCGCGTGAGATTTCAAACTGAAGCTCTATTAGAGAAGTAAGTGTAAGTGAATCTTTACCTAGTATTGTAAACATTTATCATAATCCTTACCTAATATAGTATTACAAAAATGTTGTATACATCATACTAAGGATTAATTGTCATATCTAAGGATCATAGATTTCTCTACACACTGACTTCGCTGGTAATCTTAGATTTCTCCCATTTTAGCAAGCAATTTGGTTTACACATATGCGCATTACAATGTTACGCAGATACGCAATACGCATTGCAAATTCTGCAAATCTTACTAATGAAGACAATCAAGCATAGTCCTTGAAAATATATCACCTTCTCAGTAAAATAAAACTGACACGAGAAATAGAATTCTGGCAGTTCGTTGATATTGATATTGTTTTATAAGCTACGTAATTGCATATAAGTTATAAACAATAAAGAAAAAAAATATATTAGCTTACATTTCAAACATTTTTTTTGTTTAACTCTTTTTTCTTTTTTCTAATATCTCATCAAAGTATTTCTATTTATTTATATATCTTCCCAAAAATGTTTCCCATTGTCGGGAAATCAATGTACCTTTTATAAAATTATTTGTTAATTTTCTAAAAATTATAATAATTACAGATTTTGTTATATTTTTCTTGTATTTTTTACCTATTATATATCATAATAGGAAGTTTCTGGAAGCACGGTATATGATTTAAGCTTAAATTATAGCAAATTTAATTACCTAAAATGGAAAGAATATTTTTTTCTTTGGAGCGCGTATCTTATGATATATTGAGCAAAAACCGGAAAAATTCAAAAATATCGCTGCTTTTTGAGCATTGAGCAGCTCGCATAGGTCTTTCGGAACTAAAACTTGGTATCTTACTATTGGCATAGATTGATTGGGTAGTAGATCCACACGAGGACGGAAGAATCGCGTATGTGCCTCTTTCCGTTGCAGAGTTATAATTGATTCTTTAGTCGCGCGATATAATAATAATAATTTTGGGCCCCTCCTCTGGTCAATGACGTAAGCACGCAAACACGCAAGTTGAATACGCTTATACATGGACGATGGTCTATTTTTATAGTATATATGCCACTTCGATACGCAACCATTGGAACACAAGATATAATAAAATATTTGCGGACAGCAAAGTTGTTTCGGCGCTAACCCTGGCGGGATCTTAGTATAGGCACAGTATATACTGTGATATAGGAGACTTTTTATAGATGTTTTCTGGTCAAAAACAGAACTACGTGACCTTTTGCAAGGTCAAGAGGCCTTTTCGTGTACAAATCGACTGGCCTATTTTCAAAGCAATGAAAAGTTTATCTGCGCATGTGGTTGGTATCGCGGGCGTTTTAAGCACAGCAATCGAAAAAGCAATCGAAAAAGGGGCCCATCAAAATAAGTGATAATGGTGACGGAGAACTAGTTAACAGAGCGTTTCGCCCTTCACTCAATTATAACTAATTGAGAAAGTTTATTTTTTCTCTAATGGCATTGATTATCTTGTCACTTGGCAGAATACGGCGTCGTCTCCGCATCGCATCGACAGTGACCCGGCGACAGTGCAGGAGTCTGTTGTAGTTTACCCTACATCATCTGGCATACCAATTAACCAAAATCTTAAAAACGTCTACTACGCAACGATAGAATCTAAAATTATATAAATTATGTGTTTTTCGGGCAACAGCGGTCAATTAAACAAAGATATCTCAAATTAGAAAAGAGAGCAAGAAAAGAGAGCAATTAGGATTATAGTCAGCATTGGTGAGTCAGATTATTATCAGTCTTAGTCTTAATCTTAGTCTTAAATATTTTAGATATGTTGGTTATGTTTTACTCCAAAATAGTGGGCCAAGGACAAAGGATAATAATAAGGCTGAACCTCAGAAATGAACATTAGTATAAACTTTTTTCATCCGTTTATTAAGAAAGTATAAAATTATAGGAAATGTATGCATTTTATACATATCTGAAGCCATATGTAAATAAATAAATTAATATTTGAATAGGACATAAAATACCCACATATATTGATATATAAATAAATAGACTGTAACGTAATAATAGATAATGAGGAAAGGGAAGGGATAATGAAAAGCTTAGAATTTGTGGTTTTTATCGTAAAAAGAAGTGTTTTGTTGATAATTGCTTAAAGGTGGAAAGCGAGCTAGCGCCTCTAAAAGCCGGAGAAAGCTAATTCCATAGCCGAGCTACATGTATGGAGGATAAGTAAAACACAAAAAAAATATTTAGTTTTTTTTGTTTGTCTACTTTTCTATTCCCGGTCATTTCTGCGGGCCCCACGTCATAGAATAATCCCAAGTATATGAACCCTGCCACATACATTTAACTAAAGTCTATTTATCCTATGGATCGATATTACTCGTAGGCTTATTGCACTTATTAAGGCATTCCTTACTAGGAATAATATAAAATGACCTAGGAATACTAGATATTTATTATACGAATTTAATTAGAAATTAGATTTTAGATATTTTGAACCACCTTCCCGTAAAAGAAAAAAACCTGAATTATACTAAATGCGGAGCCATCTTACATGAATTCGTGTGCCTGATTACTCATTCCAAAATGTCAAGAGCTCCCAGACTATCAGTTGCTCGGCGAGGATCTGCCAGCGACTGCGAGCCTGCTCAGCGGAGCGTGCCAGCCACTCAGCTCGACGTTGCGGGTGGTCATGAAGTGCCGTCATCAAGTACGTCAGGCGCCGTAAGCTTTACTCCAAGAGGCCTCTTTTGAAATGGCTACTGCATTGTCCGTCGCCCAGCCGAGCGCTCAGCCACGCTTATTAGTATTCATTCAAATCTCAGCCGTCACCAAAACCTAATAAATTAATTAAATCCATTACACGGTGCTTTCATCATTACTACTTACTAGCAGGAGCGAGATAATTGAATTTTGACAATGACACATTGAATATTATCAACACTCTATCCAATGGAGTGCAACACTCTATCACTCTATTCTACTCTATATAATGAAGGTTGACTACCGGTAAGCAAGACCTCTTCAGCTAGCTTCTTAATAAATGTTTTCGGTCCAAAACATTCAGACGCTCCAGACCAGCCATTGCTGGAAAGAATAGAATAGAATAGAATAGAAAATAATAGAATAACTTTATTGTGCTATAAAAACATAACTTAATGAATATTACACTGGTTTTAAAAAAGAAGACAATTTATGCACAAATGACGGACTTATCGCGATAGCGATATCTTGCAGTCAACCATTTGATAAAATAATTCCTAATTTTCACCGTACAATACACAAAGAAGTAGTAAAGTTAAATTTAAAATAAACTTATACAAATATATGTCAGTAACTTATGCTAAGTTTGCCCAGGGAAGGATAAAGGAGAGGTCAAGGTGAGGTATTTGGTTAGTGGCTGTGTAAAAATAAATGTTTCTTCAACAACTTTTTGAAAGTATGCAACGAAGGTGCATGCCTGATAGAGTGAGGGAGCTGATTCCATAAACGAGCAGAATGGACTGTAAAAGAATGCGTGTAAACAGAAGAATGATGTATCGGAATGGCGAGTGTGTTATCCCGGATTGATCGAAGTGGAAGATCGTGGCCTCCCAATAGGTTGATATTCTTTCAAATTTCCAGTGCTGCTATCGATCTCTCATTACACGGTTCTTTCATCATTACTACTACTAAGTAGCACGGTGCTTTCATCATTACTGCTAGTATAGCAAAAGCGCGATAATCGAATTTTGACAACGACGCATTAAATAATCAACACACTCTCCTGTAAATGGAGGTTGGCTACCAGTAAGTAAGTCCTCTTCAGCTAGCCTCTTAAAAGAATCCTGCACTATACGACGGATTACCGATAAATCAAAGTCTAGACGAGACGATAGTTACCGTGCCGTAATGTCATTTCATCACGTCGCGACCTTAGGATCTCGCTTCTAACATGACCGCATGTAGTAGTATACGTGAGATTATAGTCGGACACGTGAATCATGTTGAAACAACAGTATACCTACTATAATATGTTATATAAGAATCAATACAATATTTTTCTCAGTGAAAAAAAGGTATTTTACCAAATAAAATATTTTGCAATTTCAACACTCTTATAGCTTAGCTTAGCTTAGCAACACTCTGATAGGTTTTTCTGGTTAACTGCTATAGCATGAACATAAAACATGTATGTATGTGGCAAACTGTCACAGCAAACTTCGCAAATGGGTACGAAATTACACATTGTCCTTTATATACTCAATATGGCGTATACGATCGAATAAGTGAGACAACTTTAAAAAATCGTCTTTATCCCCTTTTGACCATGGGTAGGACAAAGTAACTATCAGACAAACACACACACACACATAGACATATTCTAAGCGCGTCACATATTCTTTATGAACGCTTGTGGAATAAAATTCAAAATCTTTTCAAACGTCACAACACCAGGATTTTTCTTTGACAGATGATTTCGGATTTCTTGCTAAAGATTTCACAGTTCTCCTTTCGTGTTAAATTTTAAACTTTATTTACACTTACATGGTAAATAATTTATTTTCCTATAAAAGTATACGTAGATACTGATCGTAGTCTACTAATTCTATTGCGACCACCTTATGTAAGAAAAAATAATAGAAAGCATGAACGAATAGACACGAAAAAATAAAATCCATTAGGTATGTCCCAATGTACTATTTCTTAATAAAGGTAGACTTAACGTTTTCTCTGCTAGCATAAGTCGATTTAGAGAAAATATTCTGTTAAAAATATTTAATAATAAATACTCAATCCTACAACATTAGATGCGGTGTCGCAAATGATCCTTTGAGTACCTACTGTAAGTCCGATCCACACTCGGTTAGTAATCAAATCATAGGATCCTAGTGAATTTTGCTGATTCGAGTTATAATCGCCAATGTGGGTATAGCATTATCATTTTTACGGATTTATTGCCTATTCTACATGATCTAGCGCATAATAGGTGATGAATTCTAAGATAAATTTTGCCGCTTTTCACTAGGGTAGATTATCGCGAAATAATACATAATACAGGGCAGAGGCTCAGCTGCACTTGCAGCCTTCACGTTGGCCACGAAACTAATGACCATTTCTCCTGTTATAAAATTTTAATGCCTCCAAAACTTGCAGACTCATCGTCCATAGATCGTGCGTGTGATAACCGAAGAATTCAAACAAGCGTCATGCTGTCTGCCAAGAACGAAAGTGATACTTGATATCAAGCGTCGTTGATTCTGATATTATATTAAAATTGTAGAAATTATACGGTAAAGTCATAGGGATATTTATATTGCATAGTTTCATTTTCCTCATTTTTGAATAGAGTTAGTAATATGTTACCTATAAATCTAGTCTAAAACGATTTGTGGGGTATTTCAAATTCAATTGAAGGCCCAGTAACAGGCTAAATGCATTTTCCGTCGTATCCAAATTGATTTTTTGATAGAATATTGTTTTCTTGCAGGTATTTTGAAAGACGCTTTTTAACCACTTTATCTATGATTTTAGATAGGGTGTTTAGTAGGGATATGGGTCTATAGTTGTCAATGTTTAATTTATCGCCGTTTTTGTAAATAGGGATGACTTTTGCACATTTAAGTATGTCGGGGAAAATGCCTGATTTAAAACTAGAATTCACAATATGAGAAATGGGACAACTTAGTTCTCTTTTTGACAGCTTGAATATTCTTGAATTAAGATTGTCAATACCCGGAGCCGAGTCTAATTTTAGGGATCCTATTGTTTGCATAATTTCATATGACGTTGTTGGAGTCAGGAAAAGAGACACAGGAAAATCTATCGACGGGGGCAAATGTCTCGAGAGAGTAATTCTTTTTTGTATTTTTTGCGCTAAGTTGTGCCCAACATTTGTGAAATATTTATTTATATAATCTGCAAGTCTCTGCGGTGCGGTATCCCTACTGATTGTTTCATTTCCATCGATTAATTGGTCAATTGTATGTTTGGCGGGTATTCTATTAGCAATCTCGTTAATAATTTTCCATGTTTTTTTCGGATCTCCGTTAACTTTCTCTAATTCGTTTTTGTAATATCTAACTTTGGTATTATGGATTAATTTATTGCACAAGTTGCGATATTGCTTGGACCGATTTTTCAAATCGAGGTTATCAGGGTTACGTCGAGATGCCGAGTGGAGTTTATCTCTTCTATGCAGAAGATAAGCCCTTTCGTAATCCATGGTTTGTATATTATTTCTTTATGTCTTAGTTTAATAAGTTTAACCGTACAATTAGTATTTATCACCTTTTGGATTTGCTGCATTAGTGATTCGGTGGCAGTAATAACATCCTTTTCCTTGTAGACAATCGACCAGTCCATGTCAGATATTTCTTTCTGTATTTTCGTATAGTCATATGTTTGTTTTGTAATATTTTCAGTATCCTTTTTTTTGGATAGTCAACATTATAGTTCATTTTTAATAAAAGAACGTGATGGTCAGTGATTGTAGTTTGATACACTAAGGAGATTGTCGGATTGGACGATCTACACATGATATGGTCTATACATGTTTTCGAGTTATTGGCTTCTCGGGTCGGTGTGTCAACTAGACAGTGGAGCCCATGTAGCGAAAGGAGCTCTAGATATTCGTTAGCCTGCTTGCTTTTGTTCCCATGTATGTCTATGTTTAAATCCCCTGTTAGGATTAAATTTTTGATGCTGGAATTCTGTGTTAGTAAGCGATCGACGCTCTTTAGGAAATTGTTAATATTAAGAATCGAAGGACTTCTGTAAATAGCTATTATGCAAGTTCTTTTGTTGAATGTAATATGTAAGCAATTTGCTCCAAATAAATTAACCTCATTCATAATTATGTCTGTAAATTTAGCACTCACATAAATACCCACTCCATCATTTTGAAGGTAATTGTTTTTAGTATGAAAGAAACTGTACCCTGGTATACCTATATGTGAAAACTGTTTTTCTATCCAAGCTTCCGTTAAAATCAGAATGTCGAATTCAATTTTTAAATCATACATCATAACAAGCAAATTCTTCTGCAAACTTCTGATATTAAGGCATAGCATCCTTAGGGCCGAGCCTCCTGTTAATACTCGTCTGCAAGTATCGACATTCGATGACACATGAGACTCGTGCGTGACATCGAAGACATTCGCTACATTATCATCCGGCATTTAAAATAACAAGGGTATGTGCTAATTACTAAATCTATGCTCAGAAAATGACTGGAAGAGAAGAATGAAGGGGAGACTGGGTGGCGAAACTTGTTGTACTTTGAATGATATATGAGGTGATCGATGTATGCTATTTCTGTGTAGAAGAATATTAAACAATGACATTGTGAGAGTACGACTATTTTGGTTAAATAATAATAAAACATTAAACTATTTAGTTAATAATCAGAAAAATATAAATCCTTAGTGAAAATAGTTTAAAAAATTAAGAGCAATATTTCTCATAGATAACATATGTAAGAATAAAAAAGATATTGAAATAAAACATAACCTAATATTTGGATTAGTAAGAGAGCAATTGTTGTTCTTATAAATGAAGATCTAAAAAAAACATTTTCATTATTAATTAGAACAGGTTTTGTGGTATCGCTTTTTCGAATGAATATCCTGCCATTGCTTATCCACACATATTTAAATTTATGTTCTCGAGCGAATGATTTTGAGCGACCTAACAAATACTTCGTGCGTTGTGTTAGGTGCTCTGAGACATATACAGGTGAAATATTGCAGGAGATTCTTAAATCTTTCGTATTCAATTTTTTGCTAACATCTTTACAGAGTCTATTGTGGTCTTTAATGGCCTTAAGTAGAATATTCCGCTTCGCTTCCTGTTTAAATTTGACAATGATGGCCCTGGGTTTTGTATCCGATTTTCTGTAGGTAGGTCGAAAAATATTACAAATATCGTCCGGTTTAATGTCGGATTTCACTTGGGACCCAATGTTTTCTATAAGAAGCTGTAGGTTTTCATATTCATCGGGAATTCCTCGAATTTCTAGGTCACATTTCCTCTGCTGCTGTTCGTAATTGTCCGTTTTGTATTGAACAAGTGATATCTTTTCTATCAATTCCTTGTTGGTTTTCTGCAGTATAGGTATTACGGTATTCTGCTTCTCTAGAGCGTCAAGTCTTTCAGTTAATTTATCAAAACGATTAGCAAGGAAATCGGTCGTTTTGATTATTTCTTCATTTTCTTTCTTAAGTGATTCCATATTTTTGTATATAGTGCTCATTTTGTCATCTATGTACGTAATTATTGATGATTTGAAGAGAATTAGATGTTTTTCGATTAGTGAAGTTAGTTCGTCTAAATCAAGTAAGTTCGATCCTGGGCTTATTGACGCCTTCTTTGAGCTTGTTGGAGTAGGATTTAGAGCTGGTGAATGTACAGAGTTATCTAGACCAGCATTTTTGTATGCCGTGGATCTTGGGACGTGCATTGTTGACATTGCCACTGGGCTATATTCTTTTCAGTGAGTTTATTGAAGTTCATCTTTAACATACTGGCACATTTTAAATGAAAATGTTCCTGCAGTGTGCGCAGGATAATTTATCTTTACTTATATAAGCGATAACCAATGGCGAAACATTAACTGAGTGAAGACTTTGTAGATTTATTTTTAGGCGCTACCCAACTAGGATACACGTGTTCCGGGGCGAGCGTTTGTTATTTATTTATTTATTATTTATTTATTTAGTACTTTATTCCTATTTATAAATTTGGTGCATGGTTAACAAAGTAAATCCCATTTCCTGGGCTGCGGCGTTAGAAATTAAATTTCTCGCTTTTGGCTTCGGAGGTTGTTTTATCATCCGTTCCGATGGGTTAATAAATTATCCGATTTGAGCCGATGGTGTCGGGCCGCAGCGCAAAAACAACAATGATTCGTGATATTGGTCGCCCCGCGCGGCGCGGAGAGCGGCCCACTCTTGACGCGGGCCCCGTCCGAAGCGCTGTGTGAATTTGACGGCCGAATTTAGATGGGAACCTTTTCGATAACATTTCGTGGAAGTGCCGACGTCGGCGTCGATATCCTGACTTGTCATTTCGACGGCTACGCGGACGCTCCGACAGGCAAATTTTAAAAGTAGCGGAGCGCTTGAGGTCATTGTCGACGTCAGCAGGTCATAATAGCGAGTAGTTTCGACTCGCTTGCAGATCTTGATAGGCTATTCCCATTGGAAAACATGCGAAAAGCAAAACTTTTGCATTTTTCTTCAAATCACGATTACGCGTAAACTAGTCCACAGAGTAAGAACTGAAGAGTTTATTTTTTTAAACGCGCTAATCTCTGTAAGTACAAGTCGGATTGTAAAAAAATCATTTTGCAATTGATAGCCCGATTCTTGAGAAAGGCTATAGGCTATTTAATATGTTATGACCCAGCAACCCTTAGGAAGACGAAGTTACAGCGCGGGCGGGCGATGCAACGCGGCGGATCGGGGGCGGCCGGCCGACGAGAACTGAGCATTACCAAGAAGAGCAGAACTGTGCCTGGAACATGCCTTGCCTGCCTGGAATTTGCCTGGAACATGCCTTGTCTAGATCAGGGTGCGGAGAAAACCAGTATATACTAATACCACATCAAAATAGGACTAAAAATGTTGTCTATGCCGAAGCACTCTAAATTATTTATAAATAATCCGATTTCTTTTAAATTAAACGGCGGGTGAAACCGCGGTGTAGGGTACAACTATTTCTATATATAATACACTTCCCAGAATCGCTGGTATGATATCGAATACGCTGGGCATTTTAACAGAATCTTGTATAAAGTCGCAAGAGGACACTTGAGCTACATAATGTTATCTATTAGCAACAAAAAGGTGAGTACGTTTTACACCCCGAGCATCTGAGAATATCGAAGGTTTTTCATCATTTTATACCAAATATAATTATACACAAAACGACGGAGTTATTGCTTATATTAATGTAAATCAAGTCATTAAATTGAAACTTGAAAGGGTCAACTGTATGCATACAAACCTTGACAACACAATCAATATTATAGGAGTATATAGGACATCGGACCGTACACATCCTTTCATAATTGATTTAAATTTCTTGCTTTGGATTAAGTAATTTATTGTATTTGATGTTATAATTAGAAATTGTAATATTATTTTTGAATTTCTTTAAATAAATATAAAAAATAATAGGAGTTCATCAGTCTCTAATATCTCGACCTTTTAAGGGATACTTTAAACCCCACTATGACACAAAGTTTTACAAGTTTGTGGTGGTTTTAATAAAAAAAATAATAACGTGGAAGAATACATAATCAAATTACCGAATGCTGAGACATACTTCAGCTTCATTGTTTTGTATTGCCTGGTTTAATAAACCTACAATGTTATGTGTCGATCAAAAGTACCAACAGTAGCAATAATATATGAAAAGACAATTACTGGTTACTTATGATGTTATGATAAATAAATTACATAAAGATAAATTTGTCACATCAACGCATGGTTTTATCGCGACCAATTCGTGAACTAATAAAGAATGCTCGTCTGGATTCCAACAGAATTAGATACTTCTCGATATCTTTTTTCGAGATCCTTTTCTAAACGGCTGTCACTGCAGGATATATACAAGAAGTGTCCATCTACAAAAGTATTTCCACAATTACACGCTTTTCCCTGGTCGATTAAGGCGCTAAGCGAACATACAGCCGCCATGACGTGCACCACAAACGGACCTCCTCCGCAATGGAGTCTTCTTTTTGGCGGACCGCGTCGCGCGGCCGATACAGCTTGATTACCGCCTCATCTTACCCGCGGGTGGTTGGTTGCAACGCCTTTGTAATGAAATGCAGTTTCTCTGGAATTGATCGCAACTGCGAAATTGCACACCGGCTACTTGAGATGAGTGCTATTCCAATAGCCTCAGCGACGTTGCGACATATTGTCTCCTGGCCTCGGACCCCATTCTTTACAAAGTTTTCAGTCCTCCATTAAAAAAATAAATAAAATACAAACGGAGCTGCCGTGGAATTCATCGACTGGAGCCCATCCTAATACTAATATTAATAGATTAAATAGAAGTAAGGATAAGGGTGACAGAATTCAACCCTTCCTTATTCCTCTCAATATTTTAACAGTAGGTGAATTGCTATTTTAGACCTTCACTGTTACAGTTTAGTTCACTTGTTGCAGTATAAGTAAATAAAATACAAACGAACCTGCCATCGAATTCACCGACCGGAGTCGAGCCTATCAAAATACTAGCATTACACTTCTGGGGGGTGAGCGATGGACTCCGGACTAACGACCGGCTGTGGTAGGTTTAGGACAGCTGTCTTGCCACCTGTGAGCGTGCACTTTATCACCCATTCACTATCCTTCAAAACCGTAAAATTTGATATGCGGAAATCGCGATTTTAGAAATTATTTCTAGGAAGGATTTAATTATTTTCCTGGAGAGACTAAGATTTTTAAATAGGTGAAACAGAGATTTGGCTGGCAGGCCGCGAGCGCCAACTTCCACCGCGCGAAGGTGAACAGTGAAGCCATTCCGGGTAACGGCATTTGCGAGATCATAGTATTTATTTAGTTTGTACTCATGGTTTTTGGGATATTTGATCTACAATAAGGGCAATAATATACAAACAGAAGGATATATGTATAATATAATTGAAGCGTTAACTTTTAACAATATAGTTTATATAGAATAACGATGTTTCAATCGTAATTTTATTGCATCACAAGGTATTTTGTGGGAAACTCCATTACTCGATTATATAAAACAACATTTTGCTTACTGTTAAAACGTAAATAAAATGATACTGTAGTTTCAACATGATTCACGTGTCCGACTATAATCGTGCGTATACTACTACATGCTGTCATATTAGAAGCGAGATGCCAAGTTCGCGACGTAATGAAATACCATTATGTTTTAACATAACGTCACGGTAACTACCGTCATGCCAACACCGTTACGCGTCATGTTAATTCAAACACCACAATCCACGTTTATACATAATCATTGTTAAACATACGTATTTCCGTGTATTACATCGTTATATTTTTCTCATTGCAGGTCTTTGTGGCTGATTTTCCGTGTCACATCCTCACCGACAGCATCTACATAACACCATATTATTCTATTATTAAGAGAATAAAAACTGGCTCTCCGTTAGTTATGTTTCCTTACCAGCTACTCTCTCCTATGATATCGTGATCTATGGTCGATACAAAGAGGAGGCCGTCGACTGCCAATAGGCGGCGTCTCACCGCCTGGCCGCAGCCGGAGAACGTCTCCAAGAGCAGACAGATCGGAGTTTATCGCCGCCTGTATCGGCCGAGGGTGTCATATTGACGTCAATTCGTACGAATGGCCTTCGCGTCTCATTTATAGAAGGCCCGGTTGCTCACGATCGGTTAACTAACTTACCGTGGTCGTAACCAGGGTTGGATACACATTACGACCCCTCGAGGAAAAACCATAATTATAATATTACATTGAAGAATAAATTGGATTCACAGATTTGTTTGTTTGTTTAAAAAACTTTATTGCACACACAATCGAGTACAACATTTCCAAGTAGGATTTCCAAGTATATCCATATCTTACGACCATACCGTCAGGGATATAATGAGTAAAAGTTTATGTAGGCAAATTAATATTTGGAGATGTCGACTACAATGGGCGAACCCGTCACCTCAGGAAGTTTTAACAAAAATGATCGTTCTGCCTCCCGTGAGGTAAGCGACGACACAAACCTACCGTCCGGCAAAGCCACGAACCCTCCAGAGGCCAACGCCGTACGGCGAGGCACTAGGAAGGTAACCCAGTGTGGCCACCTCACGCCCTGGTTACCAGTTTCGGCCAGATTACTCCGGCCTCCAGACTGGTTACGGATTCGAGTTCGCTTGCGCAGTCCTTTCCCTTACGTAGTGATTTGGTTTCTATCAAATCTATCGCGGATCACGGCATCCTTTGCCCGGCTGTTCACCCGGTATCGAGTAGCCGATTAGTCGTTTCAAGCGCACTTAACGTAAGGTTAACAACCACCCCCGATCTATAAGAAACAAAGCCGTTTCCAGACTCCCCCGGATATCAGTCGGAGTGCACAGTTGATTGGCTGACACCACGCGGTGCGCAAACCGTCTAGGAGCGCCCGACCTACGATTCACAGTGGAACCGGCCCACGGGAACAGAGTCCTACCCGGGCTCGCACTTTTGCGTGTAGGCTACCGAATGGGTGGTGAGCTGTGAATTGGGCCGACCCTAACACTTGGGTTTTAATGACCCTGGACCTATTAGCGCACCAGGCAAATTAATATATAAAAAGTGTGATTACATAATATGCATAATAATGCAAAAAGGCAGTAAAAAATAACCTAACAAGTCAATGCTACCCCAGAAAGAAGATACGTTTCGCATTTATTACTATGCCCTTACATATTTTGCTAAAACTGACCCAAGAACGCTTTTCAACATATACATTCTTTTTAAAAGTTCTGTAATTATGTTCTATAATTAGTTAGGTGAGTGCGTACTAAACGATCGCCCCGGATCTACGATTTTTCCGAACCGAGGCAACAACTTGACATTGGCGCCCCTCCCTTGAAGCATTTGAAATTAATGATTTTAAAAAACACACAAAAGAAATATACTGAGTGGATTTTTGGTAATCGGCGAATAAAAACCCTTAAATAACTTATTAATTCTCACTCTTATTAATTCTTTCCTGCTAACTTTTTCTTACGTGACATATACACAACTGGTGTAGATAACGCACAATCCAGACTGTGCACGGACCTTAAATACATCAAGTCCCATCAAATTTTACTATCAAATCTTGCTACAGCTTTACACGTCGAGCTTTCCTTTCCGCGACATAATCTATTACCACATTAATTAATAATTACAGTGACACGTTTGAAAGAGTAGTTGTTACGCGAATTACTCGCACTCCTAATTAGACACATTTACCGACACACGCTTGACGTTCGGCCGGTCGGGTTTATTCTGCTCCACTCGTGAAGCCCATCCCCTTCTGTTTGTTAGGAGGAATTTTTCTAGGTGCGACGGGAGTTACCCTGGAAGAGACATCATATACACTGCACACGCAAAAAATAACTTACGATGCGTTCCAAAGTTAAATGAACAATCGATAATACGACGCGCTCTGGATGCTAGGCTCTTTCGTCAAACAAGATTTTTTAAAACACATTTGGCGTTCCTTTAAATTGCTGCTCGTGGTAGGTTTGACCCCCTCCCCCCCACCCCCCCCCCCCCCCCCCCACCCCAAACCCTTCTAGATCCGGGGCTGCTAATCAATAAGATTTCGTTGCAAGGGAGCGCGCAATATACGCTATTCCGTTCCTACGTTTTATTTATTTATTTATTTATTTATTATTTTCAGATATTATTCAAGAGCATTACAGACGAGTTCAATTCACTCTTGAATATTAAATCTAGAGTGTAAGTCTAAAAATAAATGACTTACATAACTAAATTAATGCTAACATTGAACAAGAAAAAAAGATAAAAATATAAAACTAAATAAAAGACAGTTTTATAACTTTGCGTGCCAGGAGCGTTCGGACAGACTATAGTATTGTTTTATAAATACTTTATTTTCTTCAATTTAACCTCAGTTAATTGGACGAAAGTGCAGCGTGTCTCAAATTCACAAATACCTCATAGCTTTACTATATAAACTACTAGCTGCGCCCAGCGGTTTCACCCGCGTGGTGATGGAAAATTGTGATAATGATGATAGAAAACCATATATCTTTATAATTTATAGCCTATGTGTTATTGTGATGTGTAAGCTATATTATTGTAAAGTTTCATCAAAATCCATTCAGTAGTTTTTGCGTGAAAGAGTAACAAACATCCATACATACATACAAACTTTCGCGTTTATTATATTAGTAGGACTAGCTGCGCTCCGCGGTTTCACCCGCGTGGTGATGGAAAATTGCGATAATGATGATAGAAAACTATATATCTTTATAAATTATAGCCTATGTATTATTCTGATGTGTAAGCTATATTATTGTAAAGTTTCATCAAAATCCATTCAGTAGTTTTTGCGTGAAAGAGTAACGAACATCCATACATACATTCTTACAAACTTTCGCGTTTATAATAATAGTAGGATAGTAGGACTAGCTGTAAAAAAAAACCGCAACATCAAAAATGTATGACCTACCAATATTTTAAATAGCCGTTGAATGTCACATACGTACAGTATGGTACAGTAACTCAGTGCCTCTGCCCCATACACACACAGCGAGTGAGATCTCTTACATGTCGGATGGCTTGCTAATAAAAGGAAGACCTTAGCTCGTGCCCGTGCCTGTGTCTCACCTCATCCTCGGGCCTCGTCCGAATGCTGTCCGTCATTAGGAAGTGACTCAGCAAAAACAGCCACCTGCAATATTATCTGCATTCTTGCATCGTTCTCTTATAATATGGAGGGGGGATTAGAATAAATACGAATTTAAATTTTAGTTTACTTTAAATACGGTATTAGATATGTGGTACCGTTAATCCAGATGTCGATTTTGCGCAAGACGCAACCTTATTAGATTGGAAATCTACCCATAACACGCTCAAATAGGCTTTAGCGTATTGATACTCTCGATAGGTGGTTGACAAACTTTTTTAAGTGATACCGCATCTGTATCCAACTTTAACATCTTCATTTAAGTTGACACGAGAAGAGTGATACTATCGATTAACCCTTTGCATTGGAGGCTTTTTTCGAAAATAAGAAAATACTACATCATATTGAAAAACTGCCATTTTAATACCAGGGAAAATACTACAAATATAGTACGAATATACTACTAAAATACTATAAAATTCTTGCAATGGCGGTGACCAAACTGATTCATTCTATACACTATGTTGGAAAAATACAATTTTTTACCACGGAATATACGTACTGCACATATAGTACAAAACATATTACTAAATTACGAAAATATTAATGGACGCAATAAACTGCCCGTGTGCCGTAGCCAAACCGCTCCAGTGCAAAGGTTTAATTTGTTAAGTCGGTACCTACAGTCTCAAAACGCATTAACATATGCACATAAATGTAGCTTGAAAAAATCTCAAATTAATCCAGAAAATTTTACCGAAATTTTGTTATGTACGATTCTGATGAATTAAATTCCACGATTTTCATTTATGTAGTATTCAACCTATGTAGGGAGGTGTGATTATTTTCAGGAAGCATCATTATTTCACGAAATTCAATTTTTATTATTTTTGAAGGCATTATTCTTATTATGTTATTTATACATTGTCAATAAAGAATGCAACAATTATTTATTTACCGGTTATGATTTCGATTCGATTATTTCGATTTTGAAATAATCGCCGATTGTGATTCCGATTCCAATTATTATCAAACTTCTGGTAGGTACTTACGGTTCATAATGCATAAATTCATAATGCATTGATAATACATTCATAATGCATAAAATTGTGCAAAATATGGCTGTTGCATAGATAGCTTCCGTATCCGATTAGTCATAAGGAATTTAATTTAGGGAAATTTATATGTATGCCTGTAATAATCCCATTTATTTTGATTTGAAAAATGAAACTGTTTTATTTATTCATGCTTTATTAGGTACTCGTACGCGGGTCAGATATTCGCTGAAGTTTGGACGCTCGTAAATAACACTGTACTTGAGCGATGTTCCTTGTTATATTTAAAAAGGCTCCTGATCTTTTGCCACCCGATTTATTTATTGGCAAGCACTACAGGTGCCATCGTCAATAATAGTGCAGAGAAACTGTTTTTTTATTGAATCAGGATATTTGTAATCATGATTTTTATATGATTTATAAGTGGTTTCTTAACTTATTAATACTATTTTTTCTCTGGTAATCGCTAAATAATTGGGATAACAATCAATGGTTCCGATTAATCGAGAAAACAATAAACATAGATCAATCGTATCGTAATCGTAATTGGTTGCATCTCTATTGTAGCAACTATTGTAGCAATTTGTAGCAACTTTTTTATAGCAACCTTATTTTTAATGGGTCTGCTGTTTAATTGTTATGAGCTGCTCGTATCCAAATATTCTTACAGACGCCCGGAAAGTATACGAGTAGAAACGCTCGAATATCTCGGATTATGGCATCTAAAACGGCCTCTAGCAAGAGTGCGTTGATTTACACGGCTGCTCAACAAAAAAGTAGTGAAATGTGTCCAGGTTTCATCTATGTATATTTTTAGTTTCTTTATTCCACTATAACTTCTAAACGCTCGAAGCGATTAGAAGTATGTATATCGTTAGAATCGTTATGTCATCCCGGTTGTCATAGGGTACCTTAACCGTTCAAATCTGAAGTTAATAGTTGTCTAAATGTCTCAATCTCCAAATGACAAATAAATTAACATAAATATATCGTGTTTAGTGTCAAATGAAAGGTCTGATTGAGTACATTTCGAAAATATATGTATCTATATAGATAAATACATAAACCACAAATATTTTATTTAAAAAAACGTAATAAAAATAATTATAAACATAGTAAATCACTTTCATAATTCGCTCCGCCAGACTTACAGCATGACTGAAGTGTTTGGGCGAGTGGAAGTGGGAGGGCCCAATCATCCTGGGCTAAACTCCTCTACAAAAGCCCATTCGCCGAATATTTAAACCGCTCGCGTAATCCGAGGGAATTGCTATCTATGTCAGAAATTCCAAGTGCCATTCAGATTATTTAATTTCAGCGTGAATAGGTCAAGAAGAGTTGACGATCGCTTGCAAAGCGAGCAGCGCGAGGTCCCTCATCACCGTCGCGCCGCGCGCCGGCTCAAACTGCGGCCAGCCTCCCATCAAGTCGAGAGGCTCCAGAAGATGCAAGTCATCGCCAGCGATTGACCAGGAAGAACCGCCGCTAGACCGGCCCGGTACCCGTTCGCCCTCACTCGCCACGCCGCACAGTAAACAATTAGATACCTATAGGACGTGCATATAGATAGGAAAAACGAGAAGCGCTCGCCTAGACCAGGCGCTACACAAATAACCACCCACTTAAGTGTATAATGAACACTTGGCCAACCTAAAAACAAAATTACGTCATTTTCCAATTTCGAAGAGATTACCGTGATCCTCGGCTTAGATAGCGACAGACTAGATGACGCGTTAGGCAAGGCGATAGATATTTCCTTATACACGAATAGACCAAACTGTATAACAAGTTAGGAAATTATTTTAAAGGAAATATTCAGGGAGTGTTGACATTTGATCATCAAGCTGCTACTGAGGTAGAAATCTAAGTCGTTATGATTACCAGATACGAAACAAAGAAGCGCAAGTTTCGGCAAATCGATGTAATAAACAACTGGAGCAAGATATTGTAACATATCCCCGGAGGTTGTAAACATTTCTCTATTTTTTAAACGACTGCCCTAAAGGAGTGTTATGTGTTCAGGATTCATCTATGTATGTTTTCCGTTTCTTTATTGCATTTTTATAACTTCTAAACGCTTGAACCGATTTAGAAGTGTGTCATATTGTTAGAATCGTCTTGTCCCCCCGAGTGACCCCTTGCTCGCATATAAGGAGAAAGCAGCGTCTTTAATATACGTACATCGCCATGCTACGCGGTGCAGGTTGACATCATTTGATAGTTTAGTTTTTATTTCGTTCTTCATCTTCGCAGCCGTCAGGAATAGATCCGGTAGGCCTAGTAACGAAGAGAAATATTTGGAATATTAATTTAGCTATAAAAATTATAAAAAGTGTATAATTATAACTCTCGACAAAATATTACCGATTTCGAAACAACTGATTTTGGTTCTTTCGAATTTATTCCAATTCAACATTTTTTTTAAATATCATATGATATAAAACTACGCAATTGTACTCAGAAAAAATCCGGTATGTATTATTGATGAAATTTCGATTTTTTATTCCATAACTTCTAAACGCTTGAACCGATTTAGACGTATGTGATATTGTTAGAATCGTTATCTAATCCCGAGTGTCATAGGGTGCCTAAACTGTCCAAATGTTAAAAATACTTACCGTAATCTGTTACATTATTAACTACAAAAAGTTAATAATGTAACAGATTACGATAAAGATCCTAAAAAAGAACAACAAAAAGAAAACAACAAATTACAGTGCAAGCATAAATATATGGTCATATTTTGAGTGTACATAATGATGTAGAGATATATATAATTACACTACTACCCGACAAAAAGGGAGTGTAATGTGTTCAGGGTTCATCCTGAGTGTAATTGGGTACCTTAACTGTTTAAATATCAAGTAAGTAGTTGTCTAAATGTCCAAATGTCAATAAATTACCATAAATATGGCGTGTTTAGTATCAAATTAAAAGTTTGAGTGAGTACATTCCGGAAATATACATCTATCTATATGGATAAATACATAAACCACAAATATTCATAAAAAACGGCAGTCGTGTTTTTTATTCTTTTTAATATATTTACTTGTTTATTTTATTGATACTGAATATAAATATAATTTACTCTATCTAACTTTGGTAAGAAAAATATTTTGTATGTTCTGAATATTTCAGGAAATGATAATGAGTGAATGGTTCTGAATTTTATTGAAAAAAATATATTTTCGGTATCGAAAATAAGAGGTTAATATTTGATATTAGGAAAAAAATACTTTCTGAATCGACAAAATTAAAGAGCAATGCTATGGCTACGTCCTATAGCTGTATGATGCTATGGCTACGTCCGTGCGAGGGGTTATATCGTTATTACACGAATGCCTAACAAAAAAGGAGTGTAATGTGTTCAGGGATCATCTATGTACGTTTTCCGTTTATTTATTCCACCATATCTTCTAAACACTTGCACAGATTTAGAATTATATGGTATTGTTTGAATCTTTATGTCATCCCGAGTGTCATGGGTATATAAACTGTCCAAATATCAAGTATATAGTTGTCTAAATATGCAAATCTCCAAATGTTATTAAAATAACATAAATCTGTCGTGTTATGTGTCAAATGGAAGGTGTATTTATCTATATTCCAAAAATATGTATTTATCTATATTGAAAAATACATAAATCACAAATATTTCCTAAAAAACACCATAATAAAAATAATTATAAATACAGTAGTTGACTTTTTGTAACAGAAGTCATGTTTTTATTTCCTTTTAATATATTTACTTGTAAGCCAATATATTTAGGTGTCCAGGAAAGTTTCCTGACTCCTGATGTAAATGAAAGATATTAATTATGAAATATCCCAAAATCGTTTACGACATGTCACTAAGCTTACTATTATAAATCCAGGCTTACGACATCGTGGTCACCACTTAGGTAGGTACTTATATACGTATTTCTATCGCATACAGATCTATGTAGTCGCATACGGGCCACGGGCATTGCGAGCGGCCCGCGCCTGACGCCTCCAAGACGACAACTTATTAATTAAATGACGGAAGTTTCGCGAAAAGTTTGACATCGCGAAGCCGTCACAAGCAACGTCGCAGCTATAATGAACGTCATTCCAACTCGACGCAGCCGACAACTTATTTCCAACCAACTGTTTCAATTTCATCGCGAGGAGTCGATTGCGTCCACGCGCCAACGCGCCCCGCACCGCTTTGCGCGAAATCGCGGGCGGGGAGACTTCATTAACGAATGAACAATCTTGTCGCTGCTAACGGTCAACTTAATTAAGTACCTATACAAACAAATCGAAAGTTATTTTATAGGCGAATAAAGCAAGAACCATTGAATTACACTGAAGGGGGGTATTTTCTCCAAATGTACTAAAATTTTCATCTGCGCCGTGCTAAATATGGATAAGATTAGACCTGACGTTTGCTGCAAATTCTGGACCGCAGTGAGACAAAGGGAGCAAACCTGCAATAATGACCGAATTCGCGCGACTGTTACTCCGAATATATTTTAAGATTTTTTGTACAAAAAAAAATCTACATGAAAAACAGAGTTGAAATTTGTCTACATTTTTTTATTTGAGCCTTATTAACCGAAAAAAATGATTTTTTTAAATAGTCAACTTTCCGATTTTCAGATTTTTTCCTTACACTCAAAATCATATTTTTAGGAAAAATGTCTAAAAAACAACGTTATTTTTGTGTATAGAATCACCCATAGAAATGCGATACTCAAATGCTCAGTCACCAGTTTAAATAAAACGTAGTATTAGTCAATTAAAAAATATGCAATAATCGCGTTATTTCAATAAAATGCTGTTATTCTAAGAAATATGATTTTCGGTACTTTGTCGCACAACTATTGGCTAAACTACAAAAGTTTTTGTTTTTGGCAAGAATGTTGGGACTGCGTGGAAAGGGCGATTAACTTATCAATTCTCTCCGTCAGTTTTCACTGCGAATGGAGAGACAATTTCTATCACACTTGGTGACCAAAATGACGGATGTCTCCAATGCAGGACCTCCACAACTTGTCGAAGGTCACGGAGACTTCAAAAGGCAAACTTGATGAACTAGAACTCATCGAAGAACCCATGGCGCCATTGTGGAACGGTCATCAAACAGTAGAAAGTGTCATTTGGATGTGTCGATTCTGGAAGTTAGGAGGCGACCCATAACATCCCCGATATGTGTCCCATAACTATCCCAAAACAATAATCATTTTATAAATTATGGAATACGAATAATTTATAAATCATATTTTGTCCATGTTATTGAGACACCAGAATCTTATAATATTGGGATAACAATTAAATTATTGTTTAAAAATATATCGTATTTTTATTTTGAAAACATCGCAAATGACCAACGAACTTGAATGACCTACGAACATCGATATACGATTTACTAAAAATACGAGTCGCTAAAAATATATCAATGCCTACGAACGGTAATTTCAAATAAAGAAATAAAACGTTTAGCACAACTATTTCAATTTGATTTTTTTAGTACGTAGCTGACTCCTATTAAGTTAAAAAAATCATATTTAATAATATACAAAATGTATTTGCATCTCTTAGGTATGGACCACATGGACACATATCTATCATCAATTTAAACAAAATATAGTGAACCAATCTACACAAAACTTGATATACATGTTATTTTTATCACTCTTTAACAGTTTTATGTATTCTAATTGCAATTCTGTAATTTCCATACTCTACGGCAAAGCTTATGATACCTACTCAAAGGGTTAAGTGATCAGTGCCATGACGAACGAGAGCGGAGGAAAAACATCAAAATAAACGGAACATCGTTCACAGATCCAGTTTATCAGGAGTTTCATTTAGATTTTATACAGATTATATTAAGCAAATTGTAAATAAGAAAGAAAATGTTTAGTCACGAAAATTTGGTATATCCTCAAACAATAGGTACCTACGCGTTTTTGGATATTAGTAGATTTTTTGTACTAGAGGATATTCTACATAAAAAACAAAGTTGGCAGTCGTCTACAACTGTTTTTTTTTATATAAGCCTTACTGAGAAAAGGGGATTTTTATGGTCAACTTTTAGATATTCCGATTTTTATCATTATACTCTAAATCATTTCTATTTTCGGAAAAACGTCTAAATAAAAATTCAAATTTCCTTCTTTATTTTGATGTATAGAATCACTCCTAGAAACGCGACACTCGTTTGCGCAGCAGCTACCAGTATAAATGAAATGTAGAAATATTTTGTAAAAAAAAATTGCTTCAATTTCAATATTAAAGATATTTCAATAAAATTAATTTTAAATGAGATATTCCAAGAAATGAGATTTCAGTTTTTGTCGCACAACTGTTACTAAACTATGATAGTTTGCGTGTTTGGCAAGAACATTGGAAATGCAGGGAGGTTACACGATTAACATATTATGGTTCTTCTCGTCGGTTTTGGAACGAATGGAGAGACATTTTATCACCACACTACACAACTTGTTGGAGGTGACGGAGACTTCAAAAGGTAAACTTGACGAAGTAGACCCATGGTGCTCTTGTGGAACGGTCATCAAACTGCAGAACGTGCCATTTGTTGAGAAGCGTCATTTGTTGAGAAGGGTTTTATGGTTTATGGAATTAGTGGTGTGTGTTTCCGGTTTGATAATAAGGGCTGGATTTCATCGACTTTGTTCTGTTCTACTTTTTCGTGAAAGCTTGGATTGAAAAAAAGTGCTAAAGAGATTAAAGCTAATTAAAAAAAGCTAATTAAAAACGCTAATCCCGTAATATTATTTGGGGATTAGCGTCTTCTATTCCATATTTATTTTTTTCTTGTAAGTAATCATGATTTGTATGGTATCTATATCTTTGACTATTTATATGTTTATATTATATTTGGTATATTATATGGTACCATAATTATGGTATCTATTTTTTATTTTATTTGATATAATTTAAATATTTGCGTAATATGTCAAAAAGTTGTGTACATTTTTATAAAAAATGCGGTAAAGGACTATATTATCTTACTGATAATGGCATGCAAAATAGTCCCTTATGTTTTTTTAATGTAGCCATTAGAATTATTGACTATTTTATTAAATAAGCCTTTAATTTGTTGTGTAATAAGATTCTACGACGATTGACTTTTAGTAGGTTCCAAAGTTTCTTAGATACTGTATATTTTTTTATAACATATGTATGTTAAGTAAAGATTAAAGTAGTAATGAGACTTACTTATTTTGACACGTCCAAGAGCGGTTTTTAGCCGCCAATTGTACACGACGTAAATGTAATGTATGTAAACATGTATTTTTTTAATTTATTATATAGATAACCAAATTCATCAGTCTAGACTGAACTGAGCAAGTTTTTAAAACAGTCCAAGCAGGTGTTATTTAAAAAATATAATCATTACCTTTTCTTTTAATAATTAAATGAATTATATAGATATATAGAATTATTTTGTTACTTTGTTACGCTACTATTAAATTTCGGTAATTGGCCTAAAAGAGCATCTGATGGGCCAGTGATATTAAATAGTATAAACATGGTAATAAGCGATTAAGAGAATGACCGAGCCGGAAGATCCGCCCGCGCGCTCTCGCATCCTCTACTCCCAAACGAAACGATTTCTCGTCCTTACCGTGCACCCCGGCCAAACGATATGAACGAGAATGATAATTTGCGAAGCATCTTTAAAATGTTTCCTGTTTGATTTTAACGAGGTCCATTATGCAATCAAGAGTGCGTCCACTGCGCCGGTGGTCCAGCGCCATTTCGCAGGACTATCTTCTCCCTCGCTTACTTAATCAGCATTTTGTCAATCAAATGACGAGACGACCTCCTCTTAAGCATCGCATGCAAAAACCGCACGCATACTTTCAAATCACGCGATGGCAATACTAAGTACTAGAATAATACAAACGAATAATACAACGAAAAGGAAAGCGCTAAGTCAACAGCTCAGGAAACTGTACTGGTTAATAGGCCGCAAGTCACAACTCTCACTAGAAAACAAATTAGTAGTGTAAAAATGCATTCTGAAGACCATTTAGACCTATGAATTACAGCTGTAGGGCACAGCAGCCAATTCCAATATAGAGATTCTTCAGCGGTTCCAAATCAAGATGCTGAGAATAATAGCTGATGCACCATCACGAACGACCGTCTATATCATGACCTGGAAATCTCAACAGTGAAAGAAGAAATAAAAACTAAAATGGTATCCTACCAAAAGCGAGTTCTACATCATCCAAATCAACTAGCTTCAAAGCTGATGAAAAACCGGGCTTTCCGCAGATTGAAGAGGAGAACGCCCCAAGACTTGCTAGCATAATAATGTGCTAGCACCCATTATTGTGGATGTGCCATTGGACACATACCATTCAAGTCCAGTCAAGTTAATCAAAGGAACATCAGAGATGAAAATGCTCAAGAGCCACAACAATTGCTGAATTTCATATCTAGAAGACAGATGGCATTAACAAATAGAGAAAAAAAAATATTTTAAAGTAATAGTTTAACAACAATTTCTCTGTAAATACTCCCTTTTTACTAATATTTTTTTAAATTAATGTATTCTCCGAGCATATGCAGGATGAGTTTTTAATTAGTGACACCCTTGAAATGGATGAATCAATACGAGCAAATAAGCACCTTTTGATACAAAATTTTGGAAAGTCCAAAAAACGAAAAACAAAAAAAATATATATTTTTTATTTCTTTGATTTGATCGTACTCATTCGCCCACTTCAAGGATGTCAGTCATTAAAAACTCACCCCGTAAAAAGCATTTTCTAATAGGAACTCCTTTAGTAACTTTTTGAATAAACTTTCCAACTGAATTATTTTTAAACTTTCTCGTAGCCTGTTGAAATAATATGTACCATAGTATTTTGTAACTTTCCATCCCGAATTAAGTTTTGTGCAAAGTAAAACAAAATTGAATTGATCTCTGGTATTTTGTGTGTCTATGCCTGAAAAGTTTCATATTTCATATTTTCATAATATTTAATGTTTTTATTCTTATAAAATTCAGTCAACAACTTAAAAAGATATAGTGAAAGTGAGAATCCCTAACCTTATAAAAATGGGCCAACGGGACTTTTCACTTTTGCAATTATTCGAACTGCATTGGCGTATGATATAAAATCCTCAATAGCTTTAGTATTGGTCTTTTTTTGTCTACATCTAAACTGTCTGTCATTAAGAATTTTGTTTGCATCAAAATATTCAAACAATGTATTCTTTATTGCGGTCTCTATTTTCGAGGAAGATGTCAAAATTGCAATTGGCCTAAAATTTCCAGTTTAAGTAAATCAATTAAATATCTATACTAATATTATAAAGAAGTAATGTTTGTAAGTGTGTAAGTTTGTAAGTTTGTATAAAGGGGGTAATCTCCGAAACTACTCATCCGATTCCTAAAATTCTTTAATTAATGGGAAGCTTTATTACCAACGAGTGTTATGGACTATATTATACTGTGATTAATATTGGTTTTCAATACGATATCATGATATATGTAAAACCATTCGGAGAAATAACCTGGTGAGTTGCATTATCGGCGTGCGCTGACGAAACGGTTTAATATATGTGAAAACAATATACGACAAAACATCGACCTCTGAGAGATCTATAAAAAAGTTGTCGACAGTATATATCCAGCTTTTATATTTAAGCTACAATAACTGCTTTATATCTCTTTTATTGCTAGTGTTGAAGACATTAGCAATAAAATAAGAGTTCCTATCAAAATAAATTAATCCCTCATCACAAGTGTTAAATAAAGATAAAATCAGCCATTAACAATTTTTTACCAAAGTTGCTTACAACCTCGTCATGCTTCATTCCCTTCAAGGATGCTGGTTAATTTAAACTCACTCTGTATAAGCGCTTATTCAACTATGTTATAAAGAGTCATAGCTGTATAAGCCTTTTAGTCGAATACGGGTGATATAATCGCTATAAATCATACTAATTTACAAACATTTCATAACTGACAGCTGTATAGTAGTCGAATAAATAACCTATATAAAACAAACAAAACAAAAGCTGATACATTACCCTTACTCCACCAAAGACTGTAAATTGGTTACAAGACCCACCCTTATACAGCTGATAGTCATATTGAAGTGCACTAAATAACCTAAAGCTATAAAGTTGTCACTAGGCCCTCACCTACGCAGCTTATAGCTTTATAAAGGTTATATTAAAGTTGTAGATGCCATATAAGCGAAGCGGCCCTTTATTGCGAATCTTTATAACCTATTTTTTTTTTTTGTAATATGTAAATATTTATATTTTTTAAGGCATTTTAAGTCATAAAATACACGTAATATAGGTTAATCCTACTTTAAAGTATGTGAGCAATATCCAGCAGGTGTTATTTTTACTACGAAAAATAAAATTTATTTACAAAAAAAAATTAAACCATAATTATGAATTAAAATAGAGTTAAAATATTAATATTTTGAAGGCGCGTTAATATTTTGTGAGATATGTTACTTAATATTGTCGATAAAATGATTTCCGCAAGAGAATTTAGTTTATTAAACTACAATACAATCATTTTAAAGTCAATACAATATAATATTAGAAGCCATTAGGAATTCTATGTTTGCGACGGAAATGATCATACAGCTTCCGTTCGTTTCCATTCTATATGATTTCAAGGCATTACGCGACTAGAAGTTGTAATAAAGTATCAATTAGGGACACTTTTATAGCCGCCGGCAATATAAAGGTGCTACAGCATGAGCTATTAGTGCTTTATAAGCGCTTATTCAGCTTTCTTATACCACTGAAAGTAGCTGTTATAACCGCTATTTAGCCACTATTCAGCTAAAAGCCGCATATAATGCGACTAACCTGGTGGCAGAGACGTTTATATGACTGCTATATTACTAGTTCTTGTGACTAAAAGCTGTAGCGGAAAAGGTGCCGTGACCTTTATATAGCCAATTTGTGGTACTTAGGCGAACGAGCTCCATCCGCCATGGCAGTGCTGAAACAGAATACGAAAAAATGCCTAAACTGTTCTTAATGTCATTTTTAGGAACAGTAGTGTAAACGTATATATGTAGATCCTGAATTAGGAACCAAAAAGAAATTGAATACAGTCTATGCTAATAGCTAAGCCACTACGCTAATAAGGTTAAAAGGTTATAACTGTTAAGCCGCGCGAGAAACATTGATACCTACCTACTCGTATTTTGCTATTGGTTTTAAAAATATTGGGAAGTGGGGAGTGTTTTATTTATTATTTATAAAGTAGTACTTGAAAAATAATTTTAAGTACGGAATTCAACTTATCTACTACTTACCTACTAGTTTATAGCTGGATTTAAACAATTTATAGATATTACCCATGATATACCATCGTATAGAGAAAAAAATGCCTTTAATTTGACGTTAAAAATCGATAAGAAGACGATCACCGTAGATCAGCGGTTCCCAAACCTTTTTGGATACGGAACCCTTAAACACTGGCATTAGGCAGAACCCTTATACAGGGGGGAGGAGGTTTAGAGCCCTCTTTATAATGCCGTTACCCTTATACACATTGTTTTTATATTTATTATTATTTTCACTACTTATTGAAATAATTTTAACCAGTCAGAAATTGTATATCAATAAGTAAATATAAGTGAATGTATCAGTACCAAACAGTAGATGAATGTATGTACATGTATGTATATTTGAAAATTTGAGGCTCTCTATGTCCATATTATGAGGCTATCAAGAACATGCTAAGGCTATAAATATTTCAGTCATGAAATTGCTTCATGTATTGTTGATTGCTTTGGAATTCGATTTTATAAAGGATAGTTGAACTCTTAGGTAAATCCGGATAACATTTAATTTACCTCTAAATTTGCTTTTACTTTCTAGAAAAAATACATCATATTACAAGAAGTATGTAAATAGGGAAAGTCTTGTTTACAAGAAAAATTGGGATTTTGAGTTTTTACCGAATCTGCAGTTATGTATGGGTAAAATCCGAATTGTGTCGAAGCGTTTATTTTTATAAATTCGGCGACATTTCTGCTTTCAGTATGTTTACGTATACATAGCTTATTTATAGTATTATCATCAACCTTTTCCGAACGCACCTTTTTCCGCAACCGCTCAAATATGCAACGTCAAAATTTTAAATTTAGAATTTTAAAAATAATGAGTGCGGACGGGTTTGCCAACTCATCATAATTAATGCTCCCTAACCTACCATGTAGTCGGGTTTTTTTAAACAATTTTTGTGTGTGTTTGCAAAATAATTGTTTGTTTCGTTTGTTTCTACTTTTAATTGGGAAATTTCACAATGGGAGAATTTATTATTATACGACAATCTCTTACAACCAACCCTAATTTAAGTGGTTATATGTATGTACGCATGTGTGTAAGTGTGTCTGTTGTTATTGCAGTGTACTGTTTTGTCCAAGTCTTCTGCGCTCACTTCGCTGGAGATAGAACGAAAATCGTTAAAACTTCCTGAAGTGACGGATTCGCCCGTTGTAGTTGATAACTCTATTTGTTGTTATTGTAGACAACAGGTGGCGTAACTAGACAGTGGATTGTTTTTCGTATGTTTCAAGTCTTCTGCGCTCACCTCATGGGAGACAAGACGACCTAATATCGTTAAAACTCCCTGAGGTGACGGGTTCGCCCGCTCTAGTTGTTGTTATTGCATTCGATCGATAGTATTGAAATGTAATTCCGTTAATTTTATCCCAACGAAAAATGCTGACCCAGCCAGGAATAGAACCCGGAATATTACAATGTAATATCAGGCGACACTATGCCATCGGGCCGTATTATGAGTGGAAACATGAAAAAAAAAATGTCTGCAGGTGTTAGCACGGTCATTGGTTATAAAGGATACCTCTATAATCAATGGCACGGTTAAGAGCGTGTTAGCATTTTTATTGCGTAAATCAAGAACTTGGTAGTTTTTGACGTGATTTTGGTCACATAATTAATCGGTTTAGCTTCTTTTGACTGTAGTTATTATAATCACCATATATATTTATTTGAAGTCTATTGGATAATAAATATAAAATTTGATAATTGACTACAAAAACAGCGGATTTCGAAAGCGCGACTCCTAGATGACGCGCGAAGACTCAATATTGAAGTAATATTACACAATTTATTATTACTAGGTAAGAAAGTAAGAAATATTTTTTTGAAGGAACATTTTTATCCTGAAATTTAATTATCCTGAAATTAAATATAGGGAAATTTTTTATCCTGAAATTTAAAACGTATTAAGAAAAGTTCGATTTTAAAATCATTAACTTGTATTTTTATCACGTCTAAGAAAGTCAAAAATCTAGAAATTGACTAAAAGAAAATACGTTATATCTCATAATCTAGAAGTCATTTGACAACATACGTAATTTTATACGTAAGAAGAAAGATTATATTATAAATGTGTAAAAAAGAAAAAATATCCGTCCTCATCTTTTATGATAATAATTTTTCAAAGTAATTATAAAATCGGGCGAATAGCATACAGTACGACAAGACGGTACATTTTAAAAATATTTTTTCGCCATTACTCAAACGTTCCCTAATGGTTAAAGTACACACGTACAGATGGAGAAACACAAAATCCTACTTCGCCCTCGTTCCGCCGCAGACAGTTACGTCTAAGGTCGGGGGTCAACTTTTTTTCGAAAATTTAAATGACACTTTCCTTATTATGAACCTTCACATTGAACGAGTCCATTTGCGGCCAAGTAGAACATCATGCCCGTAACGACTAATTGTGGGAAACATACGTCTATCATTACGCTGGCAATTGTTTCAGAGCGGCTACATTATTATTGTAAAAGTATGACAACAATAGGAAGGCGGGAGGGTCTTACAGATTTAATGTTATAGATTTAAGCAATACACTTAAATCGGAGACTATATAGGTTGGTTATTCATATGTGTTTATATTTTTTTCCCCGTCCCTGTCGTAGTTGAAAGATTTCCTCTCCTCTCCCAAAGCCAGATTGATTGGTACGAATATCCCAAATAAGAGCCCACTTTGGTTTTTTATCCTCCTTTAGGACTAATCTCGTCGCACCCCACAGAAGGGACCGAGCGCACTAGCACTCTCCCACCGCAATGCAATCGCCACACATTATGTATCACTCGACGGGGAGAGACTATTTTAATGACTTCTTATCGTCTGCAATGGAAAACCATTGGCGTCGAGTTAAAAAGAATATAACAAGTAAATAAATAAAAAATAATAAAAAAGGCAACTGCCGTTACAGAATGTGAACTTTTGTATCTATAATTATTTTTATTACGTTTTTTTAATAAAATATTTGTTATTTATGTATATATCCATATACATGCATATTTCCGGAAAATACTCGATCAGACCTTTCATTTGACACTATACACGATAAATTTATGTTAATGTGTGGACATTTGGACATTTAGATAACTACTTACTTGATATTTGGAAAATCAAGGTATGCTATGACACTCGGGATGACATTATGATTCTAACAATACGACACACTTCTAAATCGGTTTAAGGGTTAAAAAGTTATGGTGGAATAAAGAAACGGAAGACATACATAAATGTACCTTGAACACATTACACTCCTGTTTTGTTGGGCAGTCGTGTAAAAACAGCCAAAACTAACAATGTAAAATGTGAAACTATTGAGGGTGCTGCATGAGCTCGCAGAATCAAACTTTTTGCATTTTTTTTTACAAAATAAACAAAGGAAAGATTCTATTAGAAATATTCACATTTTGGCTGCATTGCATAAAATAAATAGTCCGACTATGACATTGAGCATGCATTGTACGTTGTGCACAATGATAATAATACATATTATGTTAGGTAGGTATGTACAGTTTGAATAAAAAAACTTTAGAGATGTACGCACTTTGGCTACTTTGCATAAAATAAATATTCTGACTACGTCATTGTGTCATGTGTGCATTGTGCATTAAGTTAACAGAATAAATAGGATAGAAAACGAATTTACCGCGTGAAATTTGTAGGACCCGACGTTTCGGTGACAACAGACTGACAGCTCTTCAGTCTACCCTAGACAACGGCGGCTGCAACGTCACCGAAACGTCGGGTCCTGCAAATTTCACGCGGTAAATTCGTTTTCTATCCTATTTATAATGTCAAACAACCGCAATAGTCTTCGATTTTATATAAGTTAACAGAATTTAAAAAACTGCCAAAATTATCAAATGTAAAACATGAAACTATCAAGCCTGCTGCGTGAGCTCGCAGAATCGAGCTTCTTGGAACTATGCCACAGATCAAGGATAATTATATATTAGGTAGAATGTATGTAAATTTTATTAACAAAAAATAAAGCGATAAAAAAATGTTCACACTTTGCCTACATTGTATAAAATAAATAGTCTGACTATGCCATAGCGTGCATAGTGCATTAAGTTCACAAAATTACCTTTTAGAACTATGACACAACTCAAAGATACAAATCTGTTAGATAGGTAAGTACATTTTTTACAAAAAAAAAACAAAGGAAAAAGATACTTTTAGAAATATTCACCCTTTGGCTGCATTGCATAAAATAAATAGTCTGACTACGCCATTGTGTGTATTGCGTATAATTTAAATAAAACTGACATTATGAAATGTAAAATATGAAACTGTCGAGCCTGCTTCGTGAGCTCGCAAAATAAAACTTTTTTAACTTTGCCGCAACTCAACGATAGTAATGTGTTAAGTACCTAGGTATGTATGTACATTTTATGCACAAAAATAAAATAAAAAACAAAGTAAAAAAAATAGAAATGTTCACACTACTGGATGGATTACATAAAAAAATAGTTTGACTACGCCATTGTGCTTGCACCGTACACATTTTATGTCGCATTAATTTTATTTGTCAACAGCAGGAGATTACGCAAGCAATAAAGGGGTGCATTTTGATATAAACAACGGCCGATCCTTTTCTATACTGCTTACAATTTTCTTGGTGCTATTTATCTCTGTATGTTCAATAATCCCTCGCAATTGATTAATAAATTCTAGCATTAACTAATCCGCAACTCCCATTATTCGTATTCATCGGGCGTTGGAAAGCTTGTCGGCGCCAGTGGTCGATGGATATCTCAATGGTAATGAATATCTGCGGCGGAGGCGATGTTTCATCGCTAGCAAATTATACAGTGCGAATAAGATGTAATTACAACTGAGGGTAGACCATCAGCGATAAATAATCTCTTCGAGTCGTGTCTGCCCCTACGCAGGCGCCGACCAATAGAAATCATTTTGTCTGTGTTCTATAAGATTATTCTTGTAGTACTACCAGCTAATGTCTTTCTAATTTGCTGTCAATATATTTATTATTAAACAATTTCATTATTTCTATGGTTGGTATTTTACTCAAAGGCCGTAGTGTCATTGTACGGAATCGCCCACTCAATACACGGATCTACAAGCTACACATCAATTTTTATATTTACAGTCACATCGCTACAAACGATGAGAACTGAAAACAATGGCAACGGTAAATACGATGTCATTCTTACTACTTACTTTAAATTAATTGAATCACAGTAAGTGATAGGTAAGGTACATTTACGTATAATAAACATATGAATACCGTTGTTTCAATTTTGAGATAAAAGTTTGTTAGTGCACATAATCAATTTAGGTGAGTCACCTCAGGTCATATTGTTATTTTGTTAGCTTAAATTGACTCTGTGAAATGTTATCATCATATTTTGTTTTGATAAACATGGCTAACATAAAGTGGTTTTTAAAATTGTTAAACATCTATATTATTAATTTTAATTCTATAAAATATGCGAGGAATGAAGGAAAACATTAACCACAATGGTGAAATCCTATAGAAATATATAAATGACGAAAAATAAAAAAAATGCGCGATTTTTTTTTGTTCGTTTTTTTTTGCTGTATCAATTTTTAAGTACGTTTCGAACGCTTTTTTGTCCGCGTGCTTCTTCTTTATTTTGACAGTTAGCAGCGTAAAATGAAATTTGATTCCTTGATTCGGAAAATTTTTACGTCACACGTTTTATGTCCGGATTAGGATGAAATAATACATTGTTTTAATCTTTTTCACACTAAAACTTTATTAGGTAGCTAGTATACATTATAATATTTATTTATAGAGCAAGATTTATTTTAATTAGTGTTAGTGCGAAGATTTCTCAAAGATCATCTGAACTTTTAAAATATTCGCTTTTTGTGATTATTGTTTTGTAACCTATTATTAGTATAATTTTCTATTCGTGAAATGTAAAATGGATGAATATAAAATTCTAATTAATATATCTAATATAAACCAAGGCAGTTGTACCAATGGGGACAATTGTACCACTTCTTACCCATACTAAAACATAGCCTTTCATTCTTATTGGGACTTAAATGAGATTTAAATAAGCTAAGACTAATAAATATTTGTGTTTTTTGGTGGTTTCTCACAGAAAAATAATTTTAATTTTAAAAAAAAACACAAAAAGCGAATATTGTAAGAGTTTGGATGATTTTTGAGAAATCTTCGCACTAATACTAATTAAAATAAATATTACACTTCTACCACCATTTGAAAACATTGCTTTTTTGGACTGAAATTATTAAACAATTGTTTTCCTATTTAAATACCTACTTACATAGTTTTGAATAATTTTTTATTCTGGTACAATTGGTTATGGGTGAGCAAAACTTTTCGTAGGTGGCACCAACGTCAATTGGTATGGAATTGGTCCCCGAATTCAAAACACTCTGTATGCAGACAGCATTTTATGTATAGTCTATGGCTGTACTGTAGCCCTTTATTACCGTAAAGGCCAGGGACCCAGGAACCCAGGGAGCCAGGGAGCAACAAGCCACTGCGCCATCTAGCGTGAGTAAACATTTCCATTGGCCCAGGGCCGGGGTCAGTGGTACCTACCAAGCATTTTCTCATCTATTTATAGGTCGATAATGAAGTTTTTACTAAATTTATTTATTTATTTATATAAGTAATGCAAATATTAAAAAAATAAGAGTAAACAACTTCAGCGTAGGAATTATGCACAAAAATACTAACAAAATTGAATCAAAAGCAGAAAAAAATACATCGCATAGTCTAGTGGCAACGTCACCTAACTAGGCCAGAACCTGTTCTAAGGTAAACATTTATTTTTGAATGTGCTTGCAACAATACCGTGTTTATAAAATTGGCATATATTCCATGTATGCACAAAATAACAGAATTGCAAAACCATATTAAAAATGACTAAATACTTAAATTAAATAATTAAATTAAAGTTAGAAGTGGAAAATTAAATAAATTAGAAGTGGAAAATAAATAATTATATTACCAAATAAAAATAGTATCGTTGGGTTTGAGTAAAATTTTCACAATAATTTTAGCACACATTGTTTTCGAATAACGCATGTGCGAAATATGGCAAATTACCAAAGAATCTTATATTTGGCTCAGGGGTTATCTTCCCCCCCCCCCCCCATACAGTTTAGAACGTAAAATAGAATGTGTGTAGGCATTCAAATTTCGTAATTTTATTTTCCGAAGAAATTATTCTGGTAGGTTCTCCCTCCTGCAATATTTTTATTTTGTCGATTCATTTTCTGAAATGCGTTTACTGAGTGAACATCCTAGACATCATTGCGAACTTGCTTCTCATTACACACATTACCCACGTCTTAAAACAAGTTTGTTGCTCTCAATAAAGATTTGTCCTAAATTTGAAAAAGCTCCGTTAGCGCGCCAGAAAACAGCATTTTGTGTCATTTGTATTGTAGCTAATATGGCAACACCTGTGCGGCTGTTGCTCGGCTATGTTCGGAGTAGGAGGAAGATTATACACAACAACAAATCCGTTTTGGGTTTGACAGCTGCTAACCTAGAAGGGCGAATAATATGCGGAATGGTAAATATCGTTCAATTGCCGTTAGATGTCATAATAGCCATCTTCTCATACCTTGGCTACAGGGACTTGAGAAGTGTGATGCTAACATGTAAGCCGCTAAAGGATATCGTGATAAACAGTGCTGTTATTTGGTTGAAAAAAAACCGACACGAATTGGTCACAAACGAGCTCTCTCTGCAGTTTGTTAAAAGGTAACGCCCTCATTTTAACGTAGAAATACGAAATACTTTGTGGCTTGGAAATACATAATCATTTCATTAATATATTTCTTTAGATGCTGTGTTAAATGTAATCCATACGAGCGTTGTCGCATCTCCCGGAATTGGAACAAAGGCATTTATGTTGGAAAGGTGAGGTCTTTTTAAGGTATTTGTATTGGTACTTTTCATACGTTGTAGAGTAGATGTTTGAACGTCGCCCGACTATGTTCATCACGCTGATTCAGAAAATGCAATAATCTTTTTTCGCCCTCAATAAATAAGCGAGATATAGGCATTTAAAGAAGCGTCAAACACCTACATTTTGGTAGGTCAAGTTAGTTTTTCTTAAAACAATTCATAAACACCTACTACATACATATATGGCGGCAGGTTAAGTTGTTTTTTTTAAACTTTATTAGAAACTAACTAAAGAAACAATTTTTTAAACAATGATATTTTTTTAATTTTATGTCACGAAATATTAGGGTGCTACCAATCGATCGTTGCATTAACCGACAGTAGCATGGATCAGTCGACGTCAATCGTCAGTTGTTAAGGTGGCAACAACGACGATCGATCGATTGGTATTGTAGTAATCTCGATCGACTGGTGTGGTAGCACCCTTACATGTCTGACGCTATTTTCAATCAGATTAGCATAAAAATGATCGAGTCTAGTAGTGATCTTTTTTTTTTTTGATAGATGAAATAGGTTACTACATAAATTTCTTTAATTTTAGATAGAAATAAATTACCGGGAAGTGCCTAAAAAGCATCCAAATATTCTCGTGTGTGCATTTTTTCTCTACCCTCACAGACATGTCGAAATAATAAAAAATGTTTTTTTTATATTTCATGTGCAAATGAAGTTTTGGTTTACCGCCCTACCTATACTAACATACGTGATACATCCCCTATATTATCATATAAAAAAAAATATAAAAAAAATAAATATACCTACACAAATTTATTAAAAGACGTTATATATAACCGCTTATATAAACCGTTACATATCTTGTGACAAAGGATTTACCTACTTTTTGAATAATAACCTAAAGTTAGGGCGGTTAAACATTTGAGAAATCCAGTAAGGCACGTGAAATCACCCCCTTAAAGTTCGTCCAAATCTACTTCAAACCCGATTCCAAGTATCAGATCACAGAACTTGAAGAGGTATCGGTCCGAAATTCTGTACTCTCGCACACTCCCGCACAAACAGATTTGAGTTAGACTACATTTTAAAATTTGGATCTTTTTAACAATGCGTTTTTATTGCGTGATTCTAATGATGGCGGTCTCGCCTGCATCGACCTCCTCCTACATTATGAACTCCTAATGTCACAAAATTTACTGATCCAGCCTAGAACCGAGGAACCTCTTCTTACACCATTATATCCTCAGTGATTTTATTGTGGGGGTTATTCTTTTTTGTTTTTCTGTTACTTGCTAATTTACGCTACTGCGAGCCGAAAGGTAGGATCAGCTACCTCACAATTAGGCAACAAGAGTCGCTCCATCGAGCAGAGGGCACTGCATTTCTACCTTCATGCTGAGGTCCCAATCTGATTTATGATTGTCGGAAAGGGATAAATGATTAATTACATCCTGCCCGTGTGTGCATAGCTCCTCCTTCTTAAAATGCATGAATAACATTTGCTTTTCTATTCTCATGACAGATTTTTACCCTTTTAACATCAATTAAAAGATGCCTTTAAAAAAACATTTCAGATCATAGTCAAACATCAAACGCAATATCTACCATGGGTGCAATTATTAAAAGACGAAATGATTTTGAGCGTTGGCCATCAAATTCGCTCTTACGCCCGAAATCAGCATGGAATACCGAAAACAAATACCCCCATTTGGACCATACGAGGACCTTACATAAACATCTCTTCGGCCCGACAGAACAACGACGTCACAAGATTCGTAAAAAAAGAAGATTTTGTAGTCTTCGGCAACAGGTAAAGTGTCAAATTAATTACATAAAATACTATCCTGGAACCATTCTGGCGAGATCCTTCTGCTATGGCAATAAGTACACCATACTGCTAAAACTTAATGTCGAACGCCAAGCGGCTAATAACTCAGTGAAAGAACGGCTGATGGTGAAGGATCTCCACGAGGCCACGATGTCCCCTTAGTGGACTGAATCTTACTAAAAAACCATCTTAGGAAGTGGTAAATGACTTCTCCGTACAGACTGGAGACAGGATCCTGACTAAAGGGCTGGATCTCAGTTTTAGACTAGACATGGAACGGCGCAATGAAGGCCACGGTCACCTACAGTGGTTTTGAGATGTTTGGTTTACTTATTTAAGACAATAAGTAAACAATAAGACAATAAGTCTCACAATAAGACAATAAGTCTCAATATTTCCTTTCCCCTGAATCGTCTTACTCCACATACAGGTGGTCGGACGACAGCGAAGTCGTTAAAATTAAAAGTCTTTGTTTGAGCGACTAATCTTTATTCAAGCATGAGTGTAGTTGTTACGTCACAACTGTTTAGTGCCCGTGCACAATCCTTTCCGTGGCTATGTTACTACTCATTGAGTGCGTGTGCGCTCTTGATTCCGCAATGGAATTGCAACTGTCCCGCTGAGTAGTGGGCTCAGGGGCATAGAGGAGAGAGTAGGACATGCGGGTGAGATGAAGTATGTGGCTTTGGTTAGCAACTGCATGGCTTTGGTTAGCTTTGTGCTTTATCTTATTGTCGCATTTCTGCTACTGTGGTATGGAGGGCAAAGGAAAACCACCACACTATTTTTCTCAGTCACACCACAGCTGCGGATTCAAACAACCCAGTTAAAACCTAGGTCAAGTAGATGAGAATCACATTCATGGCTGCCTACATTCAGTATTGAACACGGCAGTCAATAATGAAGGTTTGTTCTTTCCGTTTTTCCAGCAACGGCAGTATAGCAGCATTTTCAAGCCGGCGGAACAAGACCGAATCCCCAGCACTGCTATTACATGCGAAAAATTGTCACGAAAATGGACAAATAGAAGTCTCCTGCCTCGATTTTAACACCAGCCATGGCAACATCGATCTGATATGCTCGGGCTCGCGCTATGATAGTCATATTAAAATTTGGCGCCCCTCAAATGGCACCAACGACAGTTATAATTGGAACGGAGAGATTGACTGTAGTCCAGGTGTAAAATGTAAGTCGTTAAATTAATTATCAGGAAGAGAGATGGAATTAACCATCAAGGCTATTTCAGTGGCGCGTGAAGTATATATCGGACAACAGGACAGAGCCGGCGCTCTCTGCATGCAGCTGAATGATAAAGGAAATTTGCTATGCTGCGGGCTGTACGGAAATGCTTATCCTCTACTTCTAAATGTTGAAACGTCAGTTTGCAAATCGCTAAATTTTACTGCATAAAATTAAGATTATGTTTTGTCATTGTTATATGTTTTCCTACAGAGGACAAAAAATACTCAATCCAGAAATGCAACACAATATTTGTCAAGCTACCACGGACATTCAATGGATGAACAGAAATACGGTTTTAATGTCTAGTCATTACGGTATGGTTACATTAGTAGATACGAGATCCGGTAAAGAGGTAATTTAATTTCATTTTTGTTTATTAGGTAAATTAGTAATTAATTTTTAAAAAAGGTAATATTTATTTCCTTCATAAAAAGTAATGAGGCCGCTTAACGCAAGAGCGCATTACTTCCCTAATGAACAATGTTGTATAAAACTCGAAACTAGTCAATTACAGTACAACTTCATTCTTTTTGGCATAGAGTTTGTGATGACAAAATATGTATCGAAGCTAAACACCACAAAATCACCGAAGGGATTGAAACAGTTAACCATATAACTGGGATTAAATGCTGCATTGTAAGAGCGAAAGCTGTGCAGAAAATATGTCGACATATTTCTGTAAAAGTTGAGTTGACAGAATAATGAGCAAAGATATCTTGTATCGTCTGAAATAAGTTCTATATTTTCCTTTCCTACCGGAGGTTCGATACCTTCATGGTGATTTTTATTATGAGCACAACCACTTGGAATAGACCACTATTGAAACCACTCTTTTTTTTCTCAACTAGGAGTAACGTCTTCAACTAGTTCTTCGTCTGTAGTAGACGCATAATTCTACCAAAATATTCCAGTTTGTATCTCTTAATGGTATCAAGCATTTCCCATTTCTTTCTTACTCTCATGTTGCTGTCATTCCATATTGCCATTCTAGAAATTTAAATATCGGTAAATTCTTTTCAAAAAATCAGATTGGGTCAGCCGGAGGGGGGAGGATTTTGTATTTTGGCATCAATGTAATAATTCTGCACATGAGGTGCTGGCCACACTCGCACATGAGGTGCTGGGGAGTTTCCTCTGCCCCTTGGCAGAAGCTGCACATTTTTGTGTCTCTGAGCTTGAGGTTGAACATGTGTTTGTTCAGGCCACAATGCCCCATGAGCGCCCTCACCAGTATGCGTAGATTGTTCCTATTTAGCGATAGGGCCTCACGGGCTGTCTTATGGTCGTAAGCCTTAATAAGCGCTTTGGAATGATTCAACCCTGGCGTGTTGTTCCAGTGGTTGACGGATTGTTCTAAACACATTTGTTTAAGCATTAGGTTTGCAAGGCTTTTTGGTACGCCACATATTGAGATGTCAACTACAACGGGCGAGCCCGTCACCAAGGTTCAGGGCCGTATAACGTTCCCTTTGCTCCCGTCCTAGCAAGTTCGTCGGCTTTTTCATTTCCCTCGATTCCTGCATGGCCGGGAACCCATCTTAGAATTACCCTGTTCTTTTCGCCCAGGGAATTCAGTAGTGATATGCAGTTTTGCACTAGCTTTGAATTAATGGTATTTGAGGTCAGTGCCATAAGAGCTGCTTTGCTATCCGAGTGGATATAGATACGGTGGTTGGCGTAGTCCTTTTGGAGGTTGATATCCGCACATTCAATAATGGCGTAAACCTCCGCTTGGAATATGGAGGCGTATTTTCCCAAGTTTACACTTCTTTCGAAGTTTGGTCGCTCTCCATATATACCACAGCCTACGTCAAGTCCCGATTTGGACCCATCAGTATACCATTTAAGGCTACCGGCCTCCCATTGCAGTTGGCTTTTTAGCCAGTCGTCTCTGGGCGGCAGTTCCACTGTAAAAAGTTTTCCAAAGTTTAGGAGTGGGAGCATGGTGTCTGATACCATGTTGAGGGTCGGATTTTCACTGACTGAGTCAAGAACTGATCTTAGTGCTTGTGAGATCCAGTTTACCTTCTCTCGAGCAGATAGCCTGTACATGCTGGCTTTCGCCACCTGTTGCAAATGAATGTGTAGGGGCGGTAAGTTCAGCAGTGCATCTAGAGCTGCTCCAGGAGTGGAGGACATTGCGCCAGTTGTCATGAGGCACGCCGTCCTTTGGATATTGTTTAGTTTGGTAATCACAGTTTTCTGGTTGGCTTTGTTGCACCATACCACCGAGGCGTACGAGATTATCGGCCTCACAATGTCAGTGTATAGCCAGTGGGAGCAACAACACGCCTACACAAAAGGCAAATCAACAGAGTCGGCACTACACATGGTGGTGCACAAAATAGAATCGGCTCTAACAAATAAGCTGTCAACACTCGCCGCCTTTATAGACATAGAAAGCGCTTTTGACAAAACCATGCACAACAGCATAAACCAGGCCCTACAGGAACTTAAGGTGGAACCAGTTACCATAAAATGGATCACGGAGCTGGTTAGCAAAAGGGCAGTCCAGATAGTGATGAATACTACCACAAGAGCGAAGGTAGTTAAAGGATGCCCCCAAGGGGGGGTCCTATCACCACTTCTATGGAACATAGTAGTGGACAGCCTCATAAAAACACTAAATGAAAGGGGTTACACTACTATTGGTTATGCCGACGACCTAACGATAATGATAAATGGAAACGCAGAAAATATGCTATGTAAAGTCATGCGCTCAGCTTTACAGATAGTAGAAAAATGGTGTGACGAACATAAATTGTCAGTAAATGGTGTGACGAACATAAATTGTCAGTAAATCCGAAAAAGACAGAACTCATCCTCTTCACCAACAAGAGGAAGTTACCAGAACTACAAGTACCAAAATTATTCAACACCAAACTCTCGCTATCAACACAGGTGAAATATATGGGAGTCATCCTTGACAGTAAATTAAACTGGGCGAGTCATATCGATGCCAAAATAAAGAGGGCCTGCCTAACTTTTTGGCAGTGTCGGAGACTAGTGGGGAAAAAATGGGGTCTCAACCCAAAAATCACACTCTGGCTGTACACATCAGTCATCAGGCCCTCTCTGACTTATGGATTAGTTGTATGGTGGCCCAGAACACAACTGACCACAGTGAAAGCGAGACTCCAGAGCCTGCAACGCTTAGCGTGTGTAGCGGCCACTGGATGTATGAGAACCACACCATCGGCCGCACTAGAGTACCTCCTAAACATGAGACCTCTGGATCTTGTCATCCAAGAGGAGGCTAAGGCAGCCGCTCTAAGACTAAGAGCAAATGGACTGTGGAAACAAAACACAGAAACACCACACTCAAAAATTCTGAAACGGGTCCTAGAAGAAATACCTCTTCTGGACGCACCCATGGACAGAATAATATGCCATCATGTCTTTGATCGTAGATACAATATCCAACTCATTGCAGAACCAGCAGATCACTCTGGTACAAATGAAGTCAGGATATACACAGATGGCTCCAAAACCACTCAAGGTACCGGAGCCGGCGTCTACTCAAATGATCTAAACATCAAAATATCAACTACCCTAGGCAACTTAAATACGATCTTCCAAGCAGAATGCATTGGCATCACCAGAGCAGCACAGGCAGTTGCAGCCAAAGATGTCGGAGACCTAAGCCTGAAATTTGTCTCCGACAGTGCCTCCGTGCTACAAGCGCTAGCAAAAAATACTATAACCTCTGTCCTTGTACTGGAATGCCACAATGCGCTTCAATCCATTGCAAGGTCAAATAGAGTGACCCTGCAATGGATTAAGGGGCACAGCGACTCACTGGGCAACGACGCGGCAGACGAACTGGCCAAAAGGGGATCAAAGGAAATAGTATATGGACCGAAACCCTTTATGCCCATACGGGCCCAAATAAAAACATGGCTACGCAGAAACACCGACGAAACCCACCTTAAAGAATGGAAAAAAAACGCAGGATGCAGGCAAACAAAGAACGCGGTTCCGGAAGCGCCTAAAAAACTTGCCCGCAACCTCACCAGATTAAAAAGGGACAAAATCCGTAAAGTCATAGGTACTATGACAGGTCACTGTCCCCTAAACAAACACCTGTTTACCATAGGTGTGACAGACAGCCCTCTATGCAGAGGATGCATGGAGGAAGAAGAAACGCCACAGCATGTGCTCATGGAATGCAGGAGCGTGGCAGAGCAACGGGCAAGAATACTACAATCTCCAGCATCTGTCCCGGAGGCCTGTAGCAACCTAAACAGGCTGCTAACCTTCTGGGACAGCCTGGGTTGGCTGGAGTAACATAAATAGAAACCTGAGCCACGCACAACGGCCCAATCAAGAGGCCAAGTGTGGGAAATAGCCCAGGAAAACTAACTAACTAGCCAGTGGGAGATCTTGGGGTTAAGGCCCCAGTTTTTCCCTGCCAGTCTTCTGCTTATACCCAAAGAACTTTTAGCTTTTTGAATTGTTTTGTCTAGGTGGCTGTTCCAGGTGAGTCTCTGGTCGAGCGTGACTCCCAGATACTTTACTTCCTTGGAGAAAGGAATCTGCCTGTGGTTTAGGAATTGCATTTTTAGTCCACCTAGTTGACGTTTGTTGGTAAATGACACGAGGACGGTCTTATCGGCGTTGACCGATAATTCGTTCTCTCTGCACCAATTGCTAACGATTGTTAACGCTTTTTGCATCATAAGATGAGGTCTAAGATGAAGAATATCCCGGCTCCGGAATATGTATATACCACATAAGACTCTGTTTAAACAACGAAGATGTCTTTTATGACGGATTTCCTGAAAAATCCTTTACTAGACTTAGGTAGACCTGAAAATCTCATTTTTATAAATCACTTGCGGTTTTTTCAGGTGTTTTCAGTATCAGACCCATTTGCAGCATCAATATTTTGTGTAAAAACCGATGGTACGAATAGCATCATAGCGGGTGCATCGCAGCATTCCCGATGCGTACTCTACGACATCAGAAATTCAAGTGGCCACATTCAGGTAATTCATCTACTTAATACATAGGTCACACTGAAAGTCCTCAGAACTGGCCACTTGCATAAACAATTTTTAAAAAATTATTGCATTTCAAAATGCAACTCTTTGGCTGTACAAAAAGTTTGTTTCATGTGTCATTTGTTTTTTCATTGTGGCGTCACTAAATTTCATTGTGGCGTCACTGTCTGCATTACAATGTATTTAACTCGTGAAAATTTTCAATAAATATTGCTCGACTTCAAACTGCTATTGGTGGTGAAGAACTAAGCAAGATGACAGACAACTAATAGCCGGTTTGCATAATTCAAACGCGTTCGGGTCAGCCTGTGTCGAATTTCGTAAAGGTCGCCCGTCCACCGCTGTCGACACCAAGAAACAGACACTGTAGGATCGAAACAGACAGGCATGTGACCTACCATGAGATTCGGCCATCCTTAGGCATAGGCATGAGTCAGGTACAATCAATCCTTCACAAACATTTGACTGTGAGAAAGCTGTGCTCGCGGTGGATCCCACACAGTTTCGCCGAGGCTCAAAAAGTAGGATGCATGACTTGATGCAATGCCATACTTACCAGATTCAATGAAAATGCATCATTTGTTGTGAAACAGATCGATATATGAGCCCTTGATTTGCCCTCAGATACAAATAAGTTGGGTCTATACCATGTGCTCGTTAAACATGTGACAGAGAGAGCAATAAATTGAACAGTATGCGAGAGAATAGCATGCCAATATTCTTCGCGGGAACACTCACACCGGAAACGGTCAGCTGAAACACGATACTCACGAAATCGACTGCAACCAAACTACTACTGTCCGGCTTTCAGAAGTGGTTTTAAAAAGGTCTATTTTGAGCGCAAAAGGCCCATCTAGGGCTCATATCGCTCATTTGGTGCAACAATGACGTAAATACCCTTTTTTTCAAAAACAAGTTAAATATGCCAAAATGTGTGGAAAGACTATTTACATCGGGAGAAACATCGCCAGAATTGAATTTGTGGTGATTTGCCGCGATATGGCGCGAGTGTCATTGTTGAATTGAGTAAAATGGCGCTATTTCTGTTGCTACAACGTCTGAAAGGCCAGTTGCGCGGGGCGCTCCGCTGAGTGTGGTTGTGTTTGGGAGTTACAATGACGTAAAAGTATTTATGACATTTAATTCGATAATTTTTGGTGCAACAATGACGTAATCGAGCAATTGCGGCATTGTTACTCCAAAAATCAATAAGTTCTTGGTGAAACAATGTCAAAATTGCGTAATTACGTCAATGTTTGTCAGAGTAAGGTACCTTCTTGGTGAAACAACGACGGAATTTTGTAAATATGTCATTGTAGCTCCAAAAAATGGTATTTTTTTAATTGTTCATTCACGAAATTGAGTACTTAAGATAACTGGAGTGAAGCTGAAATAAAGAAAATAAAAAACAAAGATCTACTAGTCAACGAATAACTAAGGCTATACGAGATATTAATGTGGTTCCTGCGTATACTTCAAAAAGAGAAATTCCCGCAAACAAGAAAAATGATTTAAAAGAACTGTTACAAAAAAACATTATTTTTCGGTATTACTCTGCTTTTTATGAAAGTATTTTTTTTCCTATGGGATTTTTTCCTATTGCTCAAGTATTTTTCACACTTATGCGCATACTGGCACTTAATTAAAAGTAGGTAATAAGTAAATAATCAGTGATTTTGTGCCAATAAGACAAATTCTGATCATAGTTCAGTATTATGTAAGATGTTTCTTGTTTTAATCTTAAGTAAGTATATATTGAACATAAGATATACCTACATGGTTGTTACTAAGTTACTTTATTAAACATTCATAAATAAATGTTTACTGTTGAGTAATTCAATTATTTAGTTTTATTTTGTCGCAAATGCAAAATTTCCTAGCAAACGCGTTATTTTTTATATTGAATTCTGAAGCAACAGTGACGTATTTACTGATGCCTTCTTTTCTTTAACTCTATAATCCAGGTTATGTACAATGTACCGAGTAGATTGGGACTGTAATAGAAACTACACATATTGAACTTATATTTAAAATCATGATGATTGTAATAAGTCCCTTCATAATAGCATACCTTTCATACGAATCTTTGATTGGCTCTCCTGTAAAATTACCAAAAGTGTAATTACATCATTGTTGCATCAAATGAGCGATATATTGATAATGGAACATAGTAACGAGTGACGAAACATGGATTTTCAGCTAAGACCCCGAAACAAGCGGCGCTTGACCATTTGGGTCTTTCAAGATGAGCCAAACCCAACCTAAGTGGGCTGTGGCTACTGTTTATGACTATTTCCTTTCCGGAAGTTATTGGCGAACTCTGTAAAAGCGACCGTAAAAATGTCCATTTTCTTTCACCATGACAATGCCAGCTCTCACACGGCCAGACAGACGAACGAATTTTTGAAGCCGAAAACCGAACCAAAAACTCATGAGCCATATTCCATACAGCCGACTTGGCACCCTGTGACCTTGTTCCCAAAAAATAAACAATAACGAAGTTGACAATTTTCATCGCCAGAAGGTGTCGAAGAATATGAATAACATGTTTCCGAGGTCACAAAGGAGTGGAATAAATTTTGTGAAAATTAGTTTATATGTATGAAAACAGTATTAACGTTCACATAAAATATTTTGACAAACAATAAATTTATTTTTGGCCATTCATTGTTATTTTTTTATATTCATTCCGTAAACTTTCAGTGTGGCCCTCGTAATAATTGCATGGTCGTAGTCTGTTTCTATAGATATATGTAGACGGAAACCTACAGCAGAAAAAAAATTATATTTTGCTAATCTAAGATTATCTTCGTTAACCGTGTAAATATAGCACCCATTTCCAGGTGCTACTCTTGCACATTTTGTATACAAAATTGAATATAATCTAAAAAGTATTGCATCTAATCACTGAAACGCTATCGCAAAACCTCTCTTCCCATAAAGCTAGACATGCAGCTACAGCAATGTGGAACTCTTATGATACAATCAAGCAGTGGCAGACACAGGTGGAGGGCACCCACGCCCCCCCCCCCCTCCCCCATCTCACCACCCATCGGTTTCAGTATATATATATACACACATATATACAGGTCAGTTTTAATTAACCGGCATCTTTCAAGGGGGTTAGTCAGTACGAGCAAGTAAGCAACTTTTGATTTAAAAAAATGGAAAAAACAAAAAAAAAATAAATTTGAAGAATTTGACAAATAAAAGTTTGGCAAGAGTTTAAGAGCACAAGAGTGCGCAGCGCCATCTAGAGGTAGATAAAATATCGCTAATAAACAATAAGCGATATTTTACCTACACGCTTCGCTTTTTATACTACCTCATCGTTTTTTATACTATTTTTCTAAAAATTAAATACTTTAAATTTAAAAAAAAACATTTTTTATCAAAAATTACTTTTATGCTCAAAAAAATCTTTTTTTTTTCCGACAATTTTTTATTGAAAGTGCATACTGATCCACCGCCTTCAAAGATGCCGGTTAATAAAAACTCACCTGTATATATATATATTTGTTTTTAGCGTAGCCAAGAAAGATTGACTATATAGGCGAATTGCAGTTTATATATGTTGGTTTAATGTGGATCCAGATATGCCTAATACCAATTCGCCTGGAGTTGCAATTTAGGAAACCCTAAGAGCTGTGTAGAATGGTTTCATGATCGATCATAGTTGTTAGAAAAATATGTCATCCATTATTCTTCGTTAGTATGCTGGTTTTTTTGTTTAAATAAAATGATGGAATGACATTTTTGGTGGAAAAATTTTTTTGGTGGAAAGATTTATTTTTTAATAATCTAATAAAATAAATGTTAAAACCTAGTCAATAAAGGAAATTATGATTTAACAAAGTTATCAATTCAAAAACATTGTTTAGCAAAAATGCAGTAAACAGATATAAAACCCCAACATATACACTTGTAACACTAAACAGGGGGCTATTAGCCCACCCCCTTTCTCCCCCTCTTATCTTCCCTCTGAAAACTTGTTCGCTAACCGCACACCGTAGCTAGAACTAAATAATCTAAGCTATAGAAAGTTACATTCATATCAATATTTTTGGTTTCAGATATATTTCACTGATACAGGCCGATCGTCCCGTGTCCACGGTCTCGATTTCGACTCTACAATATTGATAGCAGCACTGGATCGTCGTGTATCCTGTCTCAATTTCGCTGCCAATAGTAATGCTCCCGTTCGAGATTACGGGAGACGTTTTGTACATATGATTTAAATTTATAAATAATCAAAAAGTTATGTAAATGCGAATAGAATAAATACAGCCCAATCCCTATTGATTGCGCATTAATATAATACAGTATTATTAAACATTTTAGGCCATCCAACATCTCAATATTGTTATTACCTATAATCATTGTTTATAAATACACTGGTGATGCGGAAAGACCTATCTGCCGATGCTTGCCAAATTGTGAGTTCATAAAAATTGCCTCATCACACCAGCCACGATAGCGCTACAAAGAAGTTTTGCACTTACCAGATGTTGCCGGCGTCTTCTTCTTCTTCTTCTGGTGCACCAGGAATGCTGAGAATGGCGTATCGTTTGTATGGCGATATCACAAATTCACTTCCTTTGGTAAATGTCGCGAATGAGATTAAAGGACACAAAAATGCGTGCGTGCGGGAAAATATAACTTCTGAAATGACCCGCATTATTCTTTAGCGAGCGTCAAGAAACCGGTTTGTGCGTTCCCTTTAAGCGGAGCTACCCGACTGGCATTATAAGACAAAATAAAAAGCCTTAACGGCGTAAACATACACTATTTAACCAACTAGAATATAAGCCCCATTCAAAAAAGGCTGTTTGCTATCATGAAATCCGGATTTTGATTATTGCCGGTTTACTAGCTGATCCCAAAAAGAACCTTTTGAAGTGCAAAAAGTTGGCACTCAGGACAGACAGCAGGTGAAAAACATCTACGAACCTAATGGCCTCTCACTATGTCCAAAAACCTAGCGAGATTGTGACTAACCTAACCTACCTCTAAATGCCAGGTAGTTCGTAGACTCCACCCATAGGTCTGGACGATTTTTGCCAATCCTTGTTTTTGAATTTACAGTGTAACAGCTTCATTCATTTTAATTGCTTTGAGCAGTGTTTTTCAACCTGTGGGTCACGACCCCCTGGGCGGTCGTGAAGAACTCCCTGGGGGGTCGCAGGCTATCTAAAAATAAAAATCGAAAATATTAAAAAATATTTATTATATAATATGCAAACATTTACAGCTTTGGAAGAAAAACATTTATTATGTGTATTTTGCTATTTCTTTTACAAACTTTATGTTGATCTAAGATGGAAACAGGTAAGTATAGCTTCGAAAGTGAAAAACAGTTAAAATTAATGTGGTTTTCTCCATTGTTTTTACAAAAAAATATTTATTGAATCCTTAGTTACAGCTGTGGAAGAGACTAAGGGGGGTCGAAAGAACTAAGTTACAGTCTAAGGGGGGTCCCTTGAGATTTTTCTTTTTTTTACCAAAAAATAATGAGAAAAGTCCTAGACGAATGGGAGGGTGGAATTCGCATTGGAGGTCTCAGGATCAATAACCTAAGATTCGCCGACGACACGACCATTGTAGGTGCCGATGAAAATGAGTTGGCGACCCTATTTCAAATTCAAATTCAAATTCTTTATTTACAATTCTATATTACGCAGGGTGGAGAAGGAAAGCAAGGAGTATGGACTGCACATGAACCGCAGCAAGACCACTCATGTTTGTGGACCGGGCTGAAACCATGCAACGCACCAACGAGCTGACTGACCTTCAAACGGTGAAAGATTTTGTCTATCTGGGCTCCATGATATGCAACGACGGAAACTGCGAAAAGGAGGTCTCACGCAGAAGCCGGAGAAGATGGCAAGATCGGCCATGAGCAAGCTAGAATGGCTGTGGAAGAATCGGGGTATAAGTCAGCATACTAAGGGCAGGCTGGTTCGAGCTCTGGTTTTCTCGATCTTTCTCTATGCATCGGAGACATGGACCCTGAAGGCTCGGATACGCACCAAAATCGATGCACTGGAGATGTGGTGTTGGCGTAAAACGCTAGGAATCCCATGGACAGCAGGCCGCACCAACAAATCTGTCCTGGAAGAACTCGGCATCCCAGTGAGGCTCTCCACCGTATGCATGAGAAGGGTCCTGCAGTTCTTCGGTCATGTTGCCAGGAGAAAACCAGAGAATCTGGAGCAAATGCTTTCCGGGGGTCAAATGGAGGGAAGAAGAAGCAGAGGCAGATCACCGGCCAGATGGAACGACCTCATCAAAGAAGTTACAAAAGGGTCAATACTATCTGCGACCCGCCATGCAGAAGACAGGTCGAAGTGGAGGAGCCTCATAGGCAAACTGTTGTCTACTAGCCACGTGTGTTGTCTACTAGCCACTTTGATGTGTGTCAAAAAACCGACACAGCTCAGAATATGGCGAATGCAGCCAAAATTTTGCATATTCCTTTGCGAATGTCGACCTACACTTGGAGGTTTGCGTATTCGTGCGAATGTATGGGACCGGCATTAGAAAGAATATGATACAAAATTAGTTTAAATGGGCAATTATGAATGAAATTACTAATGAAATATGTGGGACCCTTCCTTGTGAAAAACTAATTTTCCTGGTATATCTTCTGTCTCGATCCATGTAAGTAGAAACAGAGTTTTACGAACTCACCTGTATATTATGTATATACTGTATATTACCTGTATATTATGGAATATAAATGTAGGTCAGTGATTCTCAATTAGCGATGAAATGCTACGATTCCAGCTATGTACAACACGATTACAATACGGATTACCCAACATGATGATAAAGTTTGTGGATATACAATGAAATAAAATACAAACGGAGTTGCCATGGAATTCACCGACCGGAGTCGGGCCCATCATAATACTATTTTTACACTTCTGGGGGGTGAGCAGTGGATTCCGAACTAACGATCGGCTGTGGTAGGTTTAGGACAGCTGTCTTGCCACATGTGAGCGTTCACCTTAACACCCATTCACCCCCCCTTCGAAGCCATAGAATTTGAGATGTGCAAATCGCGGTTTTAGATAATTTTTCTAGGAAAGAGTTGATTATTTTTCTGGAAAGTCCAAGATCTTTAAAGAGGTGAAAAAGAGATTTAGCTGGCAAGCCACGAGCGCCAACTTCCACCGCGTGAAGGTGAACAGTGAAGCCGTTTCGGGTTACGGCATTTGCGAGATCATGGTATTTATTTCATTTGTACTCGTGGTCTTTTGGGATATTTGATTCCCATGGAACAGTTAATTCTACAATAAGGGCGGGCCACCTTCTGAGATAGAGAGTAAAGTTATATCTGGACGAAGGGCTGTGTATCCGAGACTTTCAGGGAATTTATACTGCTTAGAGACCGAATCAACCTCCAGAATCCAATCTGAAGCTTTCTCAATTATTGAGAAAGGTTTTGTAGTTAAATGTTTTTTGCCTTTAGAGCCATCCCGCACATTATTGGGGGTTTGGAGGATACTGTCAAAACCCTTGTTGGCACAAGCCACTGAGAGGCTAAGGCCGCGCTCACTTTGCATGCGTTTTCGTACGAAATTCGATCGTGCGAACACATACGAACACGCGTGAAAGATCCCGATCCTTCGGGTACTATGGGAGAGCACACACTGGATGCGAGTTAGTCGTACGTATACGCGCGTACAGTTACGACGTCCGAATTCGATCCGAACTTGTTGGGATATTTGCGACGCGTCGTACGTTTGAAAACAAAATGGACATCGAAAAATTTATCTATTTGGTTTTCGGACACAAATGTTTGTGGGACCAAAGTGACTCAACATATCATTTACGGGACTATCAACGCAGGCATGAAAAGAAATATCGGAAGAATTAGAAATATGTGGTAAGTTTAGTCATTTCTTTATAAATTTCTAACGTTACATGCATCATATTATTGCTTTTATTTTTAATTGTTATTACGAGAGAAATACATTTTTATTTGGAGAAATACATTTTAATTATTTGAAATCCTGAATGAATTTGCAAGAGTACTGAAAGACGAGCCAGTTGCTAAGTACCTGTAAAAATAAGATTCATTTTACTTTTATCAGTTGAAGAGCTGAAGAAAAAGTGGAGAGGACTACGAGACACTTTTGGGAAGGAGAAAGTCAGCTGTAAAAAATCTGGTCAAGCAGCTGATACAGAACTTAATTCCAAATGACCTTATTATAAGCTTTTGCTATTCCTTCGAGATACGATGTAGAGATCTCAAATGTAGCGTACCGGATACATTTGAAACTTCTGATGGGAACTCATCTATTAACCGGGACGATATTAAATGTACCTATCCACCTTCGACATCACCTGGTCAATCTTTGGTTGAATCTCCAATTTTTTAGTCTCCAAGTCAGTCAAAAATTTTGCGCGCCAGTACGTAACTCAATTACGACTGGCGTCGTACGTTAACGTACGATACAAATTCGTATCCAAAGTGAGCGCGGCCTAATTACCTCGCGAATAACAGCGAGAACTTTGTCATGGAGGTAAGTGTACCATCCCGTTTTAACCCGACGGCCCCGTTTTAATTTAATTTTAATTTAATTTGTTTTATTTTATTTTATTATGTTAATATGTTTCATTTTAATTATGGGTACAGTGGTTTGTCAGTAATTAATGTTTTGGTGAGACAGTGTCGTAATTCAATTTTTTTACTAATTTTTACTAAATTTTTTTGGGACAGCAACTTGATAAACAGTTGAGGGGCCGAGGCCTGAAGCAGCACCAGGCATGGTTGATACTTAAGTGGGTGACAGGCTGAATACTTCCACGGGATGTTACAAAGGCTGGCCGCTTTTATGGGAATTGTCAGACATTAAGGTTAACGTTTGGGGCATGAAATCCTAAAAGCTGTTGCCAGACAGGGTATACATTTTATTTTTTAAATAACATTAATTATTATCGCAGTGTATAATTACTGCTATACTATACGTGTTGCAACGCCTCGATTTATTCAAAATGCCGCTGTCGGGTCAAGGTTTTTTTTCCTGGCGGACGGTAAGTATAGGGCGGGTAAACAAATCGCTAGCACACCATTTCACTATGCGCAAAGTGGGCGTGAGTCCCCCCTCCGCTTATTGCCCTCCACCTCATGCCTAAGGTGGGGCTCATTCATTGCTGCACTGGTTGACGCTGTGGTACTATCTCTCGCAATTTCGACATGAACTTCCCAGCTCCTGCGTTGCCTTTTTAATCTTTTTTTATTTAAAAAATACTAGTTGTAAGGTACTTTTACTCATATTAGATAGTAAATTAACAGGTACAATAACGTAGGTAGCAAAATAACATAAAGACTATATCAGAATGTTGTAGTCGTAAATATCAAAGGTAATCTTAGGTAAAAAACTCGTTTGACAGATCATCCTCCTTATCTGTCTCTTTGTCGATTGAAGTCTTGCATTCCGGCGTCCGCTGCATCATCAAGCCATATTTCTCTGCGATTTCACGGACACAATCCATTTGTGTTGGGTTCAATCCAGGTGGCAGCGTCAACCGGGCCGTATTTGGATCATTGAGGAATTCAAGGCACAATCTCGTTATCTCTTCCCGGAACTCGTTAGATACCTCCTCAGCATTATTCATATTAAAATTAAGTTTTTTGAGAGACATTTCACGTTTTTGCTGAATTTTCCTTTTTTTCTCAATCAATCGCAGTCCATCGTTGATCTCCATATTTCCTGGCTTTAAAGATGCAGCTTTCTTCAGACGAGCCCCCGCATCTGCATATTCCTCCAGCATAATAAGCGAGCAAGCGTTTTGATACAAAGCTTTTGGATTATTCCAAAGGGCGTTCAGATAATTCAGACGGTTGCAAGCCAGACAGGCTTTTTTCGGCTGATTTTGTTTATTATATGCAACCGCCAAATTATAGTAAAGTTTCTTCAAAAATTTCGTCTGAACTATTTCTTCTTCTTCATCTGCAAGGCGCGATTTGTCCAATAAATTCACCGCTTTTTGAAAGCAAATTGCAGCGCATTTATAATTTTGGTTCAGCGTAAAATCCATTCCAAATTTATGATGTTGTAAAGCTAATTTGTAGGACCACTGGAATGTGTTTTTATCGTTATGCTTTCTTGACCTGTCAACCGAAGTGTAATCATTTAAAATAATATATATTATCATGAAAAACCTTACAAAAACTTACTTTTCTGCATCTGCAAGACCCACTAAGTGCAAATAGACCAAGCAGGTCTCTTTGGATCTTATTCTTGGAGGGATTCCCAATTTACCATACATTAATTGATAGGAAATTAAAAAGATAGCCTGTTCGCCTATTTCCATCGAATGAATTGCTAGCTCCATACCTGGTAACACTTCTTCAACGTCCAACATTAGAATCTAAAAATTAAAAAAAAATTGTCTTTAAATCACAGTATACAGGAGCTTATGAAATGATTTTGATTTTATCACCAAGGCGGAGTACCTATTATATACAGCATGAGTTTTTAATTAGTGACATTCTTGAAGTGTGTGAATCAGTACATCAAAATAAGCAATTTCTAAAAAAAAAAAGAAAAAAGCAAAAAAAAAAAATTCTACCCTTTTTTTTAACCCTTGGAGTAAATGGGTATTTTCATGGATGCATCTGTCTCTTTTGCAGGATTTTCGGCGACATCGACTTAAAGTACTATAACTACGAAACTACTACACCAATCATAAAAAGAACAACTGCACAATGATTGCATTGAAATTTCGAATATAGAATATTGAAATATCATTTTGTAAAACAATTAGATAATTATGAATAAATATGAAAACGTCAAAGAAGTGAAAAAAACGCGCGACCAGAACATATTTTGCTAGTTTTTATCTGTAGATAGTGGCGGTAAATATTAATTTCACAAGCAGCTAAGAAAATGCACCTGGACTAAGAGAAGTGGATTGCTCACAGACCAAATAAAGCAAGCATGGTCACTGCTTTTAAATCAATTCTAATTGGAAAATCGGAAGGAGTACAGGAACGCTTTGCGGATTTCCTCAACAGAATCTGACAATATAATACTTAGTCTAATATCAAACTTTAAGCGGCCCATTGACGGCTCGACCCGGGTCGCTTTGCCACTCATGGCCTAATTTTTCGAATCCAACTTGATATGGCGGCAGTCGGATATTTCTTGCAGTGAGATATAGACGTGCCCAGCGCCATGCTGCTTAATCACGAAGAGTGCATGTTGCCCTCTCTAGATAGTTCAGGAGATTTAGCATTTGACCTGCAATTCTTGAGTCGTAAGTGACAAAAACCCACCTATCCTCTTATTTCCCGTGTAATTTCCTTATTTTAACATAGATTTCTTTAAAATCAATGTTAACCTGGCAAACGTAAGTATCGGACATTAAAAGATGTCAATATAGGCACAAAAATAATATTGTAGAAAACTTTTTTTAAAGAATAATTTATTATTATACTGTATTATACTGTAAGTTCTAAACCAAAGTGAATGGAAAAAACAAACTTTTCGCTCCATAATGTGAGATTTCCAAATATACAAATAAAAGTAAGTATCGAACTTATGAAAACACTAAATTAGGTACCAGAATTAATGAAACCGTTCGCTGCGACATCTCGGGAAAACGTCCACAGCAAGTATGGCAGGCTGTGGACCTGACCAGCGATCTAACACGGCTAGATCCTCAGCAAAAATTTTAGCTTGAGATAAAATCAATGGCTTGAGTAAACTGATTTAAGTCAAAATGAGGTAGAAATGGAGTCATTTAGGTAGAAATGACCTAAATTTTACTAATAATTCTACTATAGAGTAATTTCTACCTATTTATTCTAGGATTAGGTTAATTTACTTTGAAGTCAGGATAAAGTAAATATTTACTAGTAGAGTAAAGGGAGCGAAAGTGGGATACCCTTTTTATTTTTGGATGTATATCCAGAGACTTCCTAAACTTTTTGATGAATCTATCATTAAAATTCCATAAATCTATCTAGATAGCAGAAAATGCAATTTACTTTTGAAATGATGTTTTTGATTTTTTTTAATTATTAATGTCTGAGAAGTGGGGAAAACCACGATTTCAAAAATTGGGAGATAATGTGAGATATCCCTGTCCCACTTCATCTCGCTAAAAAATACTACGATAAATGGACAGGTTTATGTTGAAATAATACTCTCCCTAGACTCTAAATATTTACTTAATCGTGACTTCGGATGCGCCAAATGTTCGGCCGAATATTCACATTCGGTATATTCGTCTTATTTTTTAATGTTCGTATTCGGTCAAATATTCGGCTAGTTTGACGAATAATTACCGAACATTTAAATAGTGCTATTTTAATAATTATTTAGGTTAAAAATTCTTTAATCTGACACTTGTATATAGTATTTGTAAATGGAACAATAATAATGTTGTTTAATCGTCATTTATTCAAAAAATAAACATTGAAAAAATCAACATAATTGAAGTTTTTTTCTTTTCTAACAAAAGACCAGGTTCGCTGATAAATATTTACCATTCTATAAAATAAAACTTATAGTTAATTAATTTTAAAACAATATCCGCCAAATAAAATTTACCAGTAGCTGGGAATCACCAAGTTTTATAAAATATTTTAGTTATAATTTAACAAAGTCGTCACTTTGCTCAACAATTTACATCATACAAAGATCTGTGAAAATTCAGACTCTTTAGTCAAGATACGAAGTTAACAAACATAACTAATTAATATTTACCATTTAAGAGTGGTAAATTATGATGTAGAGAAACTAGACTGCTCTGTGAGGTAGCAATTTTTTTTTTCATAAATATTTCTTACTTCTGAAAATAAGAACATTCTGGCTAAAATATCCATGTGTTCATATTTTCCTTGGTTTTTTGCCTATCATGTGAAAGGACTCAAATGGCGATCTAATAAATTCTCATAAAAAATTTACCGAATCATTCGGCCGAATATTAGGTACATTTTTGACCGAATACGAATATTCTGCCAAATATTCGTATTCGGTTAAACCCTTATTCGGCGCATCCCTAATAATTACGTAGATATTACAAAATAAATTACTTATGTTCGACTTGTAGGTTAAAATTACTTCCAAGTTGAAAATAAGTAGGCTATTTTACCAAAATCTCGACCCAATTTTGACTTGCTGGTAGAATAACTTGTACTAAGTCGAAAATAGGTAATATTTTAATGAAGTAAATGTTGACCGAATTCTCGGCGATATATTGACTTGTAAAGCGAATCTACTTATATTATATTATTGCTTGTAAAATTGTCATTGAGGTCATTCCGCAATTTCATTGAAATGATCACCAATTTAATTTTAGACTCTTGTTCGTAATAGATTATCACAAATAATTAAAATCAACGTATATTTTAATAAGTACGCCTGTTTTGACAATTTTGGTGCCCCGGCCCTGATTCTGGTGGCTGCCCTAACTTCAGCAGCCAGGGCCGCCGCTCCGACTGTCGAGAATCGTTGTTATAGGTATAGATAATCGTTGTTATCGCCGCAGCCTATGACTATCGAGAATCGTTGTTATAGGTACTCCAAATGTTAATAAAATGTGCCCCAAATTTATTGTATTCTGCAAATAAATTAAATGATAAAATGAGACCTGTGGACGCGATCCTATCTTCCAATCGAAGGGATGTTCTTCCTTCTCCCAAAATGCTGCGTAAAACACTTTCACGCAGTCTGACGTCGATAACCGGTGGCCGCCTCCGGGCGAAATGATCTTCTTCTTCACCCATTCATTTTCATCGAGTGAGATCATCTCGTTTGCAACTTTCGAAAAATCATCAGTTGAAAAATATAACTTCAGGTCATTTAGGTTACTGATATTGACGTTTGACATAACATCGTCGTTGAGATCTAGAGCCTCTATATCATCTAGGAGAAGGTCCGTTGAGAATGTAGTACCGCGTCTCATTTGAATCTCGCTGTGGAAAACAGAATGGTCAAGAGTAGGTACCTTGCATAAAAAAGCATTTGTAGGAAAACAATGAATAAAAAATAACGGTCATATACTTTATATCGATGCCTTCCCGCAGAGGATAGTCAACTTTTATATACGGATCCATGCTCGAATAGAACTATAACCTCAAAAAAATACGACCATAACCGCAAACGTCAACGGTTGACATCTAAATGTAGAGCTGGCCGTTCACTCGTTCGTTCGTGTCAAGGCTTGCGTTAGCGGCCTCAGACCGTTCGCATCTACCAATAATCTATTACTTGCTCCAAGGGTTTCTATTCTATTTAACCAATTACGGACCCAAGTCATCCGTTTTTTCCAATAGCTTCTTAAAAAATTTCGTTGCAAGCATTAGGATTATTATGTTGAGTTCTGTGCGGATGGAAGTGACGGACCTAGTTTCCATTTTGGCCGAGAGCCTGCGTTTAACTAGCACGTGTGTTCGTTTGCTTTGAGCACACTTATTCAAAAATGTGCTTAAAACAAGTATGCTTGACATACGCAAATATGTACAGTTGAGGGACATGCTAATTTTAGGCATACTCATAGGCATGCTCATTTATGAGCATGTGTGTCAGTACCTTTATTTATTTAATCAATTTCTAGTTGGTGACTACCTGCTTTTCGTCTGAATGGGGCCATCCACATATTACGTAATCACGTTTTTGGGATTTTCGAACCCTCCCCCTCCCCCCATGTCTATGCCCGCTCCACACATTCGCCAGCGATGGCCGCATCGCCTATGTCCCTCTCGCTCTTTCCCATACATTTTTCTGACGTCATAGTGGTGCCGACTCGCTTTCACCTACACACGATGAAGCCCGCCCGGACGGATCTGGACTGAAGGCGCGGCCGGATTTGGCCGGACGTGTGTGGGAGCGTCGGCCTCGCCTCTTAGTCCGTCAGTTCTTTAAAACTGTCCGTCAGACATTTAATGTCACATATGCTGGGAAGCGGACACAAACTTAATAGCGGACAATAAAATTCAATAGAAGCTACATTCCACAGACTTAAAACTTATTAGGGAACTAGCTACGCTACGTTCAGTCCTGTGGTTCAGTCCATTATATTACCTTTGGTGGTTCAGTCCTAATAAGTCTGTGGTTCAGTCTGTTGCCTCTGCGCGCCGGGAGGCGGTCACATTTTTTAGCAAGAATATTGTTGAAAAGCTGCAAAGCGAAACTTCTATTGAAAACTTATTTGTATTATCGTTACTGTTAAACTTTAAGGTTTGTAATCCAATTCTTTTTCGTAATTTAAAATCCCGTGGACATCGGCTGATTTGAGGTTATGTTTTAGCGATGATGACATTGTGCCGTAATCTCTTTCGAGGTGTTTTATATGATTTTATTTAAAACGGCGGTCGAATGATATGATTATTTGTCATTTTCAGGAGTAAAATGAGCGCGCAGTTCTTTAACCGGATCGGACAGTTGGGCTTGGGAGTCGCGTTGGTCGGTGGAGTAGTGAATTCTGCACTTTATAATGGTAAATTTAATTTAGAATTCTTAAGATTTGCTTAGCTAGATTTGTGGGTTTTCTCCAGTGGCCGCAGTAATGACCGACAGATAGTAGGTTGGTCGGGATGTCTATAAGTGGTGTCAAAGGAGAAATCCCCGCTCTGCTTTATTAATGTTTTGTTATTATTTGTTAACAGTTGACGGCGGTAACAGAGCTGTCATATTCGACAGATTTGCTGGCGTAAAAAATATTGTTGTCGGCGAAGGTACACATTTCTTCATTCCATGGGTACAGCGTCCCATCATTTTTGATATCCGCTCTCGTCCAAGAAATGTACCGGTTATGACGGGAAGTAAAGGTAAACAATACATATCTTCTTCGTTCTTCCATAATTTGTAGATCTAATGGCGACCTTACACAGGCAGCTTGAAGCAGTCTGCATAGCGAACTGCAATCTTCTATTCATATAGACGAGACCTTTGCAGTCGCGTAGATCGTTGCGTGGTTGCAGCTTGAAGCTGTTGGCCCTGACAGCTTTAAGCTGCCCGTGTAAAGCCGCACATACTTACCCTGCTTTGTACGACCCTGTCATTATGCAAATTTGAAATAAATTTGCGCTTATTTCGCCGGTTATCTACTGCTTTTGCCTCTATTATGCATAAATTGTGTGGGATTATACGTAAAAGTTTAAATGTTTTATATATACAAGTGACAAATCATCGCCAAAGATGTGTATTGTCCATGTTTATCCGGACTTTTCTCCGTATTGCAAACTCTGCTGTTTGTGTTTTCTCAGGAACGTAAATAATGCATTAAATGGGATATGACTAACTTGTTTACATCGTTGTCAATACAAATAATCAACCAAATGTCTGATCAACTTTATTTCATGTTCATTATATTAATCCTTCTGTCTTCCGATACTGAAAGTGACTTATAAACCGCGTCAAATTACTCAGTCCCTCACCCACATGACTGAAACTGAAATCATTTCACTTCACTTCACTGAAACCAAAAATGGATAGAAATCCTTTAAAAAACTAGGATTTCTTTCCCTTGGTTTCATTGCGTTAGTTTTCAATAAATGCAATGAGCGTGTGGGTGAAAAACGGAGAAATCTGACATGGCCTGTATATTGTTTAATAATTAATAGGCACTATTTACTATTTTAGCTAGAGTGGGAGAATTATTTATATTTATCTAAACCCAAGAACTTTATTTATTGATATTATCTGATATATCAAAATGATTGAAACTTGTGTCACCTAACACTAGAGCATGGGTCTTCAACCCGCGGCCCGCGGTGGCGTTCTTGGCGGCCCGCTCGTGCCCGCCCGCAGTTTTACTACTAGGACGGGTTGCGACGGACACACTCGTTTCGTTCATCGCTCAGTGCGTTAATCAGAGTTGAATAGAAAACACGTTGCAACTTGCAACCTTGAGACCAGTTTGAGAATTGCAACTACCACTATAGGGGTAGATATTGATAAAATAGTTAAGACTAAACAATGTCAAATATATTGTTGATTGAATTTTATTAAAATATTTTTTTGTTGGTAAAATTGTATATTAAATAACTTCAACGATTATTGTTCTTCAATTACTTAAGTTTATATTGGAATATTTTGTTTGTGTTGCGGCCCGCCGAACCAAAATTAAAGTATTGTCGGCCCTTGACCTGAAAAAGGTTGAAGACCCCTGCACTAAAGGGTCTGTCCATGTGTGACTCACACTACATGTGAGAATACATTCCAACTTTATAGCCTTATAACATAGAAATTAATATATTTGCATTTATGTTTTTTAAATTTAAATGTTAATAATAATAATAAATAAATAAATACAAACGGAGCTGCCATGGAATTCACCGACCGGAGTCGGGCCCATCATAATACTATTTTTTTTACACTTCTGGGGGGTGAGCAGTGGATTCCGGACTTACGAACCGGCTGTGGTAGGTTTAGGACAGCTGTCTTGCCACATGTGAGCGTTCACCTTGCCACCCATTCACTCCCCCTTCGAAGCCATAGAATTTGAGATGCGCAAATCGCAGTTTTAGATAATTTTTCTAAGAAAGAGTTGATTATTTTTCTGGAAAGGCCAAGATCTTTAAAGAGGTGAAATAGAGATTTAGCTGGCAGGCCACGAGCGCCAACTTCCACCGCGTGAAGGTGAACAGTGAAGCCGTTCCGGGTTACGGCATTTGCAAGATCATGGTATTTATTTAATTTGTACTCGTGGTCTTTTGGGATATTTGATTCCCATGGAACAGTTAATTCTACAATAAGAGCCACCTTCCGAGATAGAGAGTAAAGAGTTATATCTGGACGGAGGGCTGTGCATCCGAGACTTTCAGGGAATTTATACTGCTTAGAGACCGAATCAACCTCCAGAATCCAATCTGCAGCTTTCTCGATTATTGAGAAAGGTTTTGTAGTTGAATGTTTTTTGCCTTTAGAGCCATCCCGCACAAACTGTATTGGGGGTTTGGAGGATACTGTCAAACCCTTGTTGGCACGAGCCACTGAGAGACTAATTACCTCGCGAATAACAGCGAGAACTTTGTCATGGCGGTAAGTGTACCGTCCTTGATCTAAGGCCACCTTGCAGCCAGCTAGAATGTGTCTAGCTGTGCAAGGGGTATTGCTACAGAGGGGACAAGAACTATCCTCGGCAAAGCTCCAACGAGCGAGGTTACTGGGGTCTGGAAGTGTATGCTGAAAGGCATTCAAATAAAATTTCAGCATCTCTGGCGTCCAGTCATAGAGCATTACCTTCCAGTGCATTGGAGGCGGAATGCAAAAGTCCCCAATTGTTGTCCAATCATTCTGGCATTGAAGGCCAATAGCATGAGCCATACTCTTGCTGTCGTAATCTCCCCGCAAAAGAGACTTCTTCAAGTATTTGTATTTAATGTATTTTTTCGTATTTAATGTATTTTTTAATGTATTTTGTATTATAATAATGTATTTTTTCGGTACACGAAAGATTTATTCGAAATAGCAATATATTGAGTAAGAAAATTCAGAATATTAGCTGTTGTGACTCACACTACCAAAAAGGAAATCAAATTCAGGACCGTCATTGGATCTTGAAATTCTTCCTCATTTGGATCCATACACTACACTTTTGTGTATTTGATGATAATACAAGAGTTTAGCTTTGACAAAATTATGACTAATAAAACATTGTATTAAAATTGAAATATTTATTATTGATACTATATGTGACTCACACTACCGTCACTTTATAATACAATATCTCGTCCTTTAATGTCGTAAAAAAACTGAAAACTTGTTATTGTACTAATCCAATTTACTTATATTTAAATACTGCACTATTTTTCAAATGTGTGACTCACACTACCGTCACATTATATTACAATATCTCGTCCTTTAATGTCTAAAAAACTGAAAACTTGCTATCTTAGTTAGTTAGTTAGTTAGTTTGTCTGGGCTTTTTCCCGCACTTGACCTCTTGATTGGGCCGTTAATTTATTTTATTTAAATACTCCACTATTTTTCAAATATGTCAAGTTTCTTGGGGAACTTATAAAACATTCAACTTATAGAACAAAGAATTATACAGTTGTTTAGTGTTGCCACAGTTTAAAATTAATTTGACACTTCATTTTATACTTTTATTTTTGACACATGTGGTGTACATTCACATGGATAGACCCTAGAGCCAATAGAGTGAATACTGCCAAACTCTTGCCTAATGTTCAATCGCATCATTTCAGATCTACAAAATGTGAATATCACACTTCGTATCTTATTCCGACCGATCCCCGATCAACTGCCTAGAATCTACACCATTCTTGGTGTCGATTACGATGAAAGAGTGCTTCCTTCAATCACTACTGAAGTACTAAAGGCTGTCGTCGCTCAATTCGATGCTGGAGAATTAATCACTCAGCGTGAGGTAAACATATTTTACAATTCACCATATTCTCTCTTAAATATTTCATGAATGTCGATATTCTCTTTTAAAGAAAAAAAGTGATTAGCGGGAAGGGGTACTCGCCTTGATTAATCTGTTGTCACTGTATGTCGCAAGAGAATGAAAGTATTTTTTTTTAACACAGTAGATGCATCTGTGTGGCGATTTTAGCGTTAGGAGGGCTCACTTTGGCTTATTCTGCATACAAACTCAGGAAATTGTTTACGGCATTGTTATTTAATATTCTGGGGTTATACTATAAGGGCACTTGTTAAAACAAAAATTTACAGTAAGCAATGAAAACTAAATTACTTAGTTTTGTATTTATTTATGATTATTTTGAAATGTAGCCTCGTACTTTATATATAATTATACATTACACAATCTAAACAATTATAAAACAAATCCCATAATAAATCCCCTTTTAAAAAATTCTATAATAATCTAAAAAAAAAAAAAAAAATATTGGCTTTTTCCTCATTTGGTGCATTTTGGTAATGTTAGTATAAAATTATCAAAAAGTTATTTTTGTAAAAAGTGTAACGTACCCTTTTGCAAATCACTGATTCATTTGGTTCTAATTAAAATCAAAATTCGTTTTGTAAAAGTGAAATTCAAAAATCTAAATTGTTTCTCGATTTATTGAATTTTTATCCCCCAATCAATAAACATGTGTAGGTATTTAAAAAAATATCTACAGAATAATGAATAACAACATTTCAAACACCCTATTGTATTACTATAGAGAACTGCTAAGAGGCCGCCTATAAGTTTCGAAATTAGAACTGATTTTTTATTTATTTACCAAAGTCAAGCCATATTACAAGCAATCAGAAAGATTCGGAAACTTCTATTATTGGATCTTCCACAGATTGAGTTTTCATAAATATCATGAAGCAATTCACAGAATCCTCGCTTTCGATAGTATCCTCAAAATGAAACATTGGGAAAAACCGAATATTTTTCTGAGGGCTAATTCGTCTCTCACTATGCCTCAATAACCTGTACGGTTGGTATGCAGACACGCCAACAAGCTTTCGTAAAAAATGCAGACAAATGGGGATTACACGTTACAAAAGAGCTGTCTGCGTATTTTACAGGTTAAGAATCCATCGGAACCTAATTCCGACCTAATATAATGTTTCAGATCGTCTCTCAAAAAGTAAACGAGAGCCTGACGGAAAGAGCCGAGCAATTTGGCGTCATCCTCGACGATATATCCATCACGCATTTAACGTTCGGAAAGGAGTTCACGCAAGCCGTTGAGTTGAAACAAGTCGCCCAGCAGGACGCCGAGAAAGCCAGGTTCGTCGTGGAAAAGGCCGAGCAGCAGAAGAAAGCGGCCATCATAAGTGCGGAGGGTGACGCGCAGGCGGCCATACTACTCGCCAAGTCGTTTGGTAATGCCGGTGAAGGTCTGGTCGAGCTTCGCCGTATTGAAGCCGCCGAAGATATTGCCTACCAGCTATCTAAGTCCAGAAACGTAACGTACTTACCCGGCGGTCAAAATGTTCTCTTAAATCTTCCCGCACAGTAAATAAATGTAAAACAGTTCGGCTTAAGTTACTAATCTAGAAATTGTTGGGATTTCTTAAGACATGCATTTGAATAGTAGATTACATAGTTTTGTATTCAATAAACATTATGTTACCTATTTTTTATTTTATTTCTGTTTTATGTCATGATAAAGGACAATAGGCATTTTTGTATGAAAGGTGTACCCAGAGTGTAACAACTAGGGACTTACAGCAATTAATTGTGCTTGCGTAAAAAGTTATAATATCAAAGTTTAACTCATTAATCCATGTCATATTGGAATTAAACACATCCGAAGTTTTGTATACTATATTGATGATTTTCTGAAATAAACTAGGTAATCAATATGGTATATTGGGCTCGATTGCGTTTCTTCATGAACTAAAATCGGAAATTAGTTAGTGTGGATGAGACAGGGCAATAGGCTAGAGCGGAATTTAAACTGCGGAATAAAAGCGGAAGTTCGCTCAAAATTATTTCAGTTTTATTTCACAAAGAAACGTAATCGGGCCCATTATGTAACTAGGGTTTATTACAACTCGTTATTTAAATCAACAGTTGAACTAAAATCCAATCGTAAAGCAAAAAGCAATCAAGTCCAGTATCACAGCCAGAAAGTAAAATCAAAATCACATGAAAACAGAAAACAATTAAAACACCCCACCGTAAAACGAAGGATTAACAATTGGCCAGGCACCAAATCTTACCTGGCACCCGCACACAAAGTATCTATTTCTGTCTTGCTTTTTTACTGTGTCTTACTCAGTCTTACATCCATAAACTTGTTTAAACAACCCCAATGTAAAACAAAAGAATTTCGACGGTCCAAGCGCAAAATCTTACCTGACACCCGCACACTGATCATCTATCTCTATCTATTATTGGCTGTTTCCTTTTCATCCATAAACTTATTTACCGCTTTATTTTAGGGATAAGATAAAAGTACTCACTACTATGCAGCTATTTTTACTATTAATACTTGATATTGATATAGGCATTGATTTTATTACACTATAAAATCAATGATATAGGTTTATAGTTTGTGATATTTTCTGTATATTTATCTATATAAATAATATAAACAACTGTATTGTTTAGATAAATCGAAATAAGGTATTTTTCAGCCACTTATTTTAGCTTAGCTGCAATAGAATGAAATGTTACACTTTGTAATAAACTATCGTTTGGTATATGTGGCAAAGTGTGTCAACAAATTGTTGTCGACACACTTTGACACACAATTTTGTTGACACACTTTGCCACATACATGCAAAGTGTGTCAACAAAATTTGCAAGTGGGTACAAAATTACCCATTATCCTTTCACTTTTTTAACAGAGTGTATCGATTACGGGAAACTGGTTATTGATCAAACATTCCGTAGAAACCAGCATTTCTTTTCGCTTAGCCTGAAGTATATTGAGTAAATTTCAAGCAATGAATAATAAAGAAAAGATGCCTGCTATAACAGATATCCATAAAATATTGACAAACCAGGAGGCGGTATTTCAGCATATTCCATCGCCTCGCATTCAAACACCAGAAATGCCGAGTCGACCTAAATTTGAGCCACAACCGCAACTACCGCATTTACCAGAAAACGGAACTCGAAATGCAATTGCCTTGATGGATATGGATCCCACTGGTAGTCTTGTGTATTCTAAATGAGTTATATTCGTTTTGTTTACTACGTGTTGATTTTAGGTCCGTGGGCATCGGGACACCTTGACTGGGCTCCACTAGCTGGTCTCACCGGCACGAGACCAGTCGTCGATCATTATTCCATCACAAAGTATTCTGTACCAGAGTGGCAGAAAAACAACGCTCGTGTCTTACAGGGGGATATTTTCAAGGATGCTAAAATGTACCATCAATTAAATTCCTAATCATCACAATATTAATTCTTTGTCATTTTTATTTTCTAGTAATGATTATCATTCAAAGAATAAAATCATCTATGCGAAAGGCGAGGCGAGCAAAAACCACAGGGAAAATACGTTTCATTTAAAGCAACGCGCTTGCGATATATTTCACTGGAAATCCAGTCTGGAGAGCGCAATCGAGCGCATGGCTAGAGAAATTGCCGATTTGGAAAGCGAGAGACAAAGAATAATGCGGACTTTGCACGCTTTAAGAATACCCGCCTTGATCAGTAAAGAATGCTTGGAATTGCGCACCACACGTCTCGAAACTGATTTGGTGCACGATCCCGTTGAAGCAGAGCTAATCAAAGAAACATCATTGATCAACGAGATTAAACAATATCTGGAAAGACTTCTAGAAGAAACAGAACAGCAGATTAGTTCGGACAAAGAAGCTAAAAGAAAAGCAGAGTTTGATTGGAGCGATAAGATGAATGCTTTTGATATAGAATCTCAAAATACCGAGATCAGTAACAAATCAAAGACGATTCTTCATGTACCTGGAGCGATGAGGATCCCAGAAGGGTATTTATTATACACTTTTAATTATTTAACAACTCGTAGGAAGTTGAGTATTATTTTGTATTATATTATATATAATATAAAATATAATTAGAGTATATTATTATTATTAGAGTATATTACTATTTTCAGGCAATCTGATGTTGATATTTGGAATAACTTTACAAAAGTTAACCTGTCTTATTTAGAGGAGACGCTGAGACAGTCGCAGAATATTCGACAAGTCATTGACGCCACATTGATGAACGCTGCTCGTGATATTTTGAGTCAGAGCGATGCAGTAAATAATAGTTTGGTAGTGAGGATATCTGAAACAGATGAGTTGCGAATCAGACTCGACGACCAGCTAGAGGAAGTGCTGAAAAAAATTGTAGAAGCTGAGCGCACTTCGGAATTATTGCAAGATGCGATTAAAGTCTCGGAAGGTTACTGTAGCGCAGCATATACGAGAACGTACAACCGTAACTCGTGTTTGCGTCCAAATGTGGAAAATTGCCGGGACCCAGCTCTCTGGAGGTTATATCAATCAATCTTAGATTACAATTTTAATATTTACTAAATAGTACCATAAATGACAGCGAAATGTATTTACAGCCTCATCGACGAAGCTAAAGCATTGGAGAATGGAGTGACAAGTCTCCGTACGCAGTGGCAGAACACGCAAATAATCCTTGCTGAGCTGCTCAAAGAACGAGCTATGATTGAAAAGGAAATAGCCGTCAAACGGAAAACTGTTATTATCGACAGAGATAGATGCACTACAATCCGGTCTTTCTACACGACAGTCGTTGAATTAACGGGGCACCACAGTAGTTAAAAAGCAAAATGTAATTTTAAAATAATTTATTTAAGATAGTAAAAGCTGAGAAATTTCCTCGGGACTCCTGCGAACAATCGTTTCAGGATTAACATAATTATTCGCTGAATTGTAAACGGCGGCGTGTAGCTGCTTATAAATCGCTACTATTACATCAAACGATCTTTTCTGTATGTTCAAACGATGCGTCCGGCTCAATAATAAATCCATTTGCGACAACAAAAATACCTCAGGCATTGCGATAAAATTATCAAATTTGTTCATAAATGCTTTCAGCATCGCAGGCTCCATCCCGGGGACTGATGATAGGGGGCCTGCATTCTGCTCTTGCAAAATTGTGTAAATAGGTCCTAAATTCAAATTAGCCACTAGTGAACTCGCTTGCTCGGATGTAAGAGTATCAATTTGTGCGTCCGATTGCCCTTGCAATCGCTCGTTACGATCATCCATATTCTGATATAAAGAAAGCGTACACTGGATTTGATAAACGCAATTCAATAAATATACGGCCATGTCAGTGGAAGAAAGGTGACAGGCCGTTTCGTTAATGGCCAATAGGAGAGGATCAATTATGTGAATGACAATTTTTTTCATGTGTGCTTGCTGTGCCTCGTCCGCCATGGAAATGATTGAAAGAGTCTCGCGCATGAATTTTAAGAGATCCGTCACCGCCACCGAGGGGGTTAAATCGGCCGGGGGGGCTTTCACACCGTGACTCAACTCGGCTTGTACTTTTCTATCCAACGACATGAAGAATATCTCCTCACAGTGGGAGATCAATTCATCGAGCGTGTCAATAAGCAATCCCGAAGAAATACTCAGTGAAACTGTGTTCTTGTAATAGCGTAACATTGACAAAATAGCGCATAGGATCGACGATTTTTTATCAACAGTGATAATCAAATCGGCTCGAACCTTAAAAGGCTGACAGATTCCTTCAGTGATAATAATCAAAGAAGAATCAATCTCTTGATCCAATTCGATCTTGTCGCATTCCTTCAACAGGCACATGAGGCTTTCCTTCTCAACTGGGATCGCTTGGTGTATCCATGCTAAAATATCTCCGATGTAACGCTTAGCATCGTTCGCATAAAACTCGATTGGTTTCGTTCCGGAATTACCCTTCGTTAAAGCATCAATAAAAGAGCGAACTAAATACGACTTCCGCGCGCAGCAGTATTCTTCCACTACATACTTAAAAAGGACCAATCGGGACTGAAGTTTTGATAAGGCTTTTGGGATGAGCGTGTCGTGGTTCAGTAAGTCGGCGTTTCGGCAGCTGTGCTGTGCCCATCGGTACAATCGCTCCATCGCCGCCTCTTTATGCAGACTAATTTTTTCCATTAGATCGAGTGCCAGCGTTTCGCATTTAGCTTCAGACAGAAGTTTACAATCTCTGTACAGGACTTCCACTCTGTCCAAGACGGTGAAGAATTCCGGGGTTATCGGAGCATCTTTTGTGGTGCCGTGCAACATTGCGTGGTCGGCTGGTTTCAGTTGAAAATGCGACACGAGAGCAGCCACAATGGAAATCTTTCTGTTCACATTCAGCTTTTGCTCTTGAAGTATGGCAGTTTTTTCAATTAAATGGTGAGTCTTATTCTTCGAATCCTGTAGCCTCGCTGCCATGTTTTCAACGTACTTGCTCATGTCAGCCGCGGAGTTGTAAACGGAATCAAGCGCGACTTTGACTTCGCGGAATGCTTTCAAGAAGTCTTTGTTGATTTGCAGATCTTTCTTTTCGATTTCATTTCTAAGGTTGCCTTGAGCGTAGATGCTATCCGCGTCGTAAGAAGAAGACAGGGTTTGAAGAGCTTCTACCGTTTCTCTTTCGCTGTCGTGTTGATTTTCGAGGATTCTGTTGATTTTACGACGCACGGATTCACATTCTGATTGGTTCTGGTGTTGATCGGATATACCCATTTTGAACAATTGCTACCCTATAAACTATAATAAACAGTGATTACAAAAACAATCAATAATCCGAAAAAATAACCACAAAATAACGAACCGTCTTAACTGATGACGTTTAAAGTTCGACTAGTGGTTCGACTGACGTTTCGTTTTTTTGCGCGTTCGAAGTGGACTACTTTCAAATAGCGCTACTTACGGACGCTATTTGTTTGGCTGAGGATTAGAAAATAGCCGGCCTCGATGAATCAGGTAATTTTACTAAGTAGAGCTAGAGGCTTTGTTTATGGTGAATGGATGACGTTTGTTTTAGTGTCGCCAGTTATTAAAAATACGTCAGTTGACATTTCTCAGGTTTGTGTTTATGGTCTTGTCATATGATCTGTTTCGATCGTTTCGTGAGCGAGGGCGTTCGTCTATCTTTTTTCCTCTAAAGTAACAGTTCTTCTTCGCGGTTTGCTGAAAAATGAAGGGCTGTTTGTTTAATATCGACGGCGGTTACCTGGAAGGGCTCTGCAGGGGATTCAAATGCGGAATCCTGAAGCAATCCGATTACTTGAACCTGGTGCAATGTGAGACCCTGGAAGGTTTGTACGAGTTTCTAGCAATGTCTTACCTTATATTTTAGTCGCTGTACGGTCACGTGATTATTTTCAGATTTGAAACTGCATCTTCAGGGCACAGATTATGGGACGTTCTTAGCAAACGAGCCGAGCCCTCTGTCAGTCTCGACGATCGATGACAAACTGCGAGAGAAACTAGTAATCGAGTTCCAGCACCTCCGCAATCACTCCGTCGAACCGATGTCCACTTTCCTCGATTTCATCACTTACAGCTACATGATCGACAACATTATTTTGCTGATCACGGGCACGCTTCATCAGAGGCCGATATCCGAGCTAATCCCAAAGTGCCATCCGCTCGGCTCCTTCGAGCAGATGGAGGCCATTCACGTGGCGGCTACTCCGGCCGAGCTCTACAATGCAGTGCTGGTTGACACTCCGCTCGCTCCGTTCTTCGTCGACTGCATCAGCGAACAGGATTTGGACGAGATGAACATCGAAATTATCCGTAATACCCTGTACAAAGCTTACTTGGAGGCTTTTTACTCTTTCTGCAAGCAGATCGGAGGCACTACGGCTGATGTTATGTGTGAGATCTTGGCGGTAAGAATAACATTTCTTTAATCAATTACTAACAATATCTTCTCCAGCTGAGACCTTAACATTTCTTTTATTCCGACTGGTATTTAGAATGTTTTTGATCTACGAGGCGTGTTTTTTAGGTAAGTAACATTTTGAAGTAAAAATAAAAGAAGCAGACTTTACTTAACATTTTTATATTTACATGAAAGCCTGTACATTTCTACATAATTCTATAAACAATATTAAGGCACTTATCGTATCATACAAGCAGCTTTTGAATACCATCCTCGTAAAAATCTGCCGCCTGATTAGACAACACAGTCGTTTCATCTTTATCATCGTAATTAATGAAGATTTTTTGAAGATTAATGAAGTTATTTTCACAGTAATTACTTAAGCAAATAAATAGTCTTGTTGTGGCAAAGCGTATTCCTCCAAAGTATTTATCCCTTTGTAAATTTTCATTTAGTTGGCATAAATGAGATTATCCGAATGATGAACATAAGCAGTTATGTCATTGATATAAGAAACAAGATAAGATTGATAAGAGAAACAAGAGTGGGTCCTAGCAGAGCCCTGAGGCACACCCGTGGGAATATAGGAGAAGGTAGACCAATCGCCGTAAGTTGCCTGTCTGAGATCTATTTCTAATATACGATATAAACCAATACGATATAATCCAACAGAATAAATCACCTATTATGCCCAGATCCCAAATTTTATCAAGCAGGATGTTATGATTAATTTTATCGAAAGCCTTTGAAAAATCTGTATATAGTGCATCGATTTGTCCATGACAATCCATAGACTAGAAGTGAAACTAATCAGATTGCTTTCAAGGGATCTTTTAAAAAAAAGCTATATTGCTGTATCTCGGACCATTAGAGCGGGCGCCCACGAGCAACTTAGTTGCCCAGTAACTTTTTTGTCTCAGTCGCTGTCTCCTTGCAGAGATTTGGACGATGCGCACACGGAAGCGACAGCAACGCTACTTTTTCATTTAAAAAAATCACATTCATCAACAAGATTTCGTTGTGGTCTATGCGCTTGTTCTTAGAAATCGATAACGATGGCGAAAAAGGCAATATTGGGTGCATCCATTATGGAGTAACAGACTGACATTAAGAAAATTTCATACGATGATTTGTATGAAATTTTCATACAAATTGAGAGCATTTACAAAAAAAAATCCTAAACGTAATCAAATGGAAATCAAATTTCCCATTATTCATTGCATTTTCACACAAGCCTCTTTTAACTTGCAAAAATCGAACCGAACTTGTTAAAAGAATGTAATTAAAAAAAAACACATTAATTTACAATTAAACGTTCTTTATTTTTGAAATATTATTTTTATAACTAAAAGTTAAAGATTAATGTTGATTTTTTCAATTCATAGAGCTTTTATCTCTAACCTTGTGGTCCTTGCACCGAACAAAAAAGTCTCAGTAGTGTACGCGAATAAAAACGTGAGAGACGCGCTGTCGACGAGATGGTTGAACTGGCTGGCCTGCAACTTTTTTGTCGCCGTGCGCGCAATTGTATTGCAACCAATAGACAGGGCGACAGTTGCGTCGCCGACCTGTCTTCAAACCCGCGGACAAAAATGTCTCCCGGCTGTCGCGTCGCTACATGCACTTTCATACAAACCTGTAGACTTGATGTAGAGACAAATTAGTTGCCGAGACAAAAGTTGCGTGTGTGCGATATCTGTTAATCTTGTGTACAGGATGTTTTTAGTTACCGGCATCCTTGAAGGGGGTGGGGTGGAATCAGTACAAGATTTATAAATAAGCAACTTTTAATTTTTAAAAATGAAAAAATCAAGAAAGTTTTTTTTCTTTTTTTTATTATTTTTGATGTCAAATTTGTAAATCCTTTCTATTGAAAATAAGTATAAGAAGCGTTAAGCGCACTGCATCATCTAGCGGTAGGCAAAATATCGCTTATCAACAATATTAGCGATATTTTACCTACCGCTAGATGGCGCATCGTGCTAAACGCTTTTTATTTTTTATAAAAGTAATTTTTTTTTTTTCTCACAAATTTATATTTAAAGTTCCTTATTTCCTCGTACTGATTCACCCACTTCAAGGATGCCGGTAAATAAAAACTCACCTGTATATCCTTCGTAGTTTTTTTACTGTCGAATAGCGATAATAATTTTGGTACCGACCAGCAGGCATGGCTATGTTCATATTTTTGTTCCAGAAACCTTAGGATTTCTGGAAAATTTCAAAAATATGCTATAAAACTTATATTTAACAACTGTAATTCTCTTAACATTTATGCCTGAGCACCACAAGGAGAGGGGCCTTTCGCCACCTTCAATGCCCCTCCAGAACAATATTATCCCCTCACAAAATGACCGCATTCATGCTAGGCTTTCTAAATGAATAATCTTGAATTTTAATACGGGTGTTATCCAGATAAACGCATACAGCTCTTTGAACACCCGTCTCAGGTGACTGAAGCTTCTGGATAAATTTCAGTTTGAAGCCGATCGTCGGGCCATCATCATCACAATTAACTCGTTTGGGACGGAGCTGTCGAAAGACGATCGCTCAAAGCTGTACCCTCGGTGCGGAAAGCTGAATCCCGACGGGTTGGCCGCGCTCGCTCGGGCCGACGATTATGAGCAGGTGAAAGCGGTCGCTGAGTATTACGCCGAGTATTCGGCGCTTTTCGAAGGATCCGGCAACAATGTCGGCGATAAGACGCTCGAAGACAAATTTTTCGAGCATGAGGTAGGTTAAAAGTCTCGCTAATAGTAGAGATCGTATGCTAGTCTCTTTTTTAGTCCTTATTACAATCTCTTTTTTTTTTTAGGTACGCTTGAACGTGCATGCTTTTATGCAGCAGTTCCACTTTGGAGTTTTCTACTCATACTTGAAATTGAAGGAACAAGAATGCCGTAATATTGTATGGATAAGCGAGTGCGTTGCACAGAAACACCGGGCTAAGATCGATAACTACATTCCAATCTTCTAAATAAAAATATCATTCTATCATTGATTACACTATATATTTATTGTGATGATTGTATATTATATAGTTCTGTTTATTATGGACCTACAGTCTTAAGAGTTTACTGTGTATGATATTGCTTAGTGTTTGTTTAGAGTTGTTCATGTTTATGTCCTAACATCTATTGACATTCCATATTGTCTTCTGTATTATAATGCTTACTAGAAATAAAAAGCGATATAAATAAAAAAAAATACGCTTTATTACGAGATCGGAGGAAATAGATAAAATTTTAAGTATATAATATCGTAGTTACATCCCAAGTCTCTTCATTTCGAGTTGTACGTTTAAGAAATCGTCGATTTCAGCTTGTATGGGATGCTCTCCGGGGGGTTTCTGCAGAAGCAATTCTGGGTGCTTCTTCCAAAACTTATTTTGTATCATATCTTCATTTAAATTAACGATAACTTTGTAATTCTTATTTGTCACGGGGTCTAAGACCTGCTTCCTGATCAGAGTTGTGCCTTTTCTGTACATGGCGGGCTCGTTGTTATAGTTCGTATTGAATTCGTGGAAGAGTATTTCATTTTTGTCTGATGATACTGTGCCGCTCAGTCGTTTCTCAGCCTGTAAAACAAACACGTTCGTTAGATACTCGTAGCCATGGGTATAAAATTGTTTAGAGGAGACGCTGACATAAACGCAGGAAACATAAATTCGGTCTTACCTCTGTAGTTGATAAATTCCCTTTCAAAACCAGGGACCAGAAAGTCGTATTATACAAATTGTTGATATGTACGTCGGCTTGTCTCCAGCTCAGGTAATCCACCAAATTGTCGTCGGTCGGATACAATACTATTCGTCCATCGAACGCTGGAGGATACTTTAATTTCACCGATTCGAAATATTTACCCCAGAAGCAGACGTAAGAAGCGGTGAATTTACTGTTGATCGTCGACATTATCTTTGCGGATCGCCGATTATACAAATTAGCGTTCTTTCTGATGATAAATGAGTATTCGTCGCTCTGGCCGTAGGACAGCGTTATCTCCGGGAACTCCTCCATCACGCAAACGGCGGCGTGGTTCATCAGTTTCAAGGCGCGCAGGTCGTTGGGCTTTTTGAAATTGTGGTGCTCTGCAAACCTGTGAAACCCCTTGCCGTCTACTCTCACCACAATCCAGCAATTGGGCAGCAGCTTATCGTCAGACTCGAATTCTTTCACATAATCGAACTTACTCTTGGCCATGTTTATTGTAGTTGAAAACGCCCTGGTGCGGACGTGTACTTTGCTTAGAATACGAATTAACATAACCTCAAAAAAATGAGCTTGACTATCTATCTAGTTTTTATGAAAGAATTATTAGAAAAAATCATATTAAAGTAAGAAATACTTTCAAACTCAAATCCATCGGTCAAACTATGGTGAAAATTGGAAATGAGAAAGCTAGCTACTCCTAAACTTGACACAACGGATGGTTGCGTTCAGCGTATGCGTAAAGTACGATCGAAAACGGAAAAACGCTTCTTGCATCTCATGAGAATTCAAGGCTACGGTAACCTTTGCTTTAAAGTCTTTCAATTGGCCTTTCCCAGCGCTACATTTTATTTTAGAGTAATACGATTTGTTCGGAATATAATCACAATTCGATAAATCCTGTAATAAAATCAACTTTATAAAGCTGTATGAGAGCGGCACTCCAAGCTCGCTGATCTGCCCTAGTTACATGGTCGGTGCATTGCCCTGAACGCAGTCAAACTGTCAGATCAGCGGTGATGTCTGGTGATTGCTAAAGCAATTTGCTGTCAAACGACGCGATTGCCGATTTATAAATCAACGTTTTTATCCTGGTTGTTAGTTGTGATTTTTTAATTTCTTTAGAAAAGATTTGAAAATATGGCAATAGACTTACCCGACTCTGATAGTGAAGATGAGCTTCCTCCCTGCTGGGAAGAGCGAGCAACAGGCGATGGGAGCGTCTACTTCGTAAAGTAAGAATACCAATATTTTTCTGTGTCTGAAATTCCTACCATTATTAAATCGCCGTTTTTAGTCATGCTACAGAAAAAACGCAGTGGACACATCCCAGGACCGGCAAGAAGAAAGTGGTTCCTCAGGACTTCCCCTTTGGATGGAAGAAAGAGATGGATTCCTCAGGAAAGATTGTTTTTATCGATACAAAAACTGGCAGAACGACTGTTACCGACCCTCGCTTAGCATTCTCTAGAGACGAAAACGTCTCCCCAGTGAATTTCCGACAGCGATTCGACGCGTCCACGACCGCATTGCAGGTAACGCTACATTTTTTTATTTTAGGTTACGCCGCATTCAAACCGCTGTTCTTTTTCAGGTTTTACACGGTCGAGATCTATCAGGTAAAGTGGCAGTTGTGACTGGCAGTAATTGCGGCATTGGATTAGAAACTGCCAAATCATTAGCTAGACACGGCTGTGATGTTATAATGGCGTGCCGAGATCTCGCATCTGCTGAAGAAGCTGTGGCGTCGTTTTCAAACGAGAATGTGACTGCGGCTCAAAAATGCATGGCTTTGAAGCTCGACCTTGCCTGTTTAAATAGCGTTCGCTTGTTTGCGATCGAACTGCGAACTAAAATCACGTAAGCTTTATAAACCTTCATAATCAAATTACAGATTTATCTGTTTAATTGAATCATTGTACTGTTTTAGAAAGATCGATTATTTGATATTGAACGCAGCGGTATTTGGGCTACCATTCACTCAGACGAAAGAGGGCATAGAGACTACGTTTCAAGTGAACCATTTAAGTCACTTATATCTCGTTTTGCTGCTAGAATCACTTTTGAAGTTGGGATCGAGAGTTTTATTTGTATCCTCCGAGTCACACAGGTGCGGCACTTCAATATTAATTACGTTAATTGTTATTATTAAATATGCTATATTTTTGCAGGTTTGCACGCTTCAGAGTACCCGTCCAGGAAATGACCATTGATGCACTGTCACCTTCACAAAACGATTACAGCGCAATGGGAGCATATAATAATTCTAAACTATGCAACGTTCTAATGGCAAAGCTGTTAGCAAAGAAATGGAAAGACAACGGAGTATCCGTGTTTTCGTTGCACCCTGGCAATATGGTATCTTCCAGCTTGCAGAGAAACTGGTGGTTGTACCGCCTGGCCTACTTTTTAGTGAGACCGTTCACCAAATCGCTGGTGAGTCTCGTCATCTCATTTTACACCAAATCAGATAAAACCATGGTTTTTTATTACCTAATTTTATTTTCAGCAACAAGCTGCTAGTACGACAATATACTGTGCCACCGCACCTGAGCTTGAAGGTTTTACTGGATTATATTTTAATAACTGCTTCAGTTGCGACGATAGCCAGCTGGCAAAAAACGTACAACTCGCTACTAAAATTTTTAATCTATCCATTCAGCAGTTGTACAATATCACAGCGAATGATATTTTGATTATGTATGGAGCTGTTTCTAATCGATGAGCGGATAAAACCGAGCATTTGAAGAGAAAATATTAAAGAGTACCAAGATACTGAAGTCATTTGTCTTGTGAGTCGAGGAACCAATTATTAAAACCTAAAATTTTCAATCTTGAAATTACCCTGGAAGATTTTGTCAAAGCGATACATCTATGTAATGCAAAAGCATCGTTTTGATAAAAGCTAGCATTTTATAACTAAGATCTTAAATATTTGTATTTATAATTATCAATAAGTGTTTAGATTTATTGATATTTGAATTCAGAACTTTATTTTTTTTGTTTAATTTGAATTTACGGAAACTAATTTAAATGTAATAAAAGTTTTCATCCTGTATTTTTTTTTTGTGTATCATTTTAGAGAAAATCGTCCTAAATTGGAGGTCGTCTACTTATCAGTGCCAAATCAGTGCTATAAGCACTGATCTATAAGCTCGCACTGCGCATTAATTTTATTTTATTATTTTTAAGGAAACATACAGCTGTTACAATAAATTTGTTACAACTTTATTAAGTTTAAAAAATAAAGCTAATTACATGTTTCCACTTAATAAATCTGTGTACTGCACCACACTGCACACTGCCACAGATTGCGCACTGCGCGTTGCGCGTGTGCGAAGCACAACTTATGGTGCGAATTGAGCTGTCAACGCCTGCGTTCAATTGATTAGGGGTCCGACACACTGGGTCTACGTACGCAACGTACGTCGAACCAGTGTGCCGAACCGCTCAATCTCCCTAAGTAGCGGTACATATAAACTGGTCGGGGGCGGCAGTTTACCGAAAATGTCAAAATCCTCAGGTAATCAGATCTGGGATCAATAATTATAATGGACGGAGCTCTTCTGCCTCATTAAAAGTATGCGCGAGGACAAGAGATGGAGATACCTATTTCATCGCGCCCGCAATTAATGACCCGTGGGCCGTGTCCACTTTGAGTCTACTAGTAGGACTAAACAAACGTTAGATGATCAGTGGATTAAACCAAACTAGTCGTGGTTTAAAATTGAAAATTATTCGAATATTGGGCAGTATTTATTGGGAAATGGTATTTCTACGACATTTTTTGTTGTGTTTGTGACGTTGTATGTTTCGCGATGCAATTTCGTCCACAACTATTTTCCATGGGCTGTTTACACTCTCGCGCGAGGCGCGAGGCGAGACGCAAAACCAAGTGGGTAAACAAACAGAACAGAGGCAAAGCTTCTAGCAAGTAGGTAAACATTTTGTACGCTCGTTAGAAGATTTGCCTGTTCCATTTGTTTACTGATATGGTTTTGCGTCTCGCCTCGCGCCTCGCGCGAGAGTGTAAACGCCTATCAAAGTACGCTCGCAACGTATATACGCGGGTCACACGCCTGGAGGAAGGCGTTGCCATCATAATAGGCATTATTAGGGGAGCGCCACACTTGTCTAACGTACGTAACGCATTAGGACACCTGGACCCTTGAATTTGTATGAAAACAGATAAGCGCATCCTACGCAACGTTGAGTATGATCAGCGTGTTTGTGTCATCTGTTTTCATTCATATTCAAGAGTACAGATATCTAATTGTTGTTGAAGAGTACTAATTGTTGGCCTCAATAGAATTCGAGTTTTCGTCGGCTTTCATAAATAGCGCTACTTGGTGAGCGTAGTCTGAAAGAACTAGTCAGTTGACTTTATATACACGTAGATAAATATACTTCGCCAGGTATGTCCAGATGAAATGTCGAAAGTCCCGCGCATAGAGGTAACAGAATAGTAGTCGACCTTAGGTGTCAACTCCTAGCTGACAGATTTTACTTGAAACGCTTGGGTATGACTACTCACCCCCTTATCCCCAAATTGACTATTCTATCGTCACAGCTGTCTGCTGCCGCCACCCCTATTGCCAAATTGCCTTTTCTCTGTAAGAGAAAGGCAATTTTTTCCTCTCACTGGAGGAAAGGTTGAGGACCCCCCAAATATTTCACCAGTCCCCCCTTCCAACCAAAAACAACCGGGATGATCACCAGGTTGACAACAACCCCCTATTCAACGCCCTCATTTCCGAAAATTGGACAGGCTGGAGCTACATTTTTACGGACGGCTCTAAAACCGACGAAGGACATTATGTCGGGGCTGCCGTATATCACGACAATATCGACCACCATATCCAGCTGCCAAGCGCCGCGTCAATCTATACAGCAGAGAGCGTGGCAGTTCTAAAGGCGTTGGAGTATATAGAGTCAGCTCAGTTAGGAAAAACGGTCGTATTCACAGACTCTCTGTCTTTTACAAAAACTGAGCTTCCCCTCCCTAAACAACAAGCCATCCCACATTGAGAATGATATACGTTTAAAATGCTTTAATTTGGAGTCAGCCGACTTTCGGGTGATCCTTTGTTGGATCCCAGGACACGCAGGTATTAGGGGAAATGAGAGGGCGGACGAGCTGGCGAATGCGGCCCGTACGCTCGACGCTGCGGGCGGCATTCGTCTACTCTTACCCACCCTTGATTCCCAGTTATCCCACAAATGGACACAGAGGTGGCGTCTGTCATCCAAAATCAAGGCGCAAAGGTACTCCACCTTACAGCCGGGGATCCGACCTAAGCCATGGTTCCATCATCAGCCATTTAGCCGCAAGGAAATAGCAGTCATTTACAGATTGCGTATTGGCCACAGCTGCACCCCCGCTCACCTCTATAGGATACACGTCCTCCCATCCCCCCAATGCGATTGCGGTCATGCAGTCTGCACTGCTGACCACCCCTTTTTTAACTGCCCATCAACAACTATCCTAATTTCGTCTCGGACCTTATAGCCCTCAAAATTCAACTCCCGCTGTGTGTGGACCATCTCCTCTCCCGTAACTCTCCAAAAGTCCTCAAAATCCTCTGTAAATTTATCTCCCTCAACCACATTTCCCTTTAGTAACATTATTCCATTCCATAATATACTAGTTCCTACTGTTTCCTTTATTGTATGTTTTGTGTCTGTTTGTTTCAGTGCTGTCCTACTAACAATAAAGTTCCCAAATTAAAAAAAAATAATAACCACCTGGCAGAAATCACCCTCATTGGGTGGATTGCCAAAAAGGAAAAAAGAAGAAGAAGAACCCTGTTGCCTGTGTCAAACAAACTCAAAATCAGCGGGTCGCGCCAATTTATTTTAATAAAAATAATGAGGTTGCGTTTCATTTCAATCAAATCACTTCTATTCATTTGCATCGACGAATATACGGCACTATAGTTTTATTTAAACTGTGAAGTCTAAGGTGTCCGCTGACTGCAAATACAATGTCGTCCATAAGGCGGATTTTAGGTAAAATCTCTTGGTATAGATGCTGAATCTTTTGGTATAGATGTATTTCCTTTAATTTGTCATTTATTTCTCCAGATATTCGATTGTTTTCGACAAACAACGGTAAACCAATAAGTCCCCGCGTACAGGAGTTTCGTAAGAAGCTACGCGAGAAGACACCCATCGACGATCTCGGCGCTCAGTCCACGGTTCACCCTCACCAAGAAAAAGAGCCATTGGAGCCATGGCCCAATGAAACGAACCCGAACACGGGTGAAGTCGGGGGCCCGAAAGGACCCGAACCTACGCGATATGGGGATTGGGAAAGAAAAGGAAGACTGTCCGATTTCTGAATAATTTAGACAAATTAGCTGTGATTTTGTGTTTCATCTCCTACCATAGGTTCCTAAATAACATCTCCGTTGTAAAGGAGTAATTTTATTGAAATATATACAATTTTAAAAAATCTTAACATTAGGATATTATTTATTACTACAAATGAGTCGTCTATAGATTTTCTCAACATACTGTCTTTTATTCATCAATTTAAATAAGTCAGATATCTGAACGGTTACAATCGAAGCATGCCACGCGAAAAGAAAAGAATTAATTTTCGATCGATCATAGCCATTTGTGCAGTTTGCGAAAATTAGAACGGCCGATACGTTAAAGGTTATATAAAAATATAATATTTATTATACAAGATATGACGTTATCGAGTTAAACAATGACAATATTTATTTATGCATTAATACCGCTCCGGTAGGGCCATCGAGCGTAAGTAGCTTTATTAGTTACGAAAGCTTTTTCTATTTACATATTTTAGAGATTGTTTCGGATACGCGCAAATTATTATATAAATATTCAAAACCCACCATTGACTAAAATTTGACAAAGAAGCTTTTATCGATTAATATAACTATTCTCGCAATATTGCATATTTCATTTCTAAATTTGCATCTTCGCGACGAACCAATAAATAACGAAAGCTGCGACGAAATAATTTCTAATCGATCCCGCGCGGATATTAAAATAAATATTAAACCGACATCATAAGTACGATAATTCCAATTCAAAACGGAGATCGATCGCCGTCGGTCGCCGGCGCGGTGAGGTATCGCAGATCGATATAAAAGTTTAAAATGGAAAACGATTCCGGGCCGAACCTATTAATGGAACGCGGGGCATTACAAAACTAGGTCTAGAAATAAATAGGCGACGGTCGCGAAGAGGCGGCGGTCTCGCTAGCACTCGGAGGAGGAATGGTTGAGGTCGCGGGCCGGCTTGGCGCGCGTCAGCCGGTCCAACTCGGCCGCCGCGTCCGAGCGCACCGACGCCTTGTCGGCGGGGGGCGGCGCCCCCGGGGAGCCCCCGCCGCCCGCGCCCCCCGCGCCCCCCGCGCCGCCCGCGCCCGGCGAGCCCGTCTTCTTGGACAGCAGCGAGTTGAAGAAGTTGGCCAGCACGCCCTCGCCCGCCGGAGTGCCCGCGCCCGCCGCCATCTTCGCGCCCTCCATCTGTCACAGCCCAAAACAATACATTCAAAACAGCTGTTAAAGCCCAAATTTGCACATACATTCTGCAATCTTCGGTCGATACCTGATAAGCTCAAAATGTTACTTTTTCAGAACAATTAAAAAAAAAACTTTTTTTTTTAACTGCGAGCGCACTGGAACGGTCACTAAAATCGCTACACAAGTAAGTCTACCACATTATAAAAATATTACCCTTTCACTCTAAAAATACTACTCTTAAAATTAATCTGTTAAATATTCTATGGCAAATTGGCTGGAGTTATGCAAAAATTAACCAATGCACAATAAAGCTCTACGCTAAAAATACCTTAAACGATTACTTCTACTTTGTTTTCTGTATTTTACACTCGTTGTTGTATTTACACCCTTGTATTTTCTACACTTTTTATATTCATAGTTTCTCGGAGTGATAATACGAAAAGGCTTCACGCCGGCTCGATCTAGAGGTTACTTTTGAGTCAATCCGAGTCCCCTCCGCTTTGCGCTCCTTTGGGACGATTTCCCAACTTGGTGCGCGACATTGTAACCTCCTACTACAACTCTCTTCCATGTCTAAACACAAGAAAGGACTACTCACTCTACATTATATTTAATTAGGCTATTTCAGGGCTATTGCCTCTCCGCGACGATACCTAATATCACCATGAATATACTACTGAAGAACCTGACCCGGTTTGACGAGAAGTGGGGTTACTGGATGTTTTTTAATGGTTCTCCTATCTGGTAGCCTTCTCGTAGGACAATCTGTCAAGGCGGCTGTGAGCTTCTGCCACGGCGGTCATCCTGCAGTCGGAGGCGGTTGGGATCAGAATGGCGGATTCGGGGTAATACCTCAGGCAGAACTGGGTGGTGTGCGCTGTTCGGTTTACTAGACACGCTGCCCATCCGGCTAATAACCAGGAGGTCTGGAGATGTTTGTTTCCTATGACAGCGGAGGGTAGTTGTCGACCTGATGTCTTCAACCCTTGAATCGATCCGTTAGTCACCCGATCCCGAGTGACCATAGCGGGCAAAGAGCGCCTCCGTCCGCAAAATATTCAAACTGAATAACCGCTTACATCAGGTACAGGCCGCGCAAGTGACCTCCAACCCGCGATCCGACTAGGGAACGGAGAAATCCGGCCAATCTTGTAGTAAGGGCGAGGCTGCATGCTGGGGACTACCCGGTGCCTCGTGGTAAGGGGTTGACCTCTTACGGGCGTGTGGCAGAGCTAGGCTGTACACTGTATTGTCCTTGAGTTTCTGAATAGTCACTCCAGAGTCGAAAGAACGATCTATATCGATATAGTTTCCTGGGGTGTCGAGTTTGCCCGTTGCAGTACACAACTCCAAAGTGTATCCGGATGCACTGGCAACAGATAGTTTAAAATCTTAGTGTCCTTGGCTCAACCAGCTTACCCTTCCACTATCTGCAGGTCCAAACACAACTTTATGCTTGCTATAAACATTAGAAGGGAAACATGTCCACCAGTAAAATTAAACGGCATCCAAATACCACAAGCGAATGACGCTAAATACCTCGGACTGTATCTGGCCTTACGTGGAGGAAGCATATATTCACTAAAAGGAAAGCGTTAAGTCAACAAACAGTTCAGGAAATTGTACTGATTAATAGGTCGCAAGTCACAACTCTTGCTAGAAAATAAAATGACAGTGTAGAAAAGCATCCTGAGGCCCATTTGGACCTAAGGATTACAGCTGAGAGGCACATCAGCCAATTTCAATATAGAGAGATCCTTCAGCGGTTCCAAAACAAGATGCTGAGAATTATAGTTGATGCACCATGTCATGTCACGAATGACCGTCTACATCATGACCTGAAAATCTCAACAGCGAAGGAGGAAATTAAAACTAAAACGGTATCCTACCAAAAACGAGTTGTACATCACCCAAATCAGCTAGCTTCAAAGCTGATGAAAAACCGGGCTTTCCGCATATTGAAGAGGAGAGCGCCCCAAGACCTAATATCATAATAATGTGTTAGCAACCATGATTATGGATGTGTCATTTGACATATACAAACATAAATTGAATTTTCAATATAAAATCGGCATTAAAATTGGACATAAAATTCCGTTAAATAGAGTGACACAAATAGAATAGACTTAAAACTAAAAGAAAGTTACAAGAAAGAAGAAAAAGAAAGTCATAAGAAAAATATAAAAAAATCATTAATATGAAATACATGGTAAGTAATATAAAATTAAATATAATAATACCTAGTCAAATTAGTCAGGAGTCCTCCGTTCACCCCCCAAAAGTGTAAAAATAATATTATGATGGGTCCGACTCTGGTCTGTGATTCCCATGGCAGCTCCTTTTGTATTTATTGTAAGCTAAAAATGCTATGATAGGTAACTGCATATTTATATTAATTTTTATTAATTATTGTATTTCTGTATTTTCCAAAAACATAATGTTGTTCAGTTGTTTCTTTTTGCATTGGTCTGAAGTATGTAACTGGTTGTCGAACTTTCGCTATTAAGTCATTAAAAGGGAAGCAATCAACATACTGCTTCCGTTATTCAAAATTAGTTACAATTATATTAAATTATAAAGGTATTAAATACTCTCTTTTATTTTACTTAGTTAAATTAACATAAAAATAGAGGGTCTACTGATTCTCACTGTGGCCTCTATACTCTCTAATGGCCCTTACTGTAGCCTGGTTCTATTTTGTTTTTAAAAAAGTATGAAAATTTATATTAAAATGCATTTTTTTCTATTTTGTGCATTGGTTCCTCTCTGTAAAACACCAGCTAATGCCAAATTTAAAAACATCCTGAATAGTGAACAAGTGTAGGCACTACAAAAAAATACTCAAATACTTTTTACTGCTGGAGTGTTTTGCGGCGAGGGGTAGGCACACTCATACGATTTTTATTTTCGGACAATGGAAATATAGAGTGCGATAACTCTAGGGTCAAAGCACTTCACCGGAGATAGCATTATCTTAGTTCCAATAATAAACACAGCAGACAAAAAAAATGTTATGCCAAACGTATCAATTATGTTTTAATATCACGAAAAGAATTTTGAAATTTGAAAAAACCTTTGCTACATATTAGTAAAATGTGCATGCTCCCATGTAGAAATCCTTAATTTAAATGTTTAAACCGAAAAAGTATTTCCGCGTTCAGAAGCCATCAGTATATTTCTAAGCAAATATAAGTACATTATAAAATATGTTCATAATATCAAAAAGATCTCATGCTAAGGCAAATGCAAATAATGATAGGTGGAGCCGCTCCAGTCTACTGTGAATTCAAAGACTGAAATTGCTGGTTACCCAGTTGCAGTATAGTATTTAGCTACGAAGAAAATTAAATGTTTTAAAAGCAAAAGTTAGGGAGACAAGCATTCAATTGTTTTTCTATGCATAAAGCTTCCATTTTGGATTTTTGTCACTATAACTTAATAAATAATATATACAAACTACTTAAGGGTATCGCCGTATAAATTTGTACTTTTTTTGTCGTGTGTGTGTCGCCTAACTACTTTCAGTTTTTCTATAAAAAGTTATGGTCTAATGCATGATCCAATTTAATTATAGTAAAGTGTATTAGAAAATGTATCAAAATACAAGAAATTACTGCAAAGAAGCATGAAGTGATATGATTTATTAATTTTAAAACAAACACAATTTTTCAAGTGCCTATTAAAATTTACATCGCCAATCCATTTTTGCCCCTTTTATGACAAATTGCGATCAAAGTAGTCATATATTTAAAATGTTGAATATTTTCGCATTTACTTAAATTGTGTATCTTTTGTTTTCTTTACTAGTAAAAAGAATATATATATTATTTACTAAAAATATTTGTTGCAAATGGTTTGTCGCCATATTTGTTTCCCGAATGTTACTTTTGGTGTGTTACCAATTTGATCGAAAACTGATAAAAGACTGGCATTCCTAAGTATTTTTTTGCGTATGGCAACTCTTTGTTGCAGTATGGACAACGTAATAAACTACTCAGCCATCTTTTCTTTTGCTCTGAGTGGGTCGACGTCTTGGTCGTGAATTTGTCCTGAGAATTTTGAGTGGGATTTAGCTTGGAATTATCAAGGTAAATATTCGAATATGTTATCTGTTGTATATTTTGTACTTAGATCTATTAATGCTTATTACGATAATGTGTTTATATCGTTACTAACATTATTCGTTTACAAATAAAACGATTTAAAGTTTATGTCGCGCGTGTTTTTCATTCACGATCGTTACCGTATGTTACCATTTGTTGCTGATGTGTTACGTAACATTCGTGAAATTAGGACGTATTTATATTGGTTTCATTGAAATAAATAATAATAATAATAATAACTTTATTTTATTGATCAAAAATTTAAATTACAATTTGTTTTATACTCCGAATCTGACTAACTAGGCCATAGCCCGTACCAAGAAAGATTCGATGGATAGCGGTTGTTTGTTAATTGTTAATGGTTAATAGCAAATAGCGCGCACATATGTAATATAGTTTTATTAAATAATCAGAATGGTCATATATATAACTCATGGAAAGGGTGCAGCGGACTGTGTGGGTGCCGCAATTCAAAGAAAACTCGACAACTATGTGTCACATGGGATTGACATACCTAATGCATTAGTTGCTTTAATACGCTGCAATGAAATGTATCATCATCAGTGATGATACATTTCATTTCTGAAGACGAAATTGGTAAAAATAAATTACCAGCTGAATTAAAGCAAATCTCTGTATCACTGACCATGGAAGTACATCAAGTGATACAGAGATAGAAAACGTTATCGGATATAGGTGTTTGAGTTGTTTTTGTACCAGGCCTGTAAATTGTAAATGTCTTGATTTAAAATCTCATCTTCTTTTGCCCATGCCAAACACTGTTAAATCTGGTTCTACAGTAAAGAAAGAACAGGGCCTACAGCAAACAAAAACCAACAACGACTACACGGAAAATACACCCAATCACCAAGTCGAGGCTGAAGCTTTATAAAGAAACGTAAAAAAGAATAAATCAAATTTAAAAAAAGTGCAAATGAAAAAACAAAACATAAAAAATGGAGAAAAACAGATTACGTATCAGAAAGTTCGGACAGTGACGAAGTACTAATAGACTACATTGACACAGATAATGATATCGATGGCTTCTTATCTGATGGCTCTGAAAATTCAGTTCTTAGTACGAACTCAAAAGATCCGCAACCTTTTATCTTGGATGAAAATACAGGAATTTTATTGAAACACAAACCAATGAATTTGGGAACCGAAGCACTAAATATAGATTATATACACCACCAAGAAAATATAACTCCAAATATTCCAGGTTCATCAGGTATAAACATTTTAGAAGACCAGCATATTGCTGAAGGTAAATACGTATTGGTTAGGTTTCAAACTAACAGGATTTCGAAATGTTACGTCGGGCAAGTCGTTGCAATTAACAGAATCAATGTAAAGGTTCATGCGTAAGAAATCTAATGGTTTATTCTACTGGCCACAAGCAGAAGACATATTAGACATGTTTATTTACGATATTGCCAAAGTTTTGAACATCCTATTTGCAATCGTCGTGGAGTGCTACAATTCGAGGATGATTTGAATAAATTTAAGATTTACTAAAACTATAATAAAAATAAATAAAATGGTGCCCATTGACTTTCATATTATGGTCGGGATGACCTAGTTAGGCAGATTCTGCATTGTAAACCAACCGAAATGTATATTTTTTTGAATAAATAAATAAAATTATTATTATTATTATTATGCTATAAACAGACCTTTATGAAACTCACGTTTGTTACGTGTAATCTTGAATGTTACTGATGGCCAACATGTGTTACTGATTCACGAATGTTTAATACAAATTTTTACGACGATACCCTTAACCTACTATGAAATATAACTGAAATTACAACAGGACATGGCAGAGTGTATTTATTATGCATAGTACATCCATGTTTACGATAGAAAATAAGATAAATAAAATGAACAAAAGCTGGTCATTATTGTTGTGGTTATAATTTTTTTCTTAAATAATTTTTACGTAAATATAGTGTACAGTTATTGTGACAAAAGCCCAGAAAACCAATAGAGTCTAGTGCAGCGGTTCCCAACCTTTTTGAGGCTATACCTATAAAGCGGGTTAGATATTAGCAAGTACCCCAAAAAGTATAGTTTAGACAAACAAATTAGCTATTGCATTAGTTTTTTCAGTTCCTTGCTTTTTTGATTGTCACTATAGTCGAAAATCCACTTTCACCCTGTAAGTTGTGGCAAATGGGATCAGAATTTTCAATGTTTTTTCCGATCTTTAGCCAGCAATCTTTCACCAAAACGTTCCTAGTTGTGTGTTTTCGAAATCTATGATCAGTTTGTTGTCTCTCTGCAGTCTGTCAGCAAAGCCCAAGGAATTGTGCTTTGGCTTCAATTTCAGTACCTGGAAATATTTCTTCATCGACTGAAAAGGGTCTTAGCCCTGAAAAAGGATTTACTTGGCGATTTTCCAAATCAGGAAAATATTTGCTGAATAAAGATTTACTACTGTACTACTAGTTATAGCTGATAGTTATTTCATCTGTGAATGAGCATTTTTCATTTCTTGCGTCGAGCACCATTGTTAGCTATGGGAACATCGAATCGTACTCAACTCTAGCTCTGCGTTGATAAAATTGCAAGATGCGTTAGTAAAGATGGTCTCCAAAAATGACCTTAACCGCATCGGAGCGTAACCCCTCGGAATATTTTTTATTCGATTTTACCCATTTTATTTTTATATTCGATTTTACCCATTTAGGGGTAATTACCCCCCGGATGGAAATCGCTGGTCTAGTGACTCCTGTATTACATTATGTCAACTCGAATACCTCTCGATATTTCTGGCAATAATATTGCCAGAATATAATACAATTGAGTATAAAAAATAAAAGGGGACGTTAATTCGAGTAAAATCTTGCAATACATGTAAGAATATAAAAAGCAGAGCGCAAGCAAAGCGGTAACCTTCTTGGGTGAACTGGCGATATTTACTTGTCCGGGCTGGCGATTAGGCGTGCGCATGGGCGATTCCCCCCTCGTGGGAGTCCCCACAGCGGCCGCATTTGGCGCCGCACTGCCCTGCAAAGCGCCCAGCTGTCTCTGTAGAAAGGCCTGCTCGTCCTCTGCTTGAATTTCACTCTCGCGATTTGCACCGCTCTGGGAAAGTATATAAAACTTAGAATCGAATAAATTTTGGTATTTGATTAATATCATTCACTGAGACACAAAATAAAACAAACCTTCCTAGCTGCCGGTTGCGTTAAAACGTCTCTATAATAATCGTCCGGTTTACAAGAATGTATATTTTCGTGAAGAATGCTAATCTTTTTCATGCTGTCCCAGCCAGCAGGTCTGAAAAGATTGACACATAAATAGTCGTAATGAACGATGAAATGTGAAAAACATGTACTTTTTAACACTCCTTACATAAGCACTGCATCCTTCTCGACGACCAGGGCGGGTGTCCTGAATGGCAGTCTGTAAATGCGGTGTGTGAGATATTTATACAGAAGATCACAATTTTTATCTTCTTTGGCACTGGTATAAAAGAGGGCTGCGCCGTATTGCAGGCAAAACCTTCTAATCCACTGCTGCATAAAATCAAAATGCTCTTCTCGGTAATCATGCTCCTTCTCCAATGTAGACATATAATCAGTCTGCAACAGAGAAAATCATAAATTAATAGATCGTAATATTTAGTGCTATTCTTTAAGGATTAAAACCCGTAACTGCAGTGAATAAAAAGGTAAATTATAAATCCGTTCAGAGTTTAGCGCCAAACCTTTTCTGCACCTTGTATACGAGGCCACCAGAACCAGAGTGACCCACCCAAGTGACATTTTGGTGATTTTCAGTTTAAGAGGCCGTGCCGACCAAAAGCTATATGAACATAATTTTGTGGCCTGGTTGCGAGAACACGAAAAAGAATTTTAATACAATTATGCCGGATTTTAAAAACCCGGTCCTTAAGCTATCGTTTTGCCAAAACGAAATTGGTAAATTATTTCCATATTAATTGTAAATTATCTTTATTCTGTTACTGTTTTCCAAAAAAATAAAAACGAGCGAGATTTGTCTTCAGTTTTTGAAAAACCTAGAGATGATTCTCAATATTAAAAAATACTATTTACACCAGCGTATGGTCTATTTGCATAGTACCAAGACAGTTTTTGGAACTTCCATACAAAAAATATAAGAAAAATATGTTTGAAATTATGCAATTTCCGGAAACGTTATGGCCAAACATTATTTTTTCCCAATTTATTAAAGATACTTTTGAGTGATATAAAAAATAATACAGTGATAATGAAAATAATATACTAATTTTTACTTTATAAAAAACTATTCATTTGATAATTATTATATTATAATTGAAAAGCCAAATCGACTATATTACACGATGCGCAAAGCCGGAATCGTCATTCGTAATTGGCCACTGCCAACGGTGGGACGTATTCCCTTGTCGCCGCGGTATACCTATGCATCTTTATGTATATATCGAAAGCGCGCGGGCACGTGGCATTGCAAAAATATCTAAATTTTTAGTCGCGTCAACTCGGAAGGGAGCCTTAATGCAAAAATCCATATAAAAAATCATTATTTACAATTCCAGAGTCGCCCAAAGTTGATATCTTCAAGAAATCATCAAAATAAAAACTATGCGCCATACTACTTGTTTTTCCTATGTTCACTTAAGAATCCCCTTTAACTATTTTGGCCCAGATACACAAAAATGATTTTTGCATTTGGGCCACACTGGTTCTGGTGGCCTCATATATGCAAGACCACTTCTTTCCCGGGATTCTGAAGTGGCGATATAATACGTCAATGCGACACGACTTTGATTTCGATATCTCCTCGATCCGAGGACTTGACTGATGCTGTTCCAGAATCGTCGTATCTCAATTCGGACCGGGCTCTGAGCGTGCTTAGCGCTTTGAGCTAAGGGCAATTCGGTTCGCGTTCTTTATTTATTAAATCGTCTTATTTCTCGACGCTATATTAAATTTTAAATTGCCTTCGGTGGGAATAGCCGGTAATTATTGCTGAATGGGAAATTTTACTGCCATTTCCCAGCTATCTCCAAGAACAACGACATGCAGACAACACCTCATGTGCTTTCGTCTGTCCTAACCTTACTTCTGACGTTTGAAGGACTGTCAAATCGCTTCCAGAATTGTAAATATCATCAGGTGACGATAATCGTGCATCGTATCGTCGTTTCAGATTGGAGCCCATACTATTTTCTCGAAAAAGTCCAACGTAGAGCGACGAAGATTCCAATTGGATTTTGGAAGCTAAACTAGACAGAGGCTGACTCAGTTAAAATTGCCAATACTAAAAGATCGCCGAGAAAGAGGTCACCTTATCGAGCTCTTCAAAATACTAAATGTATACTATGGCTGTTTCAGCCTTAGTACCACCATCTTTACCGTCAACCGGTCAAGCTGAATAAGACACATTTCTCAAGCAATCCAAGGAAGTACTTTATAGCGAACAGGATAGTGGATGCTTGTAATGGACTGCCGGAACGCCGAAGTTGTAAAAGCAAAAACAGTTCAAGAATCATCTGGATGATTTCCTTTATGCAGAGCCACAGATATAGATGCATCAGTTAATAATAACTGCCTTTCTATAATACAATAATAATAATAAAACTGTGATGGCATAATTTTGATTGCGTGGGTTGTTGGCGTCCAGGTCAAAGTTTTAAAATCCCTTTTTAGTAGCTGCTGAACAGTCTAAAAACAGCTGATTATCTTTCTTCTTATACCCCAATCGCCAATAACTTGTGTGACTACAATAGCTCTAATAGTTTGGAAGAAAAATAAGTTTCTTATTTAATGTAATAAGAAACTTATTGGCCCATTCCAATCATTTAAAATCTAATCAATGGAGCAGAAATATATAAACGTGTCTTACCTTAGTTACTACGACAACTATATCCAATCCTAAATTTGCAGTAAGCACATTTTCAGGTAAGGGCATTACATCTTCACCGTCTGAATTCGCATCGACTTCATCAGTGAGATTTCTAGAAGACCTTTTCATGGGTGAGCTCGCCTGCTCCATTTCGTCACCGGGTTCTGTGTAATTCTGCCACTGTCGGACAATGCGTTTCCTCGCCTCTTGATGTTGCTCTAATTTTAGAAAAGAAATACGTCATTCATGCAATTCTTTTCGTATACTCCGCTATCTCACATTTTTAGGTATTTTGATTATTTTTACCAATCCTCTAAATCAGCATTCCGCAACCAGCGCGTCCCGCCATGGATTTTGGTGAGACTTGGGAATTTTCAATAAAAACATTGCTTCTAGCTAGCTTCACACCACCCTTACAATCTCTTCAGGAGAGGGCACGCTCTCCTGATTAAGTCGTTCTATAGATTAACAGAATCCTGACAAATATCAGTTTGCCTGTTTTCACAACTAACCAATTATTTCTTTTATGCTAAGAAATCCATATTTACATTAATCAATACAATTTTGAAATAACAGTGCTTTGGTAATAATGAATTTGTAATTTCAGTAAATCTCAATGATACATAGCAACGTAAACGGCAGATATGACTGATACAGATATCACTGAATTCTGCGCATATGCTGTAAAGTACAAGATCTTGAAAAATAACATAAAATTAAAAAAACCTAGTTATTCATATGGTTTCATCTTTTAATATAACTAACCATACCAAGTTTAGTAACTAACGGTAAGTTATATTATAATTTGGGCACATCTTTCCTTCCTTCCTCCTGAAAAATTGGATTTTTGCACATAGCGGAGTATACATAGGGACCGTCGACACGAAGATAGTGATGCAGTGTTTGGTGCATCTGCTCCCGCAACTGCACCACCATAGGCCACCATAGGGTAGCGAGCCTGCTGACCCTACCTTTTGTTCCTTTCCTTTATATGCTATAAGTATTTATATGCTGAGACAGAAAAATATCAAATTTGGCTATTAATTTCAACAAACCTAAATAATTTCCATCATGAGGTCAACCCTGAAATGCAAGACCGCATTCTGCTAAAAAAACAATAACTGAAATAATTTGCTTTAAAAGCGTCCACCAATGTATTTTTCGGTCTCAATTTGTTTTACAAGTTAAGAATCCAAAGGCACATCCTTGTTTCTAACCTAACAGCAAAAATTATCACTTGAATATCCGCGCAAGCGAGAGGGACATTTAAATTCTGTTTTTTTTCTCCCTGGGCGCAGAGCTCTCAGAGAAGTGTAACCCGTAGCATTTGCTGCTCCTGCTATATGGCTAATCCGGCACTGCATGAGACGGTGAAGTTCCAAATTTAAAAATGCAATCGAAAACGCCCGAGTACGGAATATCGCATTGATACCTCCTCGTGTAACATATCTTCTAATACTTTGACTTGGGTTTAAAATTTAATAAAATAGACAAACCTGGTGTAAGATTTAATTTGTCTATATGGTCGCCCAAAATGGATCCCCAGCTCTGTAGTTGGTCTAGAAGGCCCCATGGAGTGGTCATCGCGACTGTTAAAATTACTAATGTATGTGGAAATGTTTTTTCGCTTAAAGCAAATTTCAAGAGATTCGTATGGCCGGGATCTCCATCCAGGACCCAAACGCTTAACCGCGCTTGATCTAAAAAGTAAAAGCAAACAGTAAAGCATCGTCGGAAGCAATTTCATTCAAATATGGCATGCGGTAACGTACCGTCCCTATACTCATCGCGGACATCGATGTATGCATATTCTAGCCCGGACCCTTTCTTAGGATCTTCGACGCCTTGCAATTTTGCAATTAAAGTAGTCTTCCCCGTCTCATTATCACCTAATACGAGTACATTCTTGTTCGATGGTAATTTTGTGTTCCCTTGATTTTGAACTTCTTCAAGAATCGAAGACCTAAAAATTAGTAATTTAAAAAATACGTCGCATTTACCGAATAACATCACTATTAATGTGCATAAATTGAAAAAACAGCATTTTAAAAAATAGTATGAGGTCACTTCGTTCCCAGGCACTACAAGAGAAGAGGTGTGTGACACATAAACCATAGATGGTAAGCACTTTATTCGACGCCTCGGTAACCTACCACAAATTATCTTTGCTGTCGCCCGATTCTTTTTTCTTGATTCTCGGGCCATTAATTGGGCCGTTCAAATCCATCATGGTTAAATTTTGAGTGGATAGAACGGCGAAATTAGAAATATTTTTATACCCGGCCACACATACGTCAGATAGACAGTCGACTAACCATAGAGACTAGAGGCGAAATATTTTTTTTTATTTATGGCGTTGGATACAAAAGTGTTTTCTCGAAATGTTATACAAAAATAAAATTAAATAAATAGGGATTGTGCGAAAAACTTTTTGTAGGTGACGCCAGCTACGAATTGGTACGAAATTGGGGGTCGGATTTTGGATTGATTTTTAAAGCGAAATTGGATTTTTCTCAAAGTTTGTATAAAATGTTATGCCCACTCCACACGTTCGAAAGCGTTGGCCGCATCGCCTCTCGCTCTTCCCCATAAAAGGGTTCTGACGTCATAGGGGTGCCGACTCGCTTCCACCACTGATCATATGAATAGCTTCCACCTTAGCAAGATTGGTCAACATTCGTCAACGTGTGGAGCAGGCATTAGATAATAAATGTTTGGCGCAACAATGTGAAATAACCGGTCGTGTAGTTGCTGATGAAGTAATAGAATTTTATACAAACGCTAAATTCATTTTTATTTCAAGCACAAGCTCAAGCATAAGCTCCGCATCTCAGTGCTCCGCATGCGTTATCTAATCGCCCCCCCCCCCGGGGGTTCTTGAAAACTAAATGAAGCATGCTAAATTTGTCTATGTTCCAGTTAATTACCATGCTAAATTAAATATTTACAAATTTAGTATGCTAATTTTGTCTATGGCCCGGGTCCCATCAAACTTGCAGAAGGCAAATTTACAGACGGCAATCTTGCAGACGGCATTCTTGCAGGCGGCAGTTTTGCAGAAGGCACTCTTGCAGAAGGCAGTTTTGCAAATGTCAAAATGACCTAACCTAACCTAACAGAAAAACTTAAAACATTTTTTTTAATGTTTAGTTTGATGTATAAAAGTCATCCACTACAAGGATGCCGGTAATTAATGTCACTTCGATTTTAGGGAAAGAAAAACCTAACTTAACCTAACCTAACAGAAAAACTTAAAAACTGTACTGAAGGTTGCCGCCTGCAAGGTTGCCTCCTGCAAATCTGCCCTCAACAAATTTGGACCTGTCAAAAGTGACATTTGTGCAAAATTGCCGCATGCAAAACTGGCGCCCCCCATTGAAATGGAACATAGACAAATTTGGCATGCTAAATATTTCAAGAATTGGCCCCCTCAGTTCGTGTTTTTTTGTGGTATGGTGAGGTTGGTATATATACTATAGAGTTCCCAATACTTCTGTTCCTTCTGGAGTCCCACTGGTAGCGATGGCCTGAACGTTCCGTGGAGTGGCGTTTTAGTGACCAGTGGGCGGCCACTTCCATAGAAAGAAAATTTGTATGGAGCCGGGGGCTATCAAGGTGGCAAATTAACTATGCCACAATATATTTTTTTTTTTAATTTATAGTGCCGGACCCTGCCAAGCGTTCTTGCTGGCAATTCCATATTCTCTAAACTGTTTCTATATGTGAGAACCTGTTATTGGCTATCATTTATTATTTAAGTTGTTATTTAATATTTTATATGGCTGTTGGTTTTCCTTAAAATAAATAAATAAATAAATAAATAAAACGAAATGCGGTTGTCAGCCTGCGAGACGCGTCTGCCCACTTTTCCGCGAGCTGTATATTGTCTTTGCTCTGTCTGACCATCACACATACTGGGCATTTTGCTGCGCATACGCACGCATAGCGTCCGCACACCGCTTCCGCTCTGCTGTCAGTCGCAGTGGGCGGCCACTTCCATAGAAAGAAAATTTGTATGGAGCCAGAGGCTATCAAGGTGGCAACTTAACTATGCCACAATAACACGAAATGCGGTTGTCAGCCTGCGAGACGCGTCTGCCCACTTTTCCGCGAGCTGTATATTGTCTTTGCTCTGTCCATCACACGTACTGGGCATTTTGCTGCGCATACGCACGCATAGCGTCCGCATACCGCTTCCGCTCTGCTGTCAGTCGTGCGTGTGATCAATAGTGCGTCTTACGTGCGTTGTTTGCTTACCGTTTGCTGCGTCACTTGTGTTTTACGTCTTACCGGCTTCATTTTGGGTTTTTCGAGTTTTGTGCCGCCTCTCGGAAAGTGACGATGTATAAGAAATGTGTAGTTTGCGGACTAATTAGGCGCAAGAGAGGAGAACCTGAGGGTGTGAGTGTCTTTTATGGCAGTATTTTTAATGGCACATTTTTTCATAGTATTAATATTTATTCTAATACGAGACATCAATAAACGTTAATAAACGTTTTTATTTCTATCGATTTATGCACTGATCATATAAATAAGATGCGGAACTCAGTACATTTGAATCGAATTTCACTTTTGTTAGTACCAGCGACTATAATATAGCCAACAGCAAAGATAATTTAATAAAGAGATGTGGAACTCCATACAAAAAATAATCAAACATAAGCTTTCCGTCGCCAACAGCACGTCACTAAATTCACACACACATTCAAACAAATGACGTCTCAACTAGAGAGTAACGTGAAAGTGTCGCATCAAAGTATCGATATCGACACTTTTCACTATGAGCACTCGAGCGCATCCCGGAACCCAGATTTCATCGTAGCATAAAATCTGTTGTCATGGCGTGTACCGTTAAAGCGTACCAAAAAATGAACTCAGTTAAATATCACAACATGATAACAGATTTTGAGTGAATTTCAAATAAAGATAAACAAGTTGGTAAACTTTATTCCTGCAATATGTATACAGTGGTATATCGAGGGCCTCAAGATTAAACGTATATACAGAATTTCTAAAATCGACTTCTCGGCGCAAATCACCCTATTTTGAACAACATAATGAAATTATTATCGTTTGATAAATTAGTAGGGTGAATCATTTTTATGTATTCAATATTACGTACAACAGTATAAATAGGATAGAAACGAATTTACCGCGCGAAATTTGTAGCACCCGACGTTTCGGTGACGTTGCAACCGCCATTGTCTAGTCTAGACAACGGCGGCTGCAACGTCACTGAAACGTCGTGTGCTACAAATTTCGCGCTGTAAATTCGTTTCTATTCTATTTATAATGTCAAACAACTGCGATAGTCTTCGATTTTATACATACAATAGCGTTGACAAGCCTCTCTCCTGTAAACTGCATATTCGTATATACGATTTTTCAGCTTTAGGCCCTCCGTATATTTGATATTTAACAGTCCATTTTATTTACATGGCATTATTTGACAGCAGTATACGGTAACATAGTAAGGAAATTATTATACTAGGAACAGTGTACTTAAAATTAAAAGTATTAAAAATCATAAACTTTCTTATTTTCCATTGTTACACAATCACAATTTTGGTCACAATCATCCACATTTTTCAACAAAACTCAAATTAATAATACAAACAAATATTATTTCTGGTAATTTCACATTTTCATGGGACAAAATAAAAAACTTGCCCTGAATCACGATAAAAAAAAGCAATAAAGTAGCTATATACCAATGTACATTAAATTAACCACAGTGCATGTTAATTAATAACTAACAACGATGTGTTTTAATTTTAACTATCATATTCTGTTTCTAAGGGCATTTTTTTTGTTTGTCATACAAATGCTATAAATTCGTACAAATGTACATTAAATTAACCACAGTGCATTATAATTAATAACTAACAAAGATGTGTTCAAATTTTATGTCACAGTCTGTTTTTAAAAACTGCCTAATATAAAAACATTGCACAACGAAGGAAATCTAATGGAACCGAGTATTAACAAGAACATAGAAATCATAATCTAAACATATCTTTGACCATTGGTGACTAAGTACTGTCAATCGCTTTGATGCTTTTCTTCAATGATGACCATGTACATTCAGTTTTCTTCTTAAAATCAGCCAATAATTTTCATTCCCTCGGAGCAAAAACTGAAAATAAAATAAAATATATTAATCATTTATATTTAGCAGTGATAGATCGTATAACAAAGTTAGGATGTCATTCACAGAAAGGAGGTTTCTGCACTGCTGACTGCATTGTGAGGATACAGATTTCATTCAAGGAGATGGTAGACTTCATAAGATTTATAGGCAGATCATAGGCTAATGGCTGGCAGTCGGTTTATGGACTGTCGTTTTCGAAATATATATGCGGTCCGTTTTGGTGCTACTTGGTGATTTCATCATATATTTTTGAACCTTTTTATGTGGTGAGATTTTAATTAGTGATATCCTTGAAGTGGGTGCATAAAGTATTACCAAATAACCACATTTTGGTAGGATTTTTTGGGATAAACACAAAAACAATTCTTTTTTTGGAAAATTTGAAAATCTTGACTGATAAATAAAAGTTTGACGAGCATTGAGCGCGTTGCGCCATCTGGCAGTATGTAAAATATCGCGAATGTTGTTTATTCGCGATATTTTACCTATTGCTAGATGGCGCAGCGCGCTCAACGCTTGTCAAACTTTTAATTATGTCATTTCTTTTTTAATCTTTTTTTTCATTTTTTTTTAAATAGTTGTTTTTTTGCTCAACTGATTCACCCAGTTCAAAGGTGTCACTAACTAAAAACTCGCTTGTATTTTTTAATGTACAATACGTACTACATTTTCAGCTCTTGTATGCTGAAGTATTTCGACAGACCCGTTATAAAGCTATTGTAAAAAGTGTAAGTAATTTTCCGGTGTTATTAATTTCCACCGCGGTTAAATCTAGGATGCTCTAGGATTATTATTATTAATTCCACTAGGGATGCTCGAGACGTGGCAAAAAATCGTCAAGAATGGAAGCGAATCGTGAATGGAGTACGAGATCCAGCGGCACCGACAGCAGCGTATTGGCTGCGAGGGCGACCCCCTCCCCAATCGCCGGCTACGGAATAAATAATAAAAATAACCGCGGTTAAATACGAAACTGCTTTTACTATTCGGTTTTGGTTGTTGCATTCATCGGTAGCGAATGACGAGGAAATCATAAGTGTCGATATCGATAAAAATAAAAACAAACACAACCCTACAAATCTCCATGACAAAACCTAACCTAAACTGTCAGGTCAACCTCAAAATACTAGAATTATTAAAAACGATGATTCTTACGCACTTAATCCACTAATATCAGTTGCTACGATTCTACAGCTCATATACGTTAAAAGAAACCCGATTTGGTATAGGAAAGAGTGAAACTCACCTGTTTTGGTCCTTTGGGGAAAACGCACATAAAAACATAGTCTTTACGTTTTCTGGGTTTCTTACAACTTATCAACTACACCTTACACACGAGACACATCCTGTGTGGAGGTCCAGCAATTTTCAGCCACTTTATGCGCGAAACTCCTCCAAAAATTTACGTAAACAGACCACCGCCGCTGCGTCATGCCGACATTACGCCGACATGACAGTTCTGTCAATACACGGGTCACTTTTGGGTCGATTACACTGTAGTTGCACAATGGCAGCAGCCGCAACCGCGTACGTGTGCGCGCGTGTTGTCACAAAGCTTGAGTCTCCATACAAAATGAGGCTTATATGGGAGTTTCCGCCGGCTGGCCAACAGCACAAAAACCGCATTGCAGCCAACCGTCGCAATTTCTTGTAGAATGTGTCTGTTACACTCTTTTTCAACACTCTGGTTTTAGCAGAATGGCAACCCTCTGGTCTTGCGAAATGGCAACATCTGACCAATGCAATAGTTAATCATTAACCACCCTATTTATCGATATCGATAAAAACGCCACAAGCCAGCGCAGCCCACCTATCGATATCGATAAAAACGCCACAAGCCAGTGTAGCCCACCCTTACCGACACATAAATCGATAGAAATAAAAACAAAATTACGAATCAAGCATACGGTTTATTGATGTCTCGTATTAGAATAAATATTAATACTATGAAAAAATGTGCCATTAAAAATACTGCCATAAAAGACACTCACACCCTCAGGTTCTCCTCTCTTGCGCCTAATTAGTCCGCAAACTACACATTTCTTATACATCGTCACTTTCCGAGAGGCGGCACAAAACTCGAAAAACCCAAAATGAAGCCGGTAAGACGTAAAACACAAGTGACGCAGCAAACGGTAAGCAAACAACGCACATAAGACGCACCATTGATCACACGCACGACTGACAGCAGAGCGGAAGCGGTGTGCGGACGCTATATGCGTGCGTATGCGCAGCAAAATGCGCAGTATGTGTGATGGTCAGACAGAGCAAAGACAATATACAGCTCGCGGAAAAGTGGGTAGACGCGTCTCGCAGGCTGACAACCGCATTTCGTGTTATTGTGGCATAGTTAAGTTGCCACCTTGATAGCCTCTGGCTCCATACAAATTTTCTTTCTATGGAAGTGGCCGCCCACTGGATTTATGTATCCGGTAAGGGTGGGCTACACTGGCTTGTGGCGTTTTTATCGATATCTATAGGTGGGCTGCGCTGGCTTGTGGCGTTTTTATCGATATCGATAAATAGGCTGGTTAATGATTAACTATTGCATTGGTCAGATGTTGCCATTTCGCAAGACCAGAGGGTTGCCATTCTGCTAAAACCAGAGTGTTGAAAAAGAGTGTGACAGACACATTCTACAAGAAATTGCGACGGTTGGCTGCAATGCGGTTTTTGTGCTGTTGGCTATATTATAGTCGCCGGTACTAACAAAAGTGAATTTCGATTCAAATGTACTGAGTTCCGCATCTTATGTATATCATCAGTGGTCAGTCGTGCGTGTGATCAATGGTGCGTCTTATGTGCGTTGTTTGCTTACCGTTTGCTGCGTCACTTGTGTTTTACGTCTTACCGGCTTCATTTTGGGTTTTTCGAGTTTTGTGCCGCCTCTCGGAAAGTGACGATGTATAAGAAATGTGTAGTTTGCGGACTAATTAGGCGCAAGAGAGGAGAACCAGATAGGGCATTTACACTCTCGCGCGAGGCGCGAGGCGAGACGCGGGACCATTTCAGTAAACAAACGGAACAGAAGCAAAGCTCTAACGAGCGTACAAAATGTTTACCTACTTTGCTAGAAGCTTTGCCTCTGTTCCGTTTGTTTACATATATGGTTTCGCGTCTCGCCTCGCGCCTCGCGCGAGAGTGTAAATGCCCCATGAGGGTGTGAGTGTCTTTTATGGCAGTATTTTTAATGGCACATTTTTTCATAGTAGGTATTAATATTTATTCTAATACGAGACATCAATAAACCGTATGCTTGATTCGTAATTTTGTTTTTATTTCTATCGATTTATGTATCCGGTAAGGGTGAACTACACTGGCTTGTGGCGTTTTTATCGATATCGATAGGTGGGCTGCGCTGGCTTGTGGCGTTTTTATCGATACCGATAAATAGGCTGGTTAATGATAACTATTGCATTGGTCAGATGTTGCCATTTCGCAAGACCAGAGGGTTGCCATTCTGCTAAAACCAGAGTGTTGAAAAAGCGTGTGACAGACGGGGGGCGCCAGTTTTGCATGCGGCAATTTTGCACAAATGTCACTTTTGACAGCTCAAAATTTGTTGAGGGCAGATTTGCAGGCGGCAACCTTGCAGGCGGCAACCTTCAGTACAGTTTTTAGGTTTTTCTGTTAGGTTAGGTTTTTCTTTCCCTAAAATCGAAGTGACACTAACGGCATCCTTGTAGTGGATGACTTTTATACATCAAACTAAACATTAAAAAAAATGTTTTAAGTTTTTCTGTTAGGTTAGGTTAGGTTAGGTTTGATGGGACCCAAACTTGCAGAAGGCAAATTTGCAGACGGCAATCTTGCAGACGGCATTCTTGCAGGCGGCAGTTTTGCAGAAGGCAATTTTGCAGAAGGCAGTTTTGCAAATGTCAAAATGACCTAACCTAACCTAACAGAAAAACTTAAAACATTTTTTTTAATGTTTAGTTTGATGTATAAAAGTCATCCACTACAAGGATGCCGTTAGTGTCACTTCGATTTTAGGGAAAGAAAAACCTAACCTAACAGAAAAACCTAAAAACTGTACTGAAGGTTGCCGCCTGCAAGGTTGCCGCCTGCAAATCTGCCCTCAACAAATTTTGAGCTGTCAAAAGTGACATTTGTGCAAAATTGCCGCATGCAAAACTGGCGCCCCCCATCTTATTTATATGATCAGTGTTAGTGACAGCTGTCAGCTCGTGAATGTTCTCGCGCCCGTACTATAATCATTGCTTATATACATGAATCAAATTATATCATTTCTACATATATGATCAGTGATCTACATCTTAAAAGGTTACGTTATCAGCTAGCTCAAGCCATATAACAAACAAAAAAAAGGTACTAGCTGTCAAAAAAAAATTCTGTTTGCGCCAAGTTAGATTTTGAATAAAAATATAATATATATGAGTCACGTTAATCTTGCAGCTTAGCATCGATGTGTAGCTAACACAAAGCTTTTTGCATGAACTTGAACTTATGTAAGGATTGAAAATGAACAATAAGACAGAAATGGACATCAACTGGAATAGTTTGGCAACTGTAAAATCATTTGATACCGGTACGTAATTCAATTTATTAATGAGTATTTCTACTTTGTTTTCTATGCTACCTTTGTTAGATGAGTAATTGGATCACTTCATGCACTGTGATTCCAGGGCCAGCAATAAACGAACATGCGACAACGGAACCGGTCGGCCATCAAGTAGATGTTATATCGCCGAGGATCGCCACACCCATCAGCCTCCTTGTGCAGTCGCTGATTCAACAACTCTGTTCTTTATTGGAAAGAGACAAAGACCGCGCCTCCGAACTGTACAATGTTATATGCGAGAAACTCCATCAAATGAGCTTAATAGACGAGACATACGCTATGGGAGAATTCGAGGTGATGAGGAGTCAGTACCAAAAAGCTTTGTATCAGCTGGTGAGCGTAGCGAGTGGCATAGAGACCCCCGTTAATTTCGCGACCGCGTGGCCTATTATGGAGCCTTCCGGTTTCGAGTGGTCGAGATACCACAGGGAATTTGAAGAAATTTATTTTATTGCCAGCGGGGGATTTGGCACCGTTTGGAAAGCAAAGCACAGATTAGACGCTATGGAATATGCCATAAAAAAGATTTGTATAAAATCCAGCAATATTAAAACTGTTATGAATCATTTCTCGGAAGTGAAGACACTGGCCAGCCTCAATCACCCGAATATTGTTTGCTATAAAGCAGCTTGGCTGGAGCCACTTATCGAATCGAAAAGTGAAGAAATGGAGTCAGAAGACAGCGAAATAGACGACAACATCGAACCTATTATTACATCATTTTACGCAAATCAAATGCCATCATTCGTAATAAATAATTTTGAGAGCTTTCCAGAATCTAAGAGCAGCTCCAATTTTACCGTTTCTTTTGAAAAATCAAACAGCGCTACTGATAATTCCGAAGAAATTATAGAAAATAATCCAAGCGATAACTGCAAAGTTATCCAGGTCGTGAAACGAAATAACAAGCAAATAGCTCCAAATCGAGTAAATCTAAAATGGGCCACTTTATACATACAAATGACGCTGTGTCAAAAAAATTTAAAGCAATGGCTGGAGGAGTGCAATAGTTCCATTTCCCCAAAACCTAACGATGATCAGATGCCATCACCTATATTATTACCTAACGATCCATTTTACAAGCAATACTCTAAAGAATATTCTCCCCTTAATACTATTCTTGATATGTTTACTCAAGTAGTAAACGGCTTGCAATACATGCATGAAAAGGGCATCATACACCACGATATTAAACCGAGTAATATCTTCATCGGAGAAGAGGGCAAAACTATACGTGTTCAGTTAGGCGATTTTGGTCTGGCTTGTCCACTTCAGCAGTCGCATAACGGCATTGCATTAGGAACACAATTGTATGCAGCTCCCGAACAGCTAGCGGGAGAATGCGACCCGAAAGTAAGTAAATAACTATAATAGGTATGTGTGCTAAATAAATAACCATTTAAAATTTCACTCCACTTTCAGAGCGATTTGTACAGCCTTGGAATAGTTCTCTTGGAAATGATGGAAACATTCGCCACCGACATGGAACGTGTAAAAACAATTACTGCTTTAAAAATGGGACAAATACCGACACACCTAACAGCCAACTATCCGAAGATTGCTCATATAATAGGAAAATTAACACAGAAAAAACCTGCAAGACGGCTTGATACCAACCAGCTTTTAAACGAATTGAAATCGCTTAAAGATAATAAAGATGAAATTATAAAATCACTCAGGGAGGAGATATCCATTAAAGATGATGAAATTGCAAAACTTAAGATGATGTTGGCTAATTTTAAAATGTAATTTCACATTTTCATACTGTATCCGTTCAAACAAGCATGACATTAAAAAGACTGAAAAATCATTGCTCTTTTAATAATCATAGAGCGGATAGGGGATAAAAACTATTAAGTATTCTGTATTCTGGTCTAGGAATTTGAAATAATTGTTTTATTTTTTTGCCTTTGCATATTTTTGAGTTTAGACCTTATAGAATACGAGTATGTCCTCAAAAGTACAAAATTCGAATTATTTTCGGAGTACAGCGACTTTTGTGGCGTGGAAAATAAACCTATAGTGCCCAAACGAATCGATCAATAAACCCACGTACTATAATGTAATCCCTGACTTCATGATTATGAAGGCACAAAAGCTCATTTAGCTGTAAGAACTTCAGAAAATGTTAATTTTGAAGTAGAACCAAATGTGAGAATAAGGTACCATTATCTGAGTTACGCTCCCGAAACTTTGTCTCGAACTTTGAATGCTTTTTTCTCAAAACTACTTTTTTCGAACTAGTTTTAAGTTCTCAAGTTCTACTTTACCCCTAGAGCCCCAATTGGCCGATAACGGCCACAACACGATTCAACGTGACAGCCCCGTTTTAATTTTATTTTAATTTGTTTTATTTTTTTATGTTAATGTTTTATTTTAATTATGGGTACAGTGGTTTAGCAGTAATTTATGTTTTGGTGAGACAGTGTCATAATTCCTTTTTTTTTTTGTAATTTTTACTAATTTTTTTTGGGACATCAACTTGTCAATCGGCTGAGGGGCCGAGGCCTGAAGGGTTAAACTATTTATTTGAAATTTGATGAAAAACATCTTTGCTTATCCCTCTGTATCAGAGACCATGGATTTTGAAGTTTTTTTTGTTTACTTTTTTTTTAAAAATGATCAAATAAAAAAGGTGGCAGATTTTTTTTTTCAAATCATCGCCTTTTTGCAAAAAAAAAAAAAGAAAATCTTTCCTTCCAAGGTCCGGGTCATAGAGACGTCCTTACTAATCAAGTTTTTTTCTTTCTTTGATTCATAACACTACAAGGGTTGGAAACATGTCAACCAGGATGCACCTTTTTTTATTAGCCCCCACTTCCTCCGATTTTTTGTTTTTTTTTTGTTGGTGTTTTTTTTGTATTCTTGAAACGTCAATGATCATTTTGTAAAAAAATGGATTTAAAAAATGTTTTTTTTATCATACTCGGAAAATAGACCAGAATACCCCCTTAATTACATGAAAAACTGAATTATAGGATTGTGGTATTTTAGAACCATTGTAATCATTGTGCTTTTAAGAATCATACGGCCTGTAGGATAAATAGAAAAGCTATTAATTACTTGAAAAACAGATTTATTCGATTGTGGTATTCGAGCACTTAATATCTGTAATGGTCAGGTTTGTATGGGCCATCGACAGGGATATTCAAATATTTCGACTGCTTTGGCGTTAGTTTTGTCAGTTTCACTCCCAAATGCTCCAAATGTAAAGCTGCAACTTCCTGATCGAGGATCTTTGGCAGCATGTACACTCCAATGGGATATTGAGCTGTTTTAGTCCACAGCTCGATTTGTGCCAAAACCTGGTTCGTGAATGAGTTTGACATGACGAAAGAAGAATGGCCAGTAGCGCATCCCAAATTGACCAATCGTCCTTCGGCGAGAATTATGATGTGGTTTCCATTGTCCAGCTCGTAACGGTCAACTTGGGGCTTGATGTTTACTTTTTTGACTGCATGTTTTTCCAGCCAGGAGACGTCGATTTCGCAGTCAAAATGCCCAATGTTACAGACGACACTGTCGTCTCGCATATACATGAAGTGCTGCGCGGTGATGATATCGATGCATCCAGTCGTGGTGACGAATATTTGCCCTTCTTTGGCGGCGTTTTCCATTGTGGTGACCTCGTAGCCTTCCATGGCGGCTTGCAGGGCGTTGATGGGGTCGATCTCGGTGACGAGGACTCTGCCGCCGAACGATTTGAAAGCGTGGGCGCATCCCTTACCGACGTCGCCGTAGCCGGCTACGACGCAAACTTTGCCGGCAATCATGACGTCGGTGGCCCGTTTGATGCCATCGATTAGAGACTCGCGGCATCCGTATAGATTGTCGAATTTGCTTTTGGTTACGGAGTCGTTGACGTTGATTGCGGGCATTTTGAGGGTGCCTTCTTGGAGCATCTTGTAAAGGCTGTGAACGCCGGTCGTCGTTTCTTCCGAGACTCCTTTGATGCCTTCGAGGAATTGTGGGAATTTCGAGTGAACAAGTTGAGTTAGATCACCGCCATCGTCGAGGATCATGTTGAGTGGCTGCAAAAGGTAAAAATCCTGATATTACAACGCATTACGATTACAGATTATAATTTAAACCTATACGTTATTATTCCAATTAGAAGAACTTTTAATCGAAGCATACAAAGAAATTGGTGTCGGCCCATTAACCCTTCGGCTACGTCACGACCAAATTTGGTTGCACATCAGAACACCGTTGACTACGTAACGACTAATATTGGCCGCTTGCTCCCGGAGCGCACAGTAATATTATTTTCTAATTCGAACGCATTCTAAAATCCATATCAAATATCTCATTATTGTCATAGATACATAGACGGCCGCTAAAATATTTTCGCGGATATTTTTGGTAAAATTCCATTGTCAATCATTTTTTTTTTTTTTTTCGAGAAATCAAAATTTTTATTGGTTTAATATCTCTGTATGTAAATAAGCTAAACGAAATATTTGATAGAGAATCTAATAAAGATTACGATAGTATTTACAATTTCTAAATAGGATTCCGTATTTTTCCATAAGACAAGTACAAGTTAGAAATGCCGAGTTTTTTTCACTTTTTCGATTTTCTCATATTTATTCATAGTTATCTAATTGTTTTCCTAAATGAGATTACAATATTCTACATGTGAAATTTTCAATGCGATCATTGCACAGTTATTCTTTTTATGATTGCTATAGTAGTTCTATAGTTATAGTAATTTTTGTCGAGCGCGGTGATATTGCAATAAATTCCAATAAATTGTCGCGGTCTGCCATGAAATTATGCCGCTACTCGAAGGGTTAATATTTTTTTAGCTGTACCTTTATTACCCAAGAGCTCAACAAATTAGGAAAAGCCAACAAAATCACCTTAATATGGACACCGATCCATCAACACATACCCGGCAACAAAGAGGCCAACAGACTGGCAAAACTGGGCACACTGGAGTGCCCGGTGGAGCCAGTTGTTAGGGTCCCCTTCGCTATAGGTAAGAAAATCATCAGGGACCGCTTGGAGCAGGAACATCGAGGATCCTGGAAACAGAGTCAAGGATGTCGCCAGGCAAAAGCCATGATGGAGCAACCACTTCCAAGTAAACCAAGGCCCTACTTGAAATGAGCAAGAAGAACCTTAGAACTCCTCTTTCTAAGTGGTTGGTCTCCTGGTCATTGGTCTCCTCACCGGACACACGACCCTTAGAGCACATCTATTCAACCTTGGCTTGACCGAGAGCAAGGACTGCCGATTATGTGGCAAAGTACCTGAAGACAGCATACACATTGTTGGTCGCTGCCCAGGCTTCGCCGCAAAAAGACAGTTTACTGGGATGAGCCTTTCTCGAACCCAGTGCCCAACTTGAAGGTCAGTGATCTGCATGGACTGGTAAGCAGTACCGGGCTACTAGCAGACCACTGCCCCAACCACAAAGTGGGTAGTTACAAAAGATCTTATAGATCCAGGTGACGTCAAGGGCTGACTTCGTTTACTACTACTACTACATGTTACCCAATCAGTGTAAATTTGCAAAGAATAAGAGAAAGCTTCGAGAGTTCCCTTTTCTTGTGAGCGCCATCTCAATTCACACTTTTCCTAACAAGGAAAAGTGTCTATTGAGCCTCGGAGCTGTGCCTGTCTTAATATTCAACCGAAAGAGAATTTTTCTTTTAGCACCAAGGGTTCAGAAAGTGAAAACTCCATTAACTTGGAGCGGAGACCTTTTAAAACGAACCCTTCTATTAAAAAAGAAAAAAGAATTAAAAAAAAAGAAGGTTAATACCTTTCCATTGTTAAAAACGAGTGTTTGTTCTATGCACCACATGTATTCCTCATCAGTTTCGCCTTTCCACGCATAGACCGGAACGCCGGTAGAGGCGATTGCAGCAGCGGCATGATCTTGAGTACTGAAAATATTGCAACTCGACCATTGTACCTATAAAGGAAATAAAAAAATTGGTTGGCACCCCAAGACTTTTAGGGCAAGTAGCAAAGGACTGATTTTATCTGAATATTAATTTCCTAAATAAAATCGATGAGCCCGAACCCGGTTGGGTTCCGTTCCATCTATTGGCCTACAGCCAAGAAACGAACTGCGCCGCCCGTGGTGTTAATATCTGGTTAATATCTGATTTCACAATGACATTTCGGCCCAACAAGGCATCTATGTACCAGATTTCAAGTCTCTAAGTTTATTATTTCGAGATTGAAATATGACTAGTGCGCCCCCTGGTGGACCGATTTCAACCACAACCTTTTCAACTCTTGCCATGCCGAATTTCAACAATCGGATTAACCCGTCAGAAGCCAACAATGCCTTTAGGCATTTTGTGTCGTTTGACAGATCCCCGCATAACCGTGTCGGCCGGCCCACATGTATATAAATATATAATAGACATGACTACCAAGATTAATTACTATGTCAGAGGGAATTCATGAAAAACGATATTGTTAGTATTTATTAAGAAGGCTGGCTTTAGACCGGTTAAGCGTTTTGGCACTATTGTGGAGGAATACACACACACAGGCAGGCAGACAATCTGAAAATGGACCTAATCGTCTCAGGGGGGCTCAAAATGAATATTTCCATCCTTATCTCGGAAAAAACAAATGCGCGTTCACAATATGTTTATTTTTATATTTTTTTATTTGTTGTGTGGGGCTTTTCTAAGGTCTTTATGAGCCTTGTAACACTGCGACCATTGCTGATCTATTGTGTTCGCCACCTACTATAGTTCTGCGCTAAGCCTCGTGTCATTTAAGAACCGCAACAGGCTTTTGGCGCCAGATTGTTTTACCTCCTCAGGTTGTAGGTAATGACCACCCAAGTGGGTGTATCTTTTAATTGGTATGTAATATTTACAAAGTAAAAATATGGTGATGAAATATTTCAAATTATCGAATCGAAAAGGCATGTCATCAATTGATGACCTGTAGTGATAGCAGAGAGGAAATCATTACAATACGACAGACCGTAACAACAAGATAAAACCCAACGCTGAACTCTTAATCTTTGCTGCCAGTGACAAGACGTCATGTTATATTGTGGGAGATAATTTTAAATGGCCTTGGGCACTGAGCTGATGTACTTAAATAAGGCAGGAAAAACTAATTATTCCATAAATAGTCATTTTATAACGTAATTAATAGTAATGGTAAGAAATAAATAAAATAAAACTTGATGACGGTGATAATTAATTAGTACAGTAATTTTAATTTATTTCACAGAAAACGTTAAAGAAAAAAATTAACAAACCTCAGCTCCAAGCTCCACGAGCGTCTCGATTAAGACAGCAGTTTGGACGGTCATATGGAGACATCCAGCAATTCGAGCGCCCTTCAGAATTTTCGAAGGGCCGTACTTGCGGCGGCACGCCATCAATCCTGGCATTTCATTCTCGGCTAACATTATTTCCTTGCGACCCCAGTCCACAAGGGACATATCGGCTGAAAAAAATAAAATATAGATACATACTTAACTAATTTCGGAATATATGCAGTTTAGCTAACTCTGCTATATTAAAAAACATATATAGCAAGCTACCGCCAAATACAGTAGAACTCCAAATATCAAAAAACTCAGACTATCCGAATCGCTGATTATCCAAAATTAAGACGGAAAAAAAACACGACACGAGCAAACCCACACTTTCCAACTTCGTGTCAGTGCTTGAAAACGAAGATGGAAGTTCTTCAAGAAAAACAATGGAGGCAACAACAAACAGATTTAGAAGATGCCCTTTTCAAGTGATCTTCGCAGCAACCTTCTATGGGAAACCCAATTTTTTTCCGGTTTCTCCGGCTCCGATTCTTTGTGAAAAAGCTAAGATCTTAGCTGAGAAGCTTGGTTGTTCTGAATTATTGCAGTATAGGAACCTTTCTCAAAAATCGAAAAAATAAAGAAATACTACTAGATTCGATCATTGTAATGCTAAATGTGAAAGAAAAAAGCTTCGGACAAATTTCACGACAAAAAAAAACAAATTTACATTAAAAAAAAAAAATTTAAACTAAGTTTTTAAGATTGTTTTTAAACAAAAACTAATATAACCTACCACCAAAAAGAAGTCTATGTATTATTTTTATAAAAAACTAACTTAACCTACCGAAATGTGTGGATTTAACGCTTCTTTGAATGCCTATATCTCGCTTATTAATTGAGACCGAATAAATATTATTGCAGATTCGGAATCAGCGTGGGGAATATAGTCGGGTGACGTTAAAAAATCAACAATGTAGAACAGGTTCCTATACTGCAATAATACCTTATACTTGAGTAACACGATTAATTACTATGTAACAAGAGGGAATTCATAAAAAATCGATATTGTTAGTATTTATTTATAAAATCGACCAAGAAGTTTCGGCGCAGTTTTTTGCGCGTGAAGGCTGGCTTTCGACCGGTTAAACGCCTATATCTTATTTATAGAGCAGATTTTTACAGATTCGTGAGTGGTTCTTCAAACATTTCCAATGTAGAAGAGTTTGCAGTAAAACTACATAAATACCCTAATTTCATTATACACGAAGGTCAGATGTATGCCCCATTATTCAAAAACCAACGCAAAGTTACGAAAAACTTACCGACTTTGTAAGGCGGCTTAACCATTTTGAGGTTATATTGCTTTTCACGGCGAAAACTAGAACCAAAAGAACCGTGAGCTCAAAATAATTTAAGCGTATTCTACAGCTCTTACAGGAACCGTTCGTGTTACTACCACGCCGGATAGCCGAACAAGAAATGAAAGATAAAATTCACAAACGCACACTCCCGCCGCAACGCGCGAAATACTCCTTCTTCTTCTTCTTTTTCTTGACGTTTTTTTTAAAAAGTAAATGTAAGAGATTGGATACGGCATGGATACGGCACTATTCTTGCTGTACAAAATACGGCATGAAGTAATTTTATTATAGAAATTAGGGGGGGGGCGGCAGTTTTGCATGCGGCAAACTTGCACAAATGTCACTTTGACAGCTCCAAATTTGTTGAGGGCAGATTTGCAGGAGGCAACCTTGCAGGCGGCAACCTTGCAGGCGGCAACCTTGCAGGCGGCATTTTTGCAGACGGCATTCTTGCAGAAAGCAAACTTGCATACAAACCCGAAGTTAGCAACGTTTGAGAATGGCGCATTAGGACATGATTACACGAATAAAATAATTTTATATTATTTTACAAACCAATAATAAAGCAGTAAAGCGGTCATATGTTATTAATTTTAAATTTAGAAAAAGAAGTAGCAAATTATCATGTCAGGGTAAATTAAAGTGGTGAATATTTTTACCTCTCCACAATGTTATCGTATTAATTATTTTTTGACTGTCAACATTGCCTTTTGCGACACCACTTACGATTATCTAATATTAACGATACATTAAATCGACTTTATATTAGATGTCATTACATTGTTTACAGGATAGTCCTTTAATTACCGGCATCCTTATAGTGGATGATTCAGTACATCAAACTAAACATTAAAAAAAATGTTTTAAGTTTTTCTGAAAAAAATATGTTTTATTTATTAGACTTCCATTCTTTGCTTTAGCAAAAAAAAGAGGTCCTATAGTCTGATGCTTGCTGTCTGTCCGGGGATATGCAAAACGTTACCGACACCGAAAATCGCGATTCAAAATTTGAAATGAATTTATCTGCAGGGTGAATTTAAAACTATCGTTCGCTATCGCGCTGATTCAGCAAAATATAACTGGCGGCCGATTTTATAACCTTTTTCGTATCGAAATGACGTCATAACATTCTTCTAAAGCGAAACAAAGCTAACAAGCGATACGTCTTTATTTATGAACGAGCTCATTTAGAATAAATCGAACGTTCTGATTAGAAGTGTGTCCTTTTCTAATTCAAAACCAAGTATGGTGTTGCGCTACTAGAAGTCTACCTACAGAATCACTAGTGATTTTTTGCTCATTTGTTTATATTAAGACACATTTGTGGTAGAGAGTAATAGCCTTCCATCAACCTCTCAGGTTTCTTAGCGTTTGGCGTGGGGGCAGCTTTAACTTTGTAAAAAAAACTTAACCCGTCCCAACTACTTTCTAAAATCTTAAAATTTATTTGCTACTAATTAAGCAACTGTTTTACCACGGTCAGTCTAAAAAATGTTGCAATCAAATGTTGTCAGCAGCGCGTTAATCTCATAAAAAATCTACAAAACGTGAAGTGCTTTCTAAAATATGAAATTCGGTATACCTACCGGTGGGGAATATTATTAATATTGATAAAAAACTTAATCAGTCAGAGTTTTACCACAACAACGCGTTGACAACGCCAAATTTCATCCAAATCTTCACATCGCTCTGTCTTCTATCGGCTGCTGACGGCGTTTGTTGCGTTACAATTCGGACTGATGATGTTTTCTTCAATTATAATAATATTCCCCAATTGTATACCAAATGTCATATTTTAGAAAGCACTTTCACGATGTTGAGTCGATTTTTTACGAGATTAACGCGCTGCTGACAAGTCCGGTCGTAACATTGTTTAGACTGACCATGGTAAAAGAGTTGTTTAATTAGTATACTGCTCGCAGATATACATTTTCAGATTTTAGAAAGTACTTGGGACGTAGGTATATAGTTTTTTTACAAAGTTAAATCCGCCTCCATACCAAACGCTAAGGACACTGCCAGGCTGACGGAAGGCTCTGAGACCTGACTCTACACCACAAATGTTACATAATATTAAAAAATCAGCCTTTCGAAGATGGTTGCACTTTTATGTCGCTCACCTCTCGGACTTTAACGTCAGTGACGAAAATATTGAGCACATTTTGCAAGGTGCTGAAGTATATAAAGAGGACCTTCCTTGTTTTTTAGCTTTGAAGGAAGAGCTAAAAATCTGTCAAGAGATAGGAAAAATATTATGTCAACGTCTCCAGCAGATGCCTACAAAACAGCAACGGCGCTACCAAATATTACAACTCCTTTCAACTCCTGCCAATATTAGAACTATTAGTGTCCTGTACTACTAGCACTGCCGACTGATCTTTCTAAATCTTACGCCGATTAAAAACGTATCTTCGCAGTCGTCAATCGGTCCGTCAATCGTTCCGTCAATCGGTCCGTCAATCGGTCCGTTAATCGGTCCGTTCTTCAGTCCGTCAATCGGTCCGTCAATCGGTCCGTCAATCAATCCGTCAATCCGTCAAGCCGTCAATGATTTAATTCATATTTTAATTAATAAAAATGTTTTAAATAATAATTAAAAATAACTTCTCATTTTTACAAAATATGAGGGGGTGACAATAGTGCTTCACTGCTCCGTAGGTATTTATTTCAACAAATGGGCCTAGTTTCCATACTGCTTTAGCTACTATATTTACAAAACGATAATCGCCGTCTTCGTGACACCATAGCTCGTCAGCCCACGGGTTGAGAAAGAGACAACTTTGTATTTCCTACTGGCGAAAAACCACTAATACAACGGTACCACTTATTAGTATAATACCTGCTACTCAGTCCTGCGACCATATTTTTAAATCACCTATCCTCTGTACAAAATCGTGGATTTAATTCACAAAAAACACGGAGTAATTAGCGGAATGCACGACAAAATGAGCTTCAATTATTATTAAGCTCTAGACCACACAAATTCAACGACAGTTTAAAACAATAAAATGTTATAATAAAAAACGACCGCCGCGTGGAATTAACATGACAGGTTAATAATGCATTGCCTCGAAATAAATAAGACCCACTTTTCACCATTTCATTAATTTCTTTCCCTAAAATCGAAAGTTGATTGCTGAGATCCGCGATGGAGAGGACACTCAAAGAAGTGGACTGGTTTTCCAACCCTGACATATGAAAACGCGGCTTTTGTCGATTTCTACTCTGGCAACACTAAATTTTAAATACGATGTTTTGCTTCTAACTTCATTTTCTGTAAAAATGCCGACCCTCGAAACGTCAGTTTGACATTTGCAAAACTGCCTTCTGCAAGATTGCCTTCTGCAAAACTGCCGCCTGCAAGAATGCCGTCTGCAAGATTGCCGTCTGCAAATCTGCCTCTGCAAGTTTGATGGGACCCGAAATGTACTTTATTTGGTGATATGGAGCTAGTATCCATAGCCTTCCATAGTCTGAAGACCAAAAAGCGGTGCAGCTGTCAAAAAACCACCGATGACGTTTGGGTGAGTGAGCGGGGGGCGAAATTAATTGTTTTGGAGTTTCTTTCGCGTAAATGAGTCATTTACATACGGAACTTGTACGGAACAATAAAGCGACAGTGAAATTGAATTGCGGCTTAGCGAATGTGTATTGAAGTGGCACCTTGAAAGAGAAAAAAATGTTTCGCCGCAAATCCGACACTGCCAAAACCAACAGTAGATCTCTGTCGCAAGTATGCTGATGATATTTATTGTTCAAGTTATCAGCTATTGACGATTTTTGGTTTTTCAGTATGGCCTGGTTGATGTTCCTGATGACTTGGAGATGTCCGACGGTTCCGATGCGGACAGCGATTTGGAGGCAGAATTGGCCGCCTTAAGCAGACAAGGACAGCCCGCTGCGAAGCCAAAGCCGAAGCCGAAAAACATCATACCTCCTGAAAATTTAGCGGCAATGGTGGCGGAAAGCATGAGGGATATTCCGTCCGATGAGGAATTATCCGGTATAGAACAAAGAGCTTTGTTTTTATATTGCACGCGTAAACATTGACCTACCAATCGTACCTATTTGCTTATCTAAAAGATTGTGTTGTAAGTTGATTTGGTTTGATTACTAGACCATAGTTTAGTTTTTTTTTCATAAAATTCAATATTACTCGTCTCATAACAGCATGGTATATTTAAAACCCCTCAAGCACGTAACATCCATTTGGGGACATGTATGGCGGCCGCCTAACAATCCGTAACATCCGATTTTGGATATCGCGCTCGCCGCTGCGAAAAATGCAATTTACGATTCGAATCGTCTTAATGCTTTCTGACCGCGGGACGACATGGCCAAATAATCTTTCATTCGCCGGCCAACGACGATAACATCGACCGCCGATTTAAAAACTCAGCATTAGACGTCAAAACAGCAGTGTCGATCGGCCCCCCCGCGGCGGCGTATAGGTTCCGCGAAGTGTTTGTTTTGTGAAGTGTTTTGTGGATATAAGTGCAGTGTATACCGGATAAAAGTAAGTAATTTCCCTTTTTAAGTAGTTTAGCCATTAGGATTATTCAATTTCCACAATCAATTTGCTGTTTTTCACGAATTTTCGAAGAAAACACTTTGTCAACAATGGCCAACAATGTGAAAAAATGGCCGTTTTTATTTTGTAATGTTTGTGAAATATCCCTATATATCGCGAAACATGACGTAATGTCGCTTTAATTTACTAATAAAATAGGTATTGCTTCATTTACATCCTAAGTTATCACATAATTAGGCGTATTTTGAACATTATATGTTGTTTTTCTAATATGGCTCGCGAAAATGAAACTTGTTTTGATAATTACTATGAGAGAAAAAAGTGCGATTTTCCATAGTTTTTCGATGAAATGTGACTCTTTGGAGTATAGTAATTAGTTATTAGACATATAATAAGTCTATGATAAGACAATATAATTGAAAAAATCTAACGAATTTTATATTATGGGCATTCAAAGTTTATTATTAGGTTCGAACGCGGAAACTCTCAAAACTTTAGATTTTTCTATAATATCAGACAAAGGTCAAAGTTCTGGTGTGATTTCTAAGAAGAAGTGATGTAGTAATAAAGTTATTTTGAAAGAATTTCATATAAAAAAATACCATAAGTAGTCACAAATTAAAAATTAAAAAAATTTTTTTTTACGAGAATAAATAAAATTTTTCTTGGCTGAATAAATAAATATTTTTTCCGTATTTTTGTATGCAAATAAGTAAAAAAAAATTATCGTTTTGGTAAAGCATTTAATAAAGAACATAACTGTATTTACAATTTTTGATATTTACAAAAACTGTATTTACAAAAAAATCGAAATGATTTTATAGGCGAGTTTTTTTCAGTTTGCCAATTTTGTAATATTTATTCATTATTATCTTAATTGTTTTACGAGATAAGGTTATAATGTTTTATATGTCAAATTTCAATGCGATCATTTTTCTCTTTGTCTTTTTTTATTCCGTTTAGTGGTTTATAAGTTATGATCGTTTTTCTCAAGGCCGTTGACTCGCGTCGATTTTTTGCGCGCGAATATGTCGCGCGCAAAAGTGATAGGTGTTTTTACCTCGCAACGTGAGGGGTTAAGATACAAATTATTGGTAGTCTTAAATGTATCATACCTACCTACAGATATTTACATAAAAATATTACATTAACACTTAATAATAAATACAAACGGAGCTGCCATGCAAATCACCGACCGGAGTCGGGCCCCGTCATAATACTACTATTACACTTCCGGGGGGTAAGCGATGGACTTCGGACTAACGACCGGCTGTGGTAGGTTTAAGACAGCTGTCTTGGCACATGTGAGCGTTCACCTACTATATGCCACACAACGGACGACCCGCTTTTGCAGAATAAATGCCCGCTGGTGATCTGCAGCACAAGCCCAGGTCTCTATCCCATACATCAGAAGAGAGTAAACGTATGCAAAATAATATTGTCGAAGGGTCTCTGAAGTGATCGTTGGCGCAAAGCGCTATAAACCAAAACAGGTCCGACAGAGTTCATTGCATAGCCTTTCGATGTAGACAACCCAGCATAGTCCAGAGTCAAGAGTAAAACCGAGGAAGTCAATGCTAGCCACTACGGAAATCAGTCGACTATCAATATGCCCCCAAGCGGCCTATCAGGGGGGGAGAATTCCCGCTACCCCAGTTGAAACCCCAAACAACGACACGGCTAAAACGACACCGGACCTTGCTTGCCCTATCTGCGGGAAACAATATAAACGATTAGCATAGTTAAAAAAACACATTGCTGGGCACGATGATAGCGACGCTGCACGTCAGTGTCTTAAACCGTCGCAAGGAGTCACGGACAGAGTTGAACCTCACATGTCCCTTGACTCCACATCTGCCCGCAGTTTGTCACCCGACCGGTCTCCTCTACCCGCGCAAATCGTATCCTTCCCTCCTCTAAAATTCCCTTCACTTGCGAAAGAGGACTGGGAATTTCATAATAATAATTTAACTTCTATTCTTGACCACTCTGTGAACCGTAATGCCCCTGCCAGCGTCCAGCTGTCGTCCTTCCAGGTGGCGGTCCATGAATACTTCTCGGGTGTTTACCCAAAATCTACCCATGTCGACCCGGTTCACAGAGAAAACGCATTTAAGGCAAAGCTCCGTAGGCAAAAGCGGCTACTTCGTCGCCAGTTACGTGAAGCCAAGAAAGCCGGGGATAAAGCCCTCTGCCACAACTTCTCGCGCGCGTACCGCTCTATACTAAAACTCATACAGAGCGTAGCAACGCAAAACGACAAGCGCAAGGCAGCATTTCTCAAATCCAAAGAGGAAGCCCGGTTCGACAAAAACCGTTTTAACTACAGCAAAACGGTTTTGTCTGCCGCCAAGGGAAAAATCCAAATCCCGGAAGAAATGGCCACGGAATATTTTTCGACCACGTATGAGGACCCAATGCGGCTCCATAATTACAGCCCTCCGCCGGGCATTACACCTCCGCCCCTGCCTACGGTAGCTTTTGCTTCTCAACCTCCATCTCTAGATGAGATTCTTAATCAAGTAAAGAGGAAGCCGTCGGGCTCTACTCCGGGTCCCGATGGTATTCCCTATTTAGTATACAAAAAATGCCCCTGCCTTCTGCAATATTTAGGATCCATCTTCCGAAATATATGGAATAGCGGTGTAGTCCCACAGAATTTTGGCCGAGCGACAGTCATCTTAATTCCGAAGGTCCCAGTTTGCACCGGACCAAAGGACGCTCGGCCCATTGCTCTCACAGACACTGTGGCCAAAATCTTTTTTAGCATAGTCCACACGAGGATGAGCGAATTCATGCACCGGAATGAGTACCTTGGAGTATCAGTTCAAAAAGGCTTCATGCGTGGCGTCTCGGGCTGCCTCGAGCACAATTCTCTCCTGGCTGCTGCCATCAAGGATGCGAGACAGCACGAACGCCAAATCAATGTATGCTGGCTCGACCTAGAGAATGCCTTTGGGTCAGTCCGACACAGTCTCCTCCACTTTGCACTCCGCTGGTACAACTTCCCACCAGTCGTGCGTGACATTGTAGCCTCCTACTACAACTGTCTGACTTTCCATGTTAAAACGCAAGAATGGACTACCCGCTCTATACCATATTCAATTGGACTATTTCAGGGCTGTTGCCTCTCCCCGACGATTTTTAATATAGTTTTTAATATACTGCTGGAAAGCCTGACCCAGTTTGACAGGAAGTGGGGCTACCGTTTTAAAACAGACGGCCAATACACCTCGTCGTGCCTCGCTTTTGCCGACGACCTAACTTTCATCACCAGAAGCCCCAAGCAGCTTTCCCTGCTATTACAGAAAGTGGAGCTTTTCTGCGACTGGTCAGGCTGTATAAAAGTGAAGCCCTCCAAATGTTTTTGCCTTGGACTCGCCCGCATGGGCACAAAATTTACATCCTATGACCCCAAATTGGTCTATAAGGGCTCTAATATCTCCCTTATAGACCCAAACAATCATTTCAAATTTCTCGGCAGAAAAATCACCCATCAGGGAAAAGACGTCTCGGGCGATCATGTTATAGAGCATTTCAAAAGTTGCCTGGCGAAAATAGATGCCTTGCTAATTTCTGGCCCTCGTAAGGCCTGGATCTATGACAATTATCTAACGTCACATTTGTCATGGCCCTTTCTTATTTACGATTTTACCAAAACCCAACTGTCCCGTCTAGATGCGCTGGTGACAGCTAGTTTAAAATCCTGGCTGTCCTTAGCCAAACCAGCTGACCCCTCGACTCTCTTCAGGTCCAAACAAAATTTTGGGCTAGCGCTTAAACTGCCCTCTCTGCTCTACGCCAACTCCAGAATAACCAAAAATTCGATTCTGTGCAATTCCAAAGATCCGGCAATATCGAAGCACGTAATAAGTGGCCGTAGTGATTCAAATGATCTACAAGCCCGCGTAGACTTCCACAAAAAGTTCCTTACTGGAATCAGCCAGAATGGCACTGGTCTGGGGTATGGCAGTACAACCACGAGCGACGTGGACTTGAAGAAGTCTCTTTTGCGGGGAGATTACGACAGCAAGAGTATGGCTCATGCTATTGGCCTTCAATGCCAGAATGATTGGACAACAATTGGGGACTTTTGCATTCCGCCTCCAATGCACTGGAAGGTAATGCTCTATGACTGGACGCCAGAGATGCTGAAATTTTATTTGAATGCCTTTCAGCATACACTTCCAGACCCCAGTAACCTCGCTCGTTGGAGCTTTGCCGAGGATAGTTCTTGTCCCCTCTGTAGCAATACCCCTTGCACAGCTAGACACATTCTAGCTGGCTGCAAGGTGGCCTTAGATCAAGGACGGTACACTTACCGCCATGACAAAGTTCTCGCTGTTATTCGCGAGGTAATTAGTCTCTCAGTGGCTCGTGCCAACAAGGGTTTGACAGTATCCTCCAAACCCCCAATACAGTTTGTGCGGGATGGCTCTAAAGGCAAAAAACATTTAACTACAAAACCTTTCTCAATAATCGAGAAAGCTACAGATTGGATTCTGGAGGTTGATTCGGTCTCTAAGCAGTATAAATTCCCTGAAAGTCTCGGATGCACAGCCCTCCGTCCAGATATAACTCTTTACTCTCTATCTCGGAAGGTGGCTCTTATTGTAGAATTAACTGTTCCATGGGAATCAAATATCCCAAAAGACCACGAGTACAAATTAAATAAATACCATGATCTCGCAAATGCCGTAACCCGGAACGGCTTCACTGTTCACCTTCACGCGGTGGAAGTTGGCGCTCGTGGCCTGCCAGCTAAATCTCTATTTCACCTCTTTAAAAATCTTGGCCTTTCCAGAAAAATAATCAACTCTTTCTTAGAAAAATTATCTAAAACTGCGATTTGCGCATCTCAAATTCTATGGCTTCGAAGGGGGAGTGAATGGGTGGCAAGGTGAACGCTCACATGTGGCAAGACAGCTGTCCTAAACCTACCACAGCCGGTTCGTAAGTCCGGAATCCACTGCTCACCCCCCAGAAGTGTAAAAAATTGTATTATGATGGGCCCGACTCCGGTCGGTGAATTCCATGGCAGCTCCGTTTGTATTTATTATTACCTCCAAATTGGAGTTAATCACATTTCTGAGATGAAGTTGCATAATATGCATCTTGTTGATATTGACAAGGTGACCGTTTGCAGAGAACCACACAGAATATCCTATTATATTTAGATAATTTGCTTATTTTCTGCCATTAGATACGGACGATCCCGATATCCTCAACGAGCTACAAGAGTTGACTTTAGACGATGAAGCCTCTCCAACTGCGGAAGAGACTGAAGTTCCTTCCAGGCCATCTCGAGCTGCTCCTCCAGTTCCCGGGAGCGGGAGTTCTAATCTGATCAGCCTGTTAGAAGAAAGAGTGAAAATGTACGCTTTGGCCGAGCAGACTGCGAAGAGTGCTGGTGAATCGAGTCGCGCACGGAGGTCATTATTTTTATAAATATTAAGATCTGCAGAGATCGTTTTCTGACAGTTTCGGTTCGATTTTTACTGTTTTCATGTCATATTTCAGATTCGGCCGAGGATTAAGTACCCTGAAGGATCTTTTAAGACAAGCGAAGGCCGGTAAATCGATTAACGAAGATGAGATTCCGCCCGTAGTTAGCGCTGCAGCTCATCCACCGAAGCCTGTCTCTGATGAAGCACCTCCAGCAGAACTACCTTCTCCAATTCAGCCAATACCTCAGTCGCCAGTTCGACCACTTCCACCAGTAGTCACCACGAATCAAGAAGATACTAGCAACTTATCAGAAGAAGATCAAGCAAAATTGAAAATGCTAACAGGTGAATTTAATATGTCATGATTTATGAGTAGCAAGAAAATGCCGGTTAATAGATTTATGTTAATCTGTGGAGTTAATTATTAGCCTGCATTTATGCGAATGCTTTTTGAATTCTAAGCTTCCTATTTGATTATTTTTTTATTTCTAGGGCGACGAGATGAATATAAATTGGCAGCTTTGAAAAGCAAGAAAGAAGGTGACAGCGTAACAGCGATATCTTATGTGAAAATAGCTAAACAATTTGATAAAGTCATAAATGCAGTACGTTCCGGCCAGCCTGTTGATTTGAGCAATATGCCTCCTGCGCCTGGCTCCGCCCCTGTTCAACCTAGGGCCAAGGAAGAAAGTCACGTTCAAACATCTGCTGGTATGTATGTGCAGTTATACCTGATCAGGGTTATCTAATGCATAAGTAATAAACCTGGTGACTGCACTAGATTCTATTAAAAGCGATGTTTTTTGATTTTATAAATTTTATTGTCATAAAATATTTTTAACAGTCTCATAATAAAATTGTTAAAATGCAAGTATATCTACACATACCAATTATATTTAATTACTTTGTACGGCCGACACATCAGCAATCAAACCCAGAATTATGTTTCAATACTTTTTAAGAGATTGAAATTTAAATTTCGACTGATGCTTACAAGTTTGTGTGGGAGCTAATGGGCCCTTGTTGGGTTGGCCACGAAGACCCATTCTGTTCAGGGTTAGTCACACACGGGTCAACACCCATCCGGTGGCCTCCACGCATGAAGTGCGAGCCTGGGCAGGACTCTGGCCTTAGGCCTAGTTTCCCCTAGGAATCAACCTTCTGGCGCTCCTGGACAGTCTGCGCACCGTGGCGGCGTAAGCCAATCGATTGTGCACTCTGACTAACAGTCGGGGGAGTCTGGAAGCAGTACTGTTTCCTATAGAGCGGCGATGGTTGCGGACCTTATGGCGTCTGCTCTTGAAACGACCATCGGCTACCCGATCTTGGGTGAACAGCCGGGCAAAGGATGCCGTGGTCTGCAATAGATTCGGTATACACCGTTTCACCGCTTCGTAAGGGAGAGGATCGCGCAAGCGACCTCAAACTCGTAACCAATCGAGAGACTGGAGTAATCTGGTCGCAATTGGAAGTAAGCCCGCTGGATAACACTCCTGGCTATCTCGCGGTTAAGGCGTTGGCCTCTTACGGGCATGTGACGGAGCTTGATGGTGGACTGTTTTGTCAAAGTCTTCTGCGCTCATTCCAGGGAGATAGAACGACTAATGGTTAAAACTTCCTGAGGTGGCGGGTTCGCCCGTTGTAGTTGACAACTCTAGTTGTGTTTGCTGTAATAACAAATCACATAATCTGTATTATTTTACTACATAGGTGTCGTAAGTATATATAGTAGAGGCAAGTCAACTTACGCCTTCTGTAGAATTTTCTTGAGCTTTGTTACTCGCCCCTTCGTGTTCCATAGTTTTAGCTGCTGAAAGTGATTTTTTATAAAAGTTAGCGGTGGTAGGCCCAATATAACCACTAGTGCCTCGGTGGGTGCCATTCCCATAGCACCAGGGGACTTAGCACTTATATACATGGTATTCATGTATACATGGTACTCATGTACACATGTGTACACATGTACAATGTGTTCACATGTACACATGGTATACATGCAGTCTCTATAGTATTTTTTTTGCACCCTTTGAAGATCACTTCTCGTTGTACTATACTATTGCTCCTATAAATAGAGAAATATTACATGTTATTTGAGATTCTATTTTAAATAATTACAGAGAATGATCCGCCAGCGGAAACACCAGCTACTGTACCAAATGAAGACCTGGGTGATTCTCTTATAACGGCTTCTTCAGTAGCAGAAGCATTACAACAAAGGCTCGATGTCTATAAGGTAATTACGAATACTGAGTATACCTGCGAATTTGATCTATTTGTGAATTTTGGCTTTTTAAAAATACATAATGAGATATAGCAATCTCTTTATCGGTGGATGAGGTCGAGTGTGTTTCGATGGTGAGAACTGTTCTTTTTAAATATTATAGAAACAAGAAGCAACGGCTAAAGAACAGCAAAATTCGTCGAAAGCACGTCGGATGGGTCGTATTGTAAAACAATTTGAACAATCGATTAAAGCTCATGCTGCTGGAAAAGCGGTCGCTTTTGCAGATCTGCCCAACCCGCCAGGATATGCGCCCATTCCGGGAACTGAGCCCACGCCTCTGCCTGACCCGACTACCTTGATGGGTGACCCACCAGAAGTAAGTATTAACAATTACGGTAAATATTATTCAATCAATCGCTTGCTCTCTATACAAAACAAGAAACAAAATATCTCCTGAATGAAGTCATGAAATAGAATGAAAATGTTTATGATGTTAGATAATTTCTTTCTATATACGCCTCGAAACAGATATTGTGAAAAATTTCAAATAAAGCTATTGCAATTTTTAAAAAAAACAAAGAAATTATTAAAACGCAATTACTACAATTAAAACAGATTTGATTGTTATAAATAGGATAGAAAACGAATTTGCCGCGTGAAATTTATAGGACCCGACGTTTCGGTGACGTTGCAGCCGCCGTTGTCTAGGGTAGACTGATTTGATTGTTTTTATAGTGACTAAAAATCGTAGCCATTTTGCCTCATGTTTATCGATATTACTCCGCACATCGATATTACCTCTAGACCTTTATCTAACTATTGGTAAAACGTTTTTACTTGAAACATCTATAATTATACCTTTCATTTTGGTTATGTGATGTGTCATTTTGGCACTTTCGTTCCCCCCCCCCCCCCACCGCCTTCATGATACCAAACTCAATTTTTATTTTATATTTACTTCTTGACTGACTTGTTTTTGTAGTTGTTTTAAGTGGGATGAGTTGCGAAAAAAATGCATTCAGGGCTGTGAAGTCACACTGCTTGTTATTATCACTGTCATAAAAGTATATTGAACTGGTATTCAATATAAATCGAAGAAAAGAACCCAATACCGCTTTTGCCACGAGGAAGCGAGACAACGCTGCTGGGAGAGAGAGTAATAGCAATACCGAAAACTAATGAACGTAGGGGCATCAGTTTTGATCGCTCCGAAAACCAAACAATGGGACAGCTTTACTGAGGAGCATACTGAATACCACTGAATCATTGCAGAAAAAAGTAACAATAAAACTTAGTTTTGAAATTCCTACAGTTGGAATTAACTGCTTTTAGCTACTTGCTAGAGGTATTCTTGTAATTTCTCAACACACAGGAAGGCATCTTAAGTCATAGAATAGCGAGGAAATGCTACGTAAGCGGGCTTAACCCTTGGAGTAAATGGGTATTTTCATGGATGCATCTGTCTCTTTTGCAGGATTTTCGGCGACATCGACCTTAAAGTACTATAACTACGAAACTACTACACCAATCATAAAAAGAACAACTGCACAATGATTGCATTGAAATTTCGAATATAGAATATTGAAATATCATTTTGTAAAACAATTAGATAATTATGAATAAATATGAGAACGTCAAAGAAGTGAAAAAAACGCAGAACCAGATCTGGTCGTATCATACTCAACGGATAATTGTTTCACAACCAGATTTGGTCGTATCATACTCAACGGGTTAAGTGGATATGCTAATCGCTCAACTGTCAACTGCAGACTATCAAGCGGCCTTTTGCAAAGAAGCCAGCTGGACTATTTTATGCGGCATAGCTGCCGACGGCTGATGCCGGTTCTATATATTTATAACTTGGGGGTTGTAAAGGATTTATTTTACAGGAATTTTAACACAGGGGTTAAAAAATAAACAACACTCTATTTTATAAAACTACTTGTGGGTAAGATAATAATAAAAAAAAGGTAATGCCCATTAAAAACATGTAATGCAACTGTAATATCAGCCTTCTCCAATAAAGAACATTCAGTAAAAAAATATCTAATTTCTTTAATTATTTGTGGCATTAATTGAATGGTAATGGCTAAACCAGGTGCAATTTTTTCAGGAGACAATAAAAGCTATATGAGTAAATTATTTATGCAACTAACGATTTTTTCTTCACTTCAATACTCCCACTATATATTTTGAAGTCATTTTGCTCCCCCGCCACCCGCGCCAGCGGTACTGACCCTTTTTAATCGCCATAGTCAGCTGGTCAGTCGCTGGCACTGCGTTGTAGAGTGACGTTGCATCGAGTCAAAAATGTTAACTAATGAAACTACCAAAAATTACGTTTCTTTTCGATACCTCTTTTAACATTTCTGTCAACTCTTCTAACAGGAGATAGGAAAATTTTCTCAAAAAATAATTCACTCGTATCAAATTCTGCCATTTTTGACAAGTATTTTTTCTCCGCTTACTATAATAATGTACATACACCTTTGAGCAAATAGCCAAAACTGACTGACTATGTAAACAGTGTCAGTCAGTTCTCAGCTCCACCACTGACGCCTGTAACTGACTGAATGTAAATCTGCCTTAACTATTTGGCGGACATGATTTGTTTTAACATGGAATATGCTGCCACAGACATACATTACTAAAAAACGTCAAAAGCTCATTAAAAAAAAAATGGACGCGTCCGTAGCCATGTTGACACCAGTTCTTCTCGTTGATACCAAAGTTAAGCAGCGTTGTGCGCAGTCAATACTTGTATGGGTGCCCGCCGGAGTGTTTGACTGCGTGATGCTATAAATTCCCAACTAGAAGATGTTACCGATAGGCAACAAGGCGGGTTCCACAAACAGGCTTCAACCTTGTGAAGTAGGGCAATAAAAAAAGTAGGGCGGTATTGACTACAGCGGGCGAACCTGGTCACCTCAGGCCGGTATAACGATATGTGATCGTTCTTTCAGCCGTGGGATGCACGTAGAAGACTTAGAGACAAGACAATCTACCGTCTAGCTCCGCCAACAAGCCCGTTAGAGGCCAACGCCTTACGGCGAGGCACCGGGAAAGGTAACCAGCGGGCAGCCTCGCCCCATATCTACCAGTTTTGGTAGGATATCTCTGTCTAGAGTTAACCTTCAGGATACCTCCGTCCTCCCGACTGCTTATGGGTCCGAAGTCGCTTATGCAACCTCTACCTGCTGTATTACAGCGGTAATTCAGTTTGAATTTATGGCGGACCTGGGCATCCTTTGCCCGTAGTGCCACACGGGTCGGGGGGCTCAAGGTCATTTCAAGAGTGGTATCACAGCAGGTCAACATCCAGCTCTGCTGCTTAGGAAACAGTATATTTTCATAGTCTCCAGACTCCTTCAGCAATTAGTCAGAGTGTACAATCGATTGGCATCACCGAACGGTGCGCAAACCGTCAAGTAGCGCTGGGATGCAATCCCACCAGAAGAAACCGGTCCACCAGCTTCTGAGGCCTGAGACGCGAGAGTCTTACCCGGGGTAGCCTACCGCACGAGGAGGCTTCTGAATAGGAGCTGAATCGTGAGTTGAGCCGATCCGAGAACAAAATGGATCTTGTGGCTTAAGCTGCACGAAACCGTTCGCTACAAAAATGGAAAAAATGGACATGTGTGTTTTACCATTTAGCGATTCAATTGATCCTATTGATTCATATTTTATAGGAAACACCGGAAGCACCACCTGCTATTACTCCCGCTCCATCTTCCCGACCGAGTGCACCGATAAGAATGAACAGTCAGAAAGGTGGAAATTATGACCGACAACTTCAGGTGTTGCTGCAGAGGCAGAAGGAATTTAAAGATGCGGCTATACAAGCAAAAAAGAATGGTAGCATATTCTTCGGTTTTTAAATTTAAAGAACAAACATTGATTACTTCACAGTGTGTATTTTTTTAATGCAGGCGAGATTCCAGAAGCTAAGGAATACCTTCGATGTGCAAAAGGTCTCGATCCTTTGATTGATGCCGCTAAGGGTGGCTTGCCAGTCGATTTATCAACTGTTCCACTTCCGCCGCAGGCTAAGAAAGACCTAGAAAATTCGTAAGTTCACTGTCTAGCATGCTCCAGCACTTCGTTCCTTCTTACGATCATTATTTTGATCATTTTTACGATCTTTCATTATTACGATTGATATTTTGTTTTAGATTTGAAGTGGTGTCTGCTGAACATGTCGCCGGGGATGGTGATGGCAGTGATGGCTTTGGCAGTGATTTGTTGGGGAGACTGGAAGAACAACTAACGACCCAATTAAAACTATGCTTGAATACCAGGGATCATTTGAAAGCGTTAGGAGATATTCCCGGGATGAACCGATTTGAGCATTTAGCGTTGAACGTCAAGCAAGATTTGGATGTTGTGATGCTAGCGAAAAGGTTCTCGGTGAAAATGATAAAAAAGTCTTTTTATTTATATAACATGGATTTCTTTTTACAGATTGGGTTCTGAACCACCGAAATTTCATTACGAAATGAAAGAATTCTCAATTATTCAATGCAATACAGATTTAAATGATAATGATTTAGAATTGACTATAGTGAGAGGTCTCAGTTACGGCGTAGCGAATCCGAAAGAAGTAGATACATATGTCAAATTTGAATTTCCCTATCCTCAGGTAATTTTTAATTATATATTAAAACTATTTAATCAGAAATTTTATGTTAATATTCTATGAAATTCTATGTTATTATTGAATATTCTAATGTCAATTTTCTTACATATATTTTAATTTTTCAGGAGACACCATATCAAGACAAGACAGTTTTGGTGAAAGATACAAACAGTCCAGAATACAATTCCACATTCGTGATACCAATGAGTAGAACGGCTCGGCCCTGTCTAAGAGTCTTTAAAAGACATGGCATCAAGTTTGAAATCTTTTCAAGAGGGTATGTATCGATGTTTTATTAAAAAGGTTCATTTTAAATCATCTTGTACAATGAGTGATCATCTATTTTCATAATCACTGGTATTTATCTAGTATTTTGTATATTTATAGCATGATAGATAGATTATAGGTAGATCATAGGTCACTAGGAAAAAAATAAGACACTAGTGCTACTCTAAACATACTCATATTTTTACATGGTAGCATTACCTATTCATGAGTTTACATTTCTAATCTCATAAATATTGGGTGAAATTTGTCAGAGAAATACGCTTTGTTTAAATGTATGGTTTCAGCGTGCCCTTGTTAGCCATAAAGATAAATATAAACTTTTTTCATGCAATCAAATAATTTATTTGAAAAAAAACACTTCATTTCTTAAAATAGCATAAAAATATGCACATCTAGAGACGGGCCAAATTATGGCCTAGTTAGATGTGCTATTGGCAGTAAAGGTCATGTAAGATGTGTTAAACCTCCCTATATTAATTATTAAATAATTTATATAATTATTATAAGATTACATGACCAATGAATGAACTGTATACCTAATCCTAAGTACCTAAATAAATAAAATAAAATAATGATTTTGTGTGATTTTAAAGTTGGTCTATGTGAGATTGACTGTCAAAATTTACTTGTATCGGCATTTGGGGATCTTGCTCCTTCCTGAGCAACAGTTTTCCCATGGGTTTTTGCAATTCAATTGCGAACAATTTTCATTGAAAGATGATGACAAAAGTAGACTTCCAGCGACTTCAGTCACTGCAAAAACCATCAAAGGTGTGAAAAAAATACTGGTTGAAGATCGAAAATCTGCTTATAAAAAGATCAAAGAGACTCTCCAAGATTCCATCAGCAGTCATTAATGAAATGCTGTATCAACACCTGTTAGCAACATCCCTGTCAGCAAGCTTTGCTCTCGATGGGTCCCTCATTTTCTCACTGCAGATCACTAAATTCGAGAATGGGGAAATATTTTTGATGTTGTCACTGGAGATGAGATATCTTTGATGTTGTCGATGATGAGACCTGGATCTATTAATATGACCCAGAAATCAGGCAGCAAGGGTGTTGTGTTTGTTTAAAAAGAATAATACTCCCAAGAAATTCAAACATGGACACAGCAACTGGTTGCATGCAACATGGACAACATTGGTTGCATGCAACATTGGTTGCATGCAACTGGTTGCATGCAACATGGTTGCAACATGGACACAGCAACTGATTCAAACATGGACACAACAAACATTGGCAAGAAAATGGTGGTGATATTTTTTTTTGCAAGCGGCCCTGTGCCGACATCTTCATTAGAAGATTAAACAATCCTTGCCAAATGGTACAGCGAAGTCTGTTCGTCATTTGTCTTTAACAAGTGAAAACTGAAACGTCCATAATCTGGATTGAGCGTCTTTTTTTGCACCATGACAATGCACCGATGATTTATTGAAGACCACAGATATTCAAGAGCTCTTGCATTCGGATTGCAGCACCGACTTGGCTCCATATGACTTCTTCCTACTCCCAGTATCAAACTTAAACGCTGTGGAACTCGCTTTAACAGCCCTCAGGATGCCCGAAATGCTCTTGTGTCTGTTTTGGATGACATACCCAAAGAAGACTTCCGCGATTTTAAATCTTGGTTCAGGCGAATGAACTCTTGTATAGAAGCTAACGGAGAGTACTTCAAAAAGTTGTAATCAAAATATATTACAAAATCAGCTATATTTTGTATGTATCTCACTTCTTCCCTAGTGACCCACTATTATATTATTTTTCTTTTTATAAGCTAGGTACTTCTAATTCTACCTATTTTAAAATATAAACGTACATCAGCACGCCTTAAGCTATACTTACTGCATCCATTGTAAAGTCTGCTAAATGACAGTAAAGCTTTATCACATGGGTCGGCGCTTTTTTCTTTTATTTATTTATCCAGATTTAAATTATTGAGCTGCAAAAATCAATCATCAACACTCTCACTGCCACAAATTTATAAACGTTTTTTACTTCAGCAGGACAAATGGTCCGCGAGAGACTAGCTGAACTTACCTAAGAAAAGGAAGGTCTAGTGAAGCATGCTGTGTGGGCTGTCGCCGGGCTTAAATATATATTTAATGGCTCGCCGCAACTCCACTAATTCATATTTTTTTACGGCTCTCAACATAGTGGATAGAATAATACATAGGTCTTGATGTCTTGCTGGGATAATGTCTTACAATTTAAAAAAAAGAATCATGAATACAAATAAAATTTGGATGTTAAGTTAGGATTGTATCTACGAATAAAACAGGCCTGAATTAAAATACGGTTTAAACCAGACCGAAATAATTTATGAAAAAAAGTGTCGTAAAAAAAACTAAACTAACTGACAACTCATTTCATCAGTTTACATTAATTTTTTTTAATTTATAATAATATTTTGATGAGGAGTACACATTTCTATTTTTTTTAGTTAAAGTTTTTGCTTTAATTTAAAATAAAATAACATTACAAGTGAGTGGTTGTGGCTGACTAACATTTTGTATGGATGATTGCATGATTGAATTTTATTTTTTGTGAAAGTCTTATGTCAGCCATTCTAGCCATTCTGTCAAAGACATTGGTTTTTCTTCAAAAGTTGTGCACCACCGACAGCCCATGCGGCTTGCCAAATGACTAATTTTTATCAGTGTACTGGTGGCCTGCCAAAACGAAACCAGCATGGTATGTTGGCAATCCTAGCGGCGGTGAGAGTGTTAATACCTGCAATAAATTTTGGGTATTAACTCAGTAAATGCTTGTAATATCTTGCAAAAATTCCAATATATTCTTATGAAGATGCACCAACTCGTTTGATAACGGCCTAAAGTCAGTATTTTTCCTATTTTCGGTTTGTTTTTAGCAGTTTGTATCATTGTGGTTTTTGTTTTTTTCCCTTTTTGTCATGCTTTTGTGAAGCTGTTGCGGTCAACCCTGCAGTTGTCATCATCTGCTGTGTTTCAGTGGATTCTTTTCGAGAGACGCACTCATTGGCACGGTCAATGTCAAATTGCAGCCGCTCGAGTCGCAGACTGTGCTTCACGATACCTTTGAAGTAAGGCTCATTTACTTATATTTGGATTATTATTGGCTTCTTATGATTACAATATAAATTAGCTTGCCTTTGAATGTTCAATTCGATTAATAGCCGAGCAATGCACACTACCATTTGTTAGTTTATGGAGTATTTATGAAGTATGAAGTTTATGAATTATAGTTAGTTTATAAAGTTTATTGCTCCATCCTAACGCTTTGTATAACTAGGTTTTAAGTCGCTGCACGAAATTATAAACGAAAACTAATACAAGCTTATTAGACTAATTTGATAAATAGATATTGATTATATAGGGTAATAGATTGCTCAATACTGTACTACGTTTTGGCAGCTAGGATTTTACTATGAAACGCAACGTGTAGATGGTTCTCCACAGAAGATTCATCTGTTCAGTAGCCCAATAGATGGCGTTCTAAACATGCCTTTACGGTATCCTATCTTACAATAAATCAATAATATATTAACAAAGGAGTTTTTAAATCATAGCTTTTATTATTTTAATATCATTTACGAAAGGATGACAATTTTATGACACTTCCAGACCCCAGTAACCTCGCTCGTTGGAGCTTTGCCGAGGATAGTTCTTGTCCCCTCTGTAGCAATACCCGTTGCACAGCTAGACACATTCTAGCTGGCTGCAATGTGGCCTTAGATCAAGGACGGTACACTTACCGCCATGACAAAGTTCTCGCTGTTATTCGCGAGGTAATTAGTCTCTCAGTGGCTCGTGCCAACAAGGGTTTGACAGTATCCTCCAAACCCCCAATACAGTTTGTGCGGGATGGCTCTAAAGGCAAAAAACATTTAACTACAAAACCTTTCTCAATAATCGAGAAAGCTACAGATTGGATTCTGGAGGTTGATTCGGTCTCTAAGCAGTATAAATTCCCTGAAAGTCTCGGATGCACAGCCCTCCGTCTAGATATAACTCTTTACTCTCTATCTCGGAAGGTGGCTCTTATTGTAGAATTAACTGTTCCATGGGAATCAAATATCCCAAAAGACCACGAGTACAAATTAAATAAATACCATGATCTTGCAAATGCCGTAACCCGGAACGGCTTCACTGTTCACCTTCACGCGGTGGAAGTTGGCGCTCGTGGCCTGCCAGCTAAATCTCTATTTCACCTCTTTAAAGATCTTGGCCTTTCCAGAAAAATAATCAACTCTTTCTTAGAAAAATTATCTAAAACTGCGATTTGCGCATCTCAAATTCTATGGCTTCGAAGGGGGAGTGAATGGGTGGCAAGGTGAACGCTCACATGTGGCAAGACAGCTGTCCTAAACCTACCACAGCCGGTTCGTAAGTCCGGAATCCACTGCTCACCCCCCAGAAGTGTAAAAAAAATAGTATTATGATGGGCCCGACTCCAGTCGGTGAATTCCATGGCAGCTCCGTTTGTATCTATTATGTATACTATACGGTTTAACTAATATTAATCAGGTACATTAATGTTCAAATAGTCTAATAGATGGCATTGTAATATCCTCTGTATTATTTTAGTGTAATGTAATCAGCCTATTTAAAAGTGTGATAGATGGCACTAATAATTGAATGTTATTGTTTGTTATCATTGGTTAAATAATGATCTTTTAATAATGAGTAAGAATCCATTCATTATCAATGTTATTATAGATGGTCAAATAAATTGCTATTATCAATAATATCATTACTTTTACAAACAGGCAGCATAATTGCTGATATGTTAGAATTAAATATTGAGTTTAATTACAATCGTTTTAAAGACGCTTGTATGTCTATCTAGATGTATGTCTCAAGATGTATGTCTCTAGATGTATGTCTGTCTAGATGTATGTCTGGTCTATTTTTAAATATGTTGACACTACACGGTCATTATATTCGCTAGACAATGCTCTCTGCGCCACCTGCATGTCGCCGGCGTAGAAGGGTTGCCAAAATGTACTATGGCATTGAGCAATCTAATACCCTATATAATCAATGGAGGGGCGGTATGTAGCATTTTAACCAGTTGACTGCACAAGCTCGGCTTAGATGTGAACTTCATAACTGTGTTTTTATGTAGGTACATAGGTACAAGATGTTCAATAACTGCAATCCTTTATTAAATACAACATAGCACATCCATATAATGGCGGTGTCGACTACAATGGGCGAACCCGTCACCCCAGGCTGGTATAACGATATAGATCATTCTTTCAGCCGTGATATGAGGTAGAAGTCTTAACGACAAGACACTCTACTGTCTAGTTCACCAGCAACCCTTTAGAGACCAACGCCTTACGGTGAGGCACCGGGAAAGGTAACCAGCGGGCAGCCTCACCCCCTAACTACCAGTTTTGGCAGGATATCTCCATCTGCAATTAACCTTCAGGATACCACCGTCCTCCCGACTGGTTACGGGTCCGAAGTCGCTTACGCAACCTCTACCTGTTGTATTACAGCGGTAATTCAGTTTGAGTTTATCGCGGACCTGGGCGTTCTTTGCCAATAGTGCCACACGGGATCGAGTGGCCCAAGGTCATTTCAAGAGTGGCATGACAACAAGTCAACATCCACCCCCGCTGCTTAGGGAACAGTGTATTTCCATAGTCTCCAGACCCCTTCAGCAGTTAGTCAGAATGCACAACCGTTTTTTTCGCCAACCGGTGCGCAAACCGTCCAGTGGCGCCGGGATTCAATCCCGCCGGGAGAAATCGGTCCACCAGCTCTGAGGCCTGAAACACGGGAGTCTTACCTGGGGTAGCCGTCCACTCGAGGCTTCTGAATAGGAGCTGAATCGTGAGTTGAGCCGATCCGAGAACAAAATGGATCTTGTGACACAAGCTGCAGGAAACCGTTCACCACCGAGCACATCCATATATATTTATATAATTTATGAAAATATATGTATTATGTAGAATAGGCTAATTTGTATGGATTTTGTAATTAATGCGGCCACTTTAAAAGAAATAAGTATAGAAAGAGAGATTCAGTTAAGAGATAAATAATATCTTTAACGTTGTGTACTCAAAAAACAATATAAACATGACTATGTAAGTACCACCACATAGGTTCAATGAATTTAATTCATTTTTATAATCACAAAAATCTTTATTCGTTCATAGGAATAAAAAAAACATTAATAAAAATGGCATAAATCCGATGATATTATAATATACTATACTCTATAATATACCGCACAGATAGCCATGGCAGTGACTTAACTACAGTTTTGATGCTCCTCCGCAATGTTTTAGTGGGGCTCCCTTTAGCTAAATCTCGCTACATTGGTGAGAGGGGCGGGGGGATGAAGCGTGGCCTATTGCTTTTACTAAAAAAAAAAAGGATGGTTTGGGGAAATGGCAATCATTTTTTACAAAATTAACTATTTTAAGACAAACAAGACAAGACTTCCGGGAAACATGCATTTTTTTCGTAGATGAACTGTGTTTTGGACAAGTTTGGCTAGGGCCCCACTTCTTCGTGGGAAAAGAGCAATTTTTTACAGCGCATCATTATTTTTTTATATTTTTTTTACTTACAGTTTTTGTACAAATTTGGTTGGGATCTTGCTCCTTTAGGGAAATATTGGTCATTTTCAGTAGCACTGCAGGAAACTTCTTTCGTAAGTCTAATTGTTCTTTGAGCATATATGGCATGGTGCCGAGGTGGCGGCTTGGTCTGCGGGTAGCTAGTTACGTCACTGCAACCCGGGGGAGAGACGGCGCTACATTCTAAGCTCGTTGCATAAAACCAAAGCATTTCCACTCAGGATGATAACTAACCGTAACGGCATTCACGATACGGCGCAAAGGGGATCGTGCCGCATTAAATAAGCCTTGAATGTAATAGGTATTATATTATAAATGTGTATTTTTTTTATTTATAGTGTATAAATAAATTTTGTGCACCATTTGTAGAATAGTATACCCTTCAATGGTATAAGTAGGCTTAACCTATCGGAAGCCAGTCATTCCTTGCAAAAATTTTGAAGCAATCCAAAATTTGATTGTAGAAGATGTGTGCAAGCATACTAATATATAAGGGTGGCTTATTCAATGGCAGGCTTTAATGACAGGCTTTTACCGCAGTGGAGGGAGAAATAGAACCGGTAATTGAATAAATACGGATATAATACGGATAATATGAAAAACGCCCATCGGCATGCGTGGCCTTCCAGGGGTTAATAGGCTCTATTTTTGTGATACACTTTCATGATTTCATAACAAAATAGGTTTTTACTGCAAAATCACAAAACTTCATTATCATTAAAAAAAAAAAAAATACAAACGGAGCTGCCATGGAATTCACCGACCAAAAATCGGGCCCATCATATATAATTATTACACTTCTGGGAGGTGAGCGGTGGATTCCGGACTAACGACTGGCTGTGGTAGGTTTAGGACAGCTGTCTTGCCAGATGTGAGCGTACACCTTACCACCCATTCACTCCCCCTTCGAAGCCATAGAATTTGAGATGCAGAAATCGCGGTTTTAGATATTTTTTCTAGAAAGGAGTTGATTATTTTCCTGGAGAGACCAAGATCTTTAAAAAACAAAGATTTAGCTGGCAGGCCATGAGCGCCTACTTCCACCACGTGAAGGTGAACAGTGAAGCCGTTCCGGGTGACGGCATTTGCGAGGTCATGGTATTTATTTAATTTGTACTCGTGGTCTTTTGGGATATTTGATTCCCATGGAACAGTTAATTCTACGATAAGGACCATCTTACGAGATAGAGAGTAAAGAGTTATATCTGGACGCAGGGCTGTGCATCCTAGACTTTCAGGGAATTTATACTGCTTAGAGACCGAATTGACCTCCATAATCCAATCTGAAGCTTTCTCGATTATTGAGAAAGGTTTTCAGTGAGATGTTTTTTGCCTTTAGAGCCAACCCGCACAAACTGTATTGGGGGTTTGGAGGATACTGTGAAACCCTTGTTGGCACGAGCCACTAAGAGGCTAAGTACCTCGCGAATAACAGCAAGGACTTTGTCGTGGCGATAAGTGTACCGTCCTTGATCCAAGGCCACCTTGCAGCCAACTAGAAAATGTCTAGCTGTGCAAGGGGTGTTGCTACAAAGGGGACATGAACTATCCTCGGCATAGCTCCAACGAGCGAGGTTACTGGGGTCTGGAAGTGTATGCTGAAAGGCATTTAAATAAAATTTCAGCATCTCTGGCGTCCAGTCATACAACATTACTTTCCAGTGCATTAGAGGAGGAATGCAAAAGTCTCCAATTGTTGTCCAATCATTCTAGCATTGAAGGCCAATAGCGTGAGCCCTACTATTGCTGTCGTAATCTCCCCGCAAGAGAGACTTCTTCAAGTCCAAAAGACAAAATAATATAAAAACAAACGTAAAAAAAAAATTTTAAAGATTTGTTTTTATTTTTCATAATAGTTTCAGAATTATAACAGTGCATATCATTTTTTCCAACAATTTAACGAATGATAGATATTGAAAATTGTGTTTATCAACATTCTTAACCCGTAACCTCGTTATGTGGGTTTGTTTACTTAACTACTTAGTTAATTAACCGCTGGAATGCTAATACCACCGATCGGTGGTTTTTCCGTTGCGACAACTGATCTCCTTATTTATACAATTATGTAATTATATGCGAAAAAAAGTCGCCTTCATTGAATAAGCCACCATTATACATTAGTATGCGTGCACTAACACCCCCTACAAAGACATTTTCGAGGGTTGAAAACATGCCCTCGTGAGTTTCATTCCCATGACTAGCTTTCTAAGTGTAAAAAAGTGGCAATGAAGTTTGCATAAACTAAATTCTACAAAAACGTTTGTATCTTTCTGTTAAATTACTACTTACCAAAATTAAAATGTTAGTTAATGCGAGTCCCTTTTTTGTGTTTTTATTATGACACTTGCGCCTTTAGACGTTACTTCAGGATGTAGAATTAGCTATCAAATTCAATAAATAAATAAGAAAACGGTTTTCTGGGTTTGTATTTCTCTATAACTTATATCCAACTAATCAAATATTCAACTAACCAAATTCAATAAATAATAAATGAAATTGTAAAATAAATAAATAAATAATAAACAATTCAAATTCAATAAATCAAAATCAAACATCCAACTAATTAAATTCAACAAATAAATAAAAAACGGTTTTCTGGGTTTGTATTTTTCTATAACTTATGTCCAACTAATCCATTATTGATTTAATATAACTATAATAATAAAAATTAACCTATAGAAAGTGCAGATGAAAAAGATAGTTTTTTATAACTTGTAAATCCCATATATCTACGGATTTACTAATTGTTGTGTCTGTACTCTAAGCCCACTTGTCCACACACATTATTTTCGCCATGAAAATCCACGGTCAATTCGCCGTGTCGTCAGTGGGGTATGGATCACTATGGAAGCTTGTCCACGGACACGGCGGCGGCGCCGTCCGTTTTTTCGCCGTTTCCGTGGACAAGCTTCCATAGTAATCCATACTGACGACACGGTGAATTAACAGCGATGTGTAAAATAAAATAATTTTTTTACTTTTCAGCTGATGGATGGAAGAAAAAAGGTTGGAGGTCAATTGGAAGTGAAACTGCGTGTGCGTCATCCACTTTTAACGAAGCAAGTCGAACAAACATCCCAGAAATGGCTAATTATTGATCATTAATATACATTTTATGTATTCCACAATGCACCTATAAAATAATCCTTCTTTGTAATATACTGGGTGCTTTCATTGATTATAATACCACAGTTCCAGGTTGTTTTATAACCTGGAGTTGAGCAACTTTTATTGTACTATAAACTCTCCCTGCAGAAGTTGAAGGTTTTCATAAACTCAGTCGCATATACCTACATATTTGCTGATAGTATATAGTTGTTTAGGGCTTAATGTTATATATTGCCATGTATTTATAACTTTGACTTATTATTTGTAATATAAACTAGATAAAATATATTTACAGTGTGCAGTTTCTAGCATCCGACGTTTTGGCGATGTTGCAACCGCTGTAGTCCAGGGTAGATGCGGTTGCAACAACGCCGAAATGTCAGGTGCTACAAACATCACACGGTAAATCTATTTTATCCTGTTTATAATGTCAAACAACCTCGATAGTCTTCAATTTCAAATATGTGTAATAAATTTTAAAATATTTTTTTTAATAAAATAAGGTCAACAGATATGTTGGTACATGAGCATTTGAGCATAGCAAAAGATGCAGAATCGAATCTAGAAAATAAGACCTGCAAATATTTCTTATGACTTGTAGATATTTTTTTATTTTACGAAAGTGCCTATGCATAATAAATTGTATATTACTGTATTATTATTATCAATTATTAATGTTAAATAAACTTTTTAAATGTTTTGTCTTTTTTTACATGACACCCTCAACTTCGACACAGTATAACAGACGTACTGTCTCTTAGAACAAAATTAAAAACGAGGCTAGCTACATCACGAGTCCGAGGGCTCGCATATGACCGCTACATGTAGATGAGACATACTCCGCCAACGCAGATGTTCAAACGTTTTGAGAAATTCACCGACCTTCGCTTGCGTGTAACGCTAACCAAAGGCGTCGACATACCCCTCTGCTCACTTCCCTATCTCCGCAATCCCCTGTTGCTAGAGAGTGTGTCTACTGTTCTCTCGGTATACTGTGACTTCGACATGAAGTAGAGTTACCGTTTTAAAACGGACAGTAAGTGCACGTCATCGTTCTTCATTTTTGCTGATGTTCATTTCATTTTTATTACCAGAAGCCCTTCAATGTTTTTACCTTGGACTCGCCCCGCATACACACAAAATATATGTCCTATGACCCCAAATTGGTCTCCAAGGGTTCTAATTTTCCTCTTATTGATGACAATACTGATTTTAAATTCCTCCACAGGAAAATTGCTCGTCTGGGTAAAGACATATCTGCCGATCATGTAGTAGAAGATTTTAGTAGTTTTCCTGCAATATTATATAAATACAAGCCTTGCTAATTTCTGGACCTCAAAAGGTTTGGATCTACGGCAACTAATTAACTTCTGGGACATGGCCCTATATCATCTTCGGTTTCACTAACACCTACCTGTACTATCTGGATGACCACTAGTGTAATCTTGGTTGTCCTCAGCCAAACCGGCTGACCACTCCACTCTATTCAGGTCCAAACACAAAATTGGTGTAGCTATAAAACTGCCCTCTCTGCTCTATGTCAACTCCAGAGTAACTAAAACCTTAATTGTAAGGAACGGCTGTAATTAATGAAATGAATTACAAGCCTGCGTAGACTTCCACAAAAGTTTCTTGCTGGAATCAGCCAAAATGTCGATTGCCTGGAATACGGTAGTACAACCATGAGCAATGTGAATCTGAAGAAGTCACTCTTGCGAGGACATTCTGACAGCAAATTATAGCTCATGCTGTTCAACTTCAACACTATACCTAACAGTAGGTTTACTCTCGAGCTACAGGACATTGCGGGAAGAGGGGTGCGAGCCCATAGACTCAAGACGTGTTCGCTTCAATTTCAATTTTGTTCTCAGAGAAGCTACTGTCTGGTATACTGTGACTTCAATGGCAGAATAACCGGACAACAGATGGGGACTATGGCATTCCTTCAATGTTCTGGAAGACAATGTACATACATACTGTGACTGATCACCAGATATGCTGAAGTTTTATTTAAATGCCTTTCAACATACACTTCCAGAACCCAGTAACTTCGCTCGCTGGAGCTATTCAGAGGATAGTTCATGTCCCCTTTGTAGCAATACCCATTGCACAGCTAGATATATTTTAGCTGCCTGCAAGTCGGCCCTACGGACAAAGTCCTGGATGTTATTCGCGAGATAATCAGGCTCTCAGTGGTGGGTCCCAGCAAGGGTCTGACAGTACGCTCTAAACCTCTAGAGTTTGTCTCTGTGGCTCTATAGCTAAAAACATTTCACTCCGAAACCTTCCTTGTCAATAATCAAAAAAGCTTTACATTATATTCTGAAGGTCGATTCGGTCTCTAAGAGTATCATTTTCCTGAAAGTCTTGGGTGCACAGTCCAGACAAAACTCTTAACTCCTTGTCTCTGAAGATGGCCTTTTGTAGAATTAACCGTTCCATTGGAATGAAATATCCCCAAAGACCATGCGTCCAAACTAAATAAATACCAATATCTTGCAAATGCCGTCACCGGGTACCTACGGCTTTAAACTTCACGCGGTGGAAGTTGGCGCTTGTAGCTTACTAGCCCAATCCGTTGCACTACTTTAAAGATCTTGATCTCTAGAAAAAATAATAGACTCCTTCCGAGAAAAAATCTAATACAGCGATTTTCGCATTTCAAACTCGCATCTCGCGCTGTCATGGCTTCGAAGAGGGACTGGATGGGTGGTGAGGTGACGCTGACACCTCGCTCACACCCGCCGTTAGTCCGGAGTCTATATTATTATTACACCCCCAGGGGTGTAATAATAATATAACGATGGGCCCGACCCCGGACGGTGAATTCCATGGTAGCACCGTTTGTATTTATTTATTGACATTTATTCGCAATCCTGGGCGATTATAGGCGACGTTCGCGTGTTCGATATTAAAGCAACAACATAAAATTAACATGAAAGTTCGTTTTATTCATGGAATCGTATAAATTGTATTGAATGTCATTGTTAAAATAAATGACGCAATAAAGTCGGTTCTGGGCATCACTTTTGTTTTCCTCGCCCGTTGAGTTTGGTATTTAGTATATACCTACCTGTGTTGCTTGCATAATTTTCTAATAATGTAGGTATACAGGCTGTAACATTTCTAATGATGACTATTTTAAAGGCTTATAGACGGACATCTGAAGCCAACATTAAATTATAAATTCTATTCCATGCGACATTTCAAAGATATGGTCCTAATATTAGATTTGATAGTCCCGATTTTATTGAGTTTTACTTTAAAATGTAGAGAATATCGGTACAGAATAATCCAAATATTTTTTTATGAGACGTGCTTTCTTAGTATGTGTCTTGTTATTGCATTCGATGACATAATTGAAATGCAATTCCGTTAATTTTATCCCAACGGAAAATGGTGACCCAGCCGGAATGGCGGCTTTTTAAAAACAAACTAGATGAGCCATCTAGGGGATCATATATCGATTTTAGTACCCCATCCGCTTGCGGAACGGAAAGGCCGTGCTAGAGTCTTTTTACTCCGCGATTCTATATACTAGGTATTGTTTCCTAATAATTTTAGAGAATATTTTTTGAAACAATATAAAACTATAATTATTTATCGTATGTATATCTATAGAAACCAGTCAGTTGCGTATTTCCGAGGCAGCGGGACACCCTAAAACGCAGCAGACCTGCGAAGTGACATCACATTGAGGTCATGGGTAAAAAGTCGAAATTCGCAGGAAATGGCGTCAATATAAAAATAAAATACAATGGCGTCAATACGAAATAAATGTTATGCGTCTTCCCGGGAATACCTAAGGTCGGTCCATTGACACTCAATCGTGCGTGCACTCGAGGCATTGATTTGACTATAAAAAGGCGAATTAATATCGAAATATTTTTTTCGACCTACATACAGTGGTTTTTTAAATAGATTCCGTAGCGTAGCGTGCCACTGGTTACTCAGAACATTCGTTGATCTCGCCAAACAGGTTAAGAATAAATAATAAATTGTCGATTATTCTGGTCTAACCGACTATATCTGGTTATAATATTATTGTTGATGGTAATTTATTAATAAATTCATCAATTAGCACAATTAAACAGGGTCCAGTATAGCTTGATGAGGAAGGTTTACGGCCGTAAACATTTGATCGGAACGTCATTGACTGCAATTCGAAATAATTAATTTAGGCGTGCCTTCTGTATAGGCGAGCCTTATGAAATGTTTTGCGATGTTACGTCAGTTCGATTCTAGCTTGGCTTACTGCTAATTGACTGCTTATTTATGCTGAATAAATATGGGTATCGCCGACTTTTTATAAACAATATGTTTTGTTTCTATATATACCTAATTAGCTGTTGCCCGCGGCTTCGCTTCGCGTAAATTTTCGAATCGATTTGATAATTTAAGTAGGGTGGCGTTTTTTTGCCTTTTTAATCGCTACCTTTAGATATAGGTACAGTGACGTCCCCCCTCAGATGCACTCTACCTATCTCGTAGACGTACGCGTCTTGTTCCTCGCAACGTGTTACTATATCCTTGATATCTCTATAACTATAACACCTAAACACTTACAGTAAATGGCTGAGTTGATCTCTATTTAACACCCGTGATAACGGATTGATTTATTTTGGTAAGGATTCTTATTTTGTTGCTAATGTCTTCAACAAACACTGCCTACATGTTTTTCTTACTTTTTTGAGAAATAAAAGCTTAAATATAAAAGTTGGATATATGCTGTTGTCGACTTTTTTATAAATGTCTGTAAGGCCAATGTTTTTGTTTTATACTGTTTTCACATATGTATATCAAACCATTTCTTCAGCGCACGCCGATAAAGCAACTCATCAGCTAATTTTTTCCGACTGATTTACATTTATCGTGATTTCTTATTGAAAACCAATATCTATAACAATAAAATATAGTTTATTGCACTCATCGATAATAGAGCTTTCCATTAGTGAAAGAAATTTTGAAATCGGATAAGTAGTTTCGGAGACTACCCCCTACATCCAAACTTACAAACATTACTTCTTTATAATATTGTATAGATATAAGAGTATTTAAATGTGCTTTGAGAGCGCGCGACACGGCAAAGCACTAAGAGCAGGATTGCTTGGGGCTGAAATAGAAATTGACTTCTGGCGAGTGGTGTGATGGTATTCTAGATCTTGATTTTTATGATGAATTTGAGTTGGTTTCGAAATTTGCTCGTTTAAAAAGCGTTGTAATTAAAGCGTATAGAAAATTTTCGTAGATATTTCGTAGATATAATAAAATAGAGTCATCCTAAAAGGACACTCTGAACGGACCCCTTATTATCCTTTGCATTCTTCAGCACTAATCAGCGGTTCTGTTTCAGATTCCGCGTTGTAAGCGATTGCAAGCTCACTGAGTTATCGTTGGGCCTTGATGATGATTTATAAAATAATAAACAACCGATTTTACCGCGTGAATTTGGTGGGACCCGACGTTTCGGCGTTGTTTTAAAGACCGTGTCCAGAAGTTTAGGGCGGACTGTCCGCCCTGGACAACAAACAGTGTTGTTTGCGGTGTTTTTAATTATTTTATAATGTTCAACAACCGCGATTGTCTTCGATTTCATATTTGATGAAGCTACTTTTTTGCCTTTGCCTATAACGGGATAGTACCTTTAGTGATAACTGGTAGTCTGTCTGGGGATGTTTGATGCTGAAATGAAATGAAAGTCGTGATTATAATGATTTCATTATGAAATCATTATATTCTTCGTTATTAGGTATTATGAAGTGCAGATGCCTAGAAAGATCATTCGCACTGTAGAAAACAAAGGAGAAACTAGAAAACAAAGGAGAAATCCTCGACGGTCAACAGCACAGACACGAAATTTAGTATATGCATTCAATTACGACAGCCCATTCTAAGTTTCACCAAGACAGGACTGCGGCACCCACGGATGGCTTCCAACGAGAGAACTACTCAACGGTCACAGCACAGACACAAAATTTCGTATACGCATTCAATTATGATAGCCTGTTCTAAGTATCACCATGACATAGATGGCTGCACTTATAAAAATAATGGAGTCGGTTTTCTATTTTGTTAAAATGTTGTCTATTATTAATTAAACTATGAAATAGTTAACATTTAATAGGCTATCGTAAAGGATTTTTAAGCACTAATCCGATGGGCCCCGGAGTTTTGAGGTCTGAGGATGTCAATTTCGAAAAGCTCAGGTGACCTTCGACCCGTTTCGTAGGTACTGGTGTATTTCAAAGTAAATAACGCTTGCTAGGATTGCCTTTAAAAAACAAAGATGGATACTTGTTTCTATATCTCTGACATAAGTGGGGTACGCCTAAATGATCGCGAATATTTAGTAAAAATGACAAACAGAAAATAACTTTATTTTTTTTCCTTTCGCGATCTACCCATTATTATTAAAATCAATGTAGGTATATTTGCATTCTTACAAACTATCTGTTGAACTGTCTGTTAAATAGCTGTTTTGAACGCTTGTAACTCATGCAACCTATCTTTGATTCCAAGGAAATTGAGATAATAATTAGGTCAGGATGGTACATCAACTTGATGTACCATCTACTTCAAAACTACGTTGTTCCGAGCGGTGCGAGAATCGTCGATATCTTGGTCGATGCTATGCGACGTTTCAGGTTCCCTTCCTAGTACACCTATTATTTCTGGCAAACACACAGTTGTGTACCAATATGCCGTGACCATTCTCCGTTCTTGTGAGGGAATTGTGGCAATATGTCCTGATTTTGTGACAAATGAAATGCCATTTTCTTCCACACACATGCGAGGACGGACAACTTACGTAGGCTTTAGCCAACTTTCGAAGACCCAAACTGCGGACTGATTTTGTTTTATAGGCTCATATGAGTATATCCACGATACATCCCCTGCGACGATGCTAATGACAGCATTCGACATTACTCCATGCAGGTAGTATTGCAGAGTAAACCGGCACCAGATAACACACGCCGACTTTTGCTCTTTAGTGAAATTATGCGGATTAACAACAGGAAACTAAGTTTCTGACGCAATCATGACGCAAAATTGTTTGAATAACAGTCATGCCAATGTCAAAAAAATGCCTAAATCTGCTCATATGTCACACGCCCGTCTGCCTGTTTTCGCTGACGAATAACAGCGACGTTTAAGGCTTGGGCTACACCATGGTGTTTTTCTCCTGAGCGGAGATTATTAGCCCCGCCTTCCGGAAAAATAGAATCAGCATCCCAACCAAATGTACGAGACATCGACTCACCGGCTACACGCGTGCCTAATTTCGCATACCTACGCTGAAAAAAACAGCGGCGCGTCCAGGTTTGTCCGCTTGTCCGCAGCCGAATTTTTCGGCACGAGTAGGTCAAGCTATGGAGCTTTATAAGCGGGCGGCTACACTGACGTTTTTTCCGCAAGTACGCTGCCATTCTGGCAGGAGCGAGCGAGGCGGTCGTGTGCACACTTAGGCGTGCGCGCATTTGATTAGATTGTTTGTTGTTTTATGTAAGCATGGCCGACTTCGAACTTCTCATACTGCATACAAGTATTTGGAACACTTAAATTTTTTTCAGATTCTATTCTTTTTTTTTCAGATTTTGACTGAAACAAAGTAAATGGGTTTCAAATCGAATGGAATGTATTTTAATGCAGTGCTCTATGATACACAATGTTTTCATTTTGTTTTCTGGTACAAATACGATATGACGGTTTTCCCACTCGCGAACAAGCGACGTATAATTGGCCGTGAATGAAGCATGGATTTTCCAAATCTAACCCACAAACAGTCAGTGATTGTCCTTGCGATTTGTTGACAGTCATCGCGAATGAAAGTCGTACGGCAAACAGTCAAATGGCAAGTCAGTAGTAATCATAGGTATTCGTGGAATGAACAAATCTTCTCCCTTGTGCTTCCCTTTCAGAATCGTCGCTTCGATAACGTTTGGCATTAATTTCTTTACAGCCAGCCGAGTTCCGTTGCACAATCGTGGTTGTTTCAAATTGCGATGCATGATGATCACCGAACTAACTTTGAGTCGGAGATTATGCGGCGGCATTTCTGATAGGTCCGACGAATTCAGTAACTCAGTCGGATAGGTGACAACATCATCTTGATTTGTTATTGTGTTAACCGATTTGTACGCCATCGTGTCGCCTGCAATTTTGCTTTGAATTATAAAATTCAGTGAGTTGACATCGATATTTTTCGCCGCCAAAATTGCACGTTCTCCCAACCATCCATGATTCAGATAGTTTTGAACTATATTTGGGAAGTCTTTTTCAATCAATTCCTCCTTCGATTCGGTGAAATTGCAAAAAATCTCTGGGAAATTGATGTGGCCACTGATGATGTCGACTGAAACGTTTCCATTCCATGTCCAGCAACTGCCTCGAAAAAACGTCCGCCGATTGACCATTATGGAGTTGGACACGCATGCTCGTTATGAATTTCAGCGTTTTCACTTGTCTCCATAATGCGGACGCTTTTAAACACGTATAGTTGACACACACTTGCGACAGCTAGCGTTTCGCGCCGACTTGTTCGCAGAGTTGCCACTTTATTAAAGAACCATAAAGTATAAAATCTAGTTATTCAACACTCCCACTGATTGCATACTTTATTTTTAAGTGGGAAAGCATCTTAACTTTTCCCTTAATATTTCTTCTAGTATATTTTTAGTCTTAATATTTTCAAGTGTTGCAACATTAACATTATTTGTCAGAGACAGACGTCAAACTGACAGCACAGAACGAAATCATAACATAACCTAAAAATGAGACATTTTTCAGAATTTTCTTATATTCTAATGTGGTTTACACTTTCACAATGTTTATTTCTCTGCACAACTGTTGAAAACGTTGTTTAGGTAGAGCTTTCGTCATGATGTCGGCGAGTTGACGGTCTGTCGGCACGTAGTTCACTTTAAGAACACGATCTTCGCACTTCTCACGTATGAAGTGATACCTAATGTCAATGTGCTTCGTTCGTTTGTGGAATTCAGGGTTTTTAACCAAACGAATAGCACTTTGGTTGTCGACTTGTAGTAAGGATGGAACTTTTACAGGTTCGAATATGTCTTCTAGCAGGCGTCTGATCCATGTGATCTCCTTCGCTGCTAGCGCTGCTGCCATATACTCTGCCTCAGTTGTTGAAACTGCAACAGAATGTTGACGCTGACTGCTCCAAGTCACTGGTCCACCGTTCATCATGAATATATATCCTGATGTCGAACGTCTCGTATCCAGATCTCCTGCATAATCGGAATCTGAATATCCGATGAGCGTCTGAGCGTCGTTTCCATATACCAATCCATATTCTTTTGTCTCCTTCAGATATCTGATTATTCTTTTGACCGCATTCCAATGCGTGTTGTTATGCTTTGATAGGAAGCGGCTGACAACTCCCACTGCATATGCAATATCTGGTCTGCTAACTATCGCAGCAAACATTAGCGAACCTACTGCTTCACGATAAGGTACACTTGGTTCGATGTCTTCTGCATCGCACGATTGTAGGCGTGTTTGTGGGTCTGCTGGAACACTATTCGTCGTAGCATCTTCGAGGTTAAATTTACTTATAATCCCTTCAATGTAAACTTTTTGATGTTGAAATATTTTCCGTTTTTCTCGGTCTCGGCTGATCTGTAAACCGACAAAAATATTCGGCTCACAGATGGTGATTTCGAATTTTGATTCCAAATATTTCAGTACATTCTGCATTGTGCCTTTATCCTCTGCCATCAGCAATCCGTCGTCAACGTACAATGCCAGTAACACTTTGGACCCATTTAATATGCCGCGGTATACACACTTGTCTGCATCACTTTGGGCCAACCCTATGTTTTGTAGAAATTCATTAAATTTCTTATTCCAGCACCTAGGTGCTTGCTTTAATCCATATATAGATTTCTTCAGTTTGAATACATGGTTTGGTTTAGCGGATGTTCCGCTGGCTGGAGTCATATAGATTTCTTCATCTAGTAATCCATGCAAGAATGCTGTCTTCACATCGAATTGCATTATTTCATAATCGCGTTGTGCGGCTATTGCTAATAGCACCCTGACAGAATCATATCTTGTCGTTGGAGAAAATGTTTCATTGTAATCAATACCTTCTCTTTGGGCAAATCCCTTGGCACATAGCCTTGCTTTGAAGCGTGGCATTCCTTCTGGTGTTCGTTTTAGCCTAAATACCCATCTTGAGTCGATGGCTTTCTTGTTTGGTGGCAATATGACTTCTTCCCAGGTTTCATTCTTCCTCAGTGCGTCCATTTCTTCTTCAATTGCTGATTTCCAGTGGTGCGCTTCTTCACTTTCCATAGCTTCTTTGTAGGTCTCCGGTACATACAATTCTGTTGCATTCACTTCGTACCGCTTTGGTATCTTGAGATTCCCTCTACTGCGAAGGTTGTAGGCTCCCATTGGCATTTCGTTTTCGTCTGGAATTTCTTCATTTTCTTCTTCTTCATCACATCTTTCTTTTTCTTCTGAATCATAGTTACCGAATGAGAACATTATAGATTCATTTTCAGCAATTTTAACAGTCGCTTTCTCATTGAACTCCACGTTCCTTGAGATAGTTATTTTCTTGGTTTCCGAATCGAAAAGACGATAGTTTGTGGAATTGCCATCATATCCGACCATTATCATCTTCATACTTTTTGAGGAAAGTTTTGTTCGTTGTTGTTTTGGCACGTGTACGAAGGCTTCTGATCCAAACGTTCTGATATGCGCAAGTGTTGGCTTCTTGCCCGTCCAAATCTCATATGGAGTCGATGTCGGTGTAACGCTTGACGGTGTTCTGTTCAAAACATAAACACTGGTGTTTACTGCTTCTGCCCATAAATAGGCAGGCAACTGTTTAGCATGTATCATTGAACGTGCACTTTCAACAATCGTTCTCATGTCCCGTTTCAAGCGACCATTTTGTTCCGGTGTATAAGGTGCCGTTGTCTCGAGTCGTATGCCATTCGATGACAAATATGATTTGAAATCGTCGTTGCAGTATTCTTTGCCGTTATCAGTGTGTAGCACTTGTGGATTTCTTCCGAACTTATTCTTCAAGAACGCTGAATATTCTTTGAAGGATTGCAGTACGTCTGATTTGTGTTTTATAAAGAAAACCACTCGATAGTTGGAAGCATCATCTTTGAAAAGCACAAAGTATCTCGCACCTTTGACGGATTCTTCGGACATAGGGCCGCATACATCGCTATGTATGTATTCTCCCGGAAGACCTTCTCTTCTAGCGTTCGAGGAGAATGGTTTCCGCTTCTGCTTTCCAAACATACAAGCTTCACAGAAGAACTTGGTTGCGTCATCTATTTTGACATCCAATACTAAACCTTTTGCTATCATTTCCTTTATTGTTTTCACATTGATATGTCCAAGGCGTTCGTGTAACTTTTGTAGATTCTCCACAACATTGGCCTCATGGCTAATAACTGTGCGAAATAACAATCGATAAAGGTTGTTATCCTCACGAACTGCACTTGCTGATAGCTTGTTGTTCTCGTATATGCTGGCGATGTTTTCTTCTTTTATAATTTTCATCCCTTTTCTTGTTACAACTCCTTCAGCGAATAGATTCTTCTTTAATCCCGGAACATACAACACGTTTGTTATGATAGAGTCATACCACTTTTTGTTAACGAGTTTCTTCACTTTAACAATGCCCTTTCCTTCGATCTTCAACTTGTCGTTGTTTCCGAGTCGCACCGTTGTGTTGTCATTCAGGTCTTCGAAAGTTGAAAAGAAGTCTTTCCTGTATGTCATGTGAGCTGACGCTCCACTGTCCATAATCCACTTGTCTTCACTGTTGATCACCTGTGGGACATCATCTTCTTCAGTGCTGTACGCAGTAACGTTTCCCTGTTGCTCTTGCCTACTGTTGCCTTCTCCTTGTTTTGGACGACTCCTTTCCTTTTTTGGTGCACGGCAGTCGCGTGCGAAGTGGCCTTTTTTCAAGCAATTGTAACACGTTACTTTCGGCTTACTTTTGTAATGCGGATTCTTCGTTCGCTGTTCTCCGGAGCTGGGTGCAACTATAGCTCTCGTCACAGCTAATGCAACGTCCGACTCCTCATTGACTGTGAGGTTTGCTTCCTCGTCGAGTAATCTAGCGGTGAGATTAGCGATCGTTTGTCGCTTTTCGTCAAGCGACAGCCAAGCTTGTCTTACATTTCTGAATTTGGAAGGAAGACTTCCGAAGATTTTAGTCATTATAGCGGCGTCGCTTATGTCGTCACCACTATCTTTAATTTGTTGAGCCAGGCTCTCCACTTTGGCTATGTGTTGGGCGATTGAATCGTTCTGTTCCATTTTATAATTATGGAACCGTTCGTGGACTATCATCTTGTTTGTTTCCGTTTTCTGGTCATAAATGGTAAATAGTTTATCCATTACTTCTTTTGATGTGACGCAGTTTTCGATAAGCATGATTTGCGAAAGTTCCATTGCTGCTGTCAAGACGCACATGGCTGTTGTGTCTTTTCTGTCCCAAGATTCTTGTTCCTCGGCTTTCGGTGGTCTTGTTATGGATCCATCCACAATCCTATTCAGGCCTCGTGCACGCAGTACGCAGCTTATTTGGAACTTCCATTGTCGGAAGTTTTTCCCGTCAAACTTGTTCGGCGCCACGCTTCCGGCAACCATTTCCGCCATTTTTAAACGAAACTAATTCGCGAAAAAATCAATGATCGACATACGATCGAGCGGCGTGTTTTGCAGGCGTTGTCCTGGGCCCATAACCTGTTAAAGTTATTGTTGGATGTACGCAGGGACAAAACACGAAAGAAAACGAATTTCTTCTATGGAAATAGTTGCTTGACACACACTTGCGACAGCTAGCGTTTCGCGCCGACTTGTTCGCAGAGTTGCCACTTTATTAAAGAACCATAAAGTATAAAATCTAGTTATTCAACAGAAATGAGCAACTTTTTTGAGTCTAAATTATAAATTGGTTCCTTATCTAGCTTCCCTTAGAAACTCTTTCAAATTAGTGCTTATTTTTTTATTTTTAAAATCATGAAATGGGAGTTATTTAAATATGGTCGTTCCCAGGTATCATGTTACCTTTAGACACAGCAGATTTGCGGTGTAAAATAACGTTTAATCACAAAAAGCGATTCGGCTTTAAACCGGTTATGTTAAAAACTGTGTTAAAATATATTTACATAGATTAAAGCACCGCAGACCGTAAAATAAAATAAAAATGTAAAAAAATGGGTTTACAGAATTTAAGAGTACCAGAGAGGGGCAAAGGCCGACTGTGTCTTTTATCGGATCTTTGATATTCTCCGAATTTAACCTAAAACTTAAATAACTCTATGAACATACCTGACGGTAACGATTATCTAGCTTCGCTGACTCACAAACACAATTCCAGAACAGGCGACGGCTTCCGCTGATTTATTTTTTATTTTTAGTCAACCTATTTTATATATACCTTACATACATACCCCTGCGTTATTTTCCCACACAAAAGTAACGAGTATTATCGATTAAATGAATACTATCTGTAATAAATGAATGAGTGACCGTCCAGTCTACAGTCAAATTAGGCGTATTTACAACGACCCTAACTTTTCGGTATTTCCGGCTAATGCCGCCAAATTCTAATCTATTTTTATTCATGCGCTTTTTCTGCACAGCGCCGATGTAGCACGCTACAGGTTTATGTTGAGTGTGTGCGGACAACCAGCCATTGATGTATTACCCTATTAATTGAATAATTTATATATTTATTTATTTACTGCTATTGTGCTCTAATGTATACACTCACTATTTTATGCTTTAGACTAGTAGGTTGGTAAATGTAAATTAGCACTACATCCAGCATTATTAAAATTTCACTTTTACTTTCACTAACAATTTCACTTTTTTTTTAAATGCTTTGACAACTCTTTATACATCTTTTCTTCATTATATGATCTTCCAATAGGTAAAAACATATAAATAGTTTGTTTAATTTTTAAGGGTTAAATATGTTTTGTTGTATTGTCTGTTTCCCGAAGAAAATAAAATACCAATAAAAAATAAGATTAAACCTACCTATTTGATATTCTCCAACTGTAGCCAACTTTGACATTTATGAAGACTCTACGCCTGGACTTTATAATCATGGTTATTATATCACATGTATTTCCATGGCAGTGTGGCTCTGCTTACGTCAGCGAAATCATCGATTGACGTCCGCCCCTGCCCGTGAACATGCTTCACGGGCAACGGTCGGTGTTCCGCCCCGGGGAAGCGGACAGGGCGGAACGATGCCGGGTGTGGGCAGGAAGGATCGCGTGACGTCACTGACTGTATTCCACTGACGTCATGCGCCGGAAAAATCAGTGGCGTCCCGCGAATTTATTTAGTTACTTATATAAAAACATATATAAAAAAGTCCGTTTTAACGTTTATATCTGTATTAGGCGTGAGTTTTTAATTAGTGTCATCCTTGTAGTGGGTAAATCAGTACGAGCAATTAAGCAACTATTGACTATTAAATTTTAAAAACAAATAATATAATAAAAATGAAATCGGAGACAATCGCGGTTGTTTGACATAATAAATAACATAAAAAACGAATTTACCACGTGAATTTTGTAGCACCCGACGTTTCGGCGACGTTGCAGCCGCCGTTGTCTAAGGTAGACTGAAAGAGCTGTCAATTCGTTGTTCCGCGGGTAGACCGCATACTATTGCCGTCACTGCGTATATTATAATGGGGGGGGGGGGGGGGCACGGCGCGCCCGAATTTCGAAAAGCCGTCGTGCATACAACACTCACTGTATCCTGTTTTACGTCCTTGCGTTCGGTTTTCGGCGGCGCGAACATTTTAAGAAGAGGGTTCCACGTTGAAGAGAGTTTGTAGCCGTCGTCTCTATTAAAGTTCGGGGTTCTTCATATTTCAATGGCTGCCCGGATCATGCGAGGAAAGTAGAATTGTTCTTTGGATAGCACAATGGGATTTTGAAACTGCAGCCAGTGCTTACTTCCGCTATCCAATATATGTTCGCAGATCACCGATTCTTCTCGCTGAACGTTTTTAACAGCTTTGATGTGTTCTATCAATCGAGTGGCTATGGGCCGTTTCGTTTATTAAGTTTGGTTTATCTGATAACACGAGATCAAGTATTCGGCCATTAGTGTTTTGTATGCCGTTAAATTGCTGGAGATTGCATAATGCCATATGATCCAGTAGAGTTTCAGCATAGCTGCCAGGGAAGTTCGATGGGATAAAAATGCTCGTTTCGTCTGTTGTCCATGTAATTGAAGAAGCGTTAAAATCACATAATATTAGATATTGACTACATGGGTCACATTCGAGGCAAACTTTCTGGCAGCCGGATAAATAATATTTAAAGATGTTGTTATTGACTCTCGAGGGGCGATACACTACACAAAGGTTAACTCACTGATGCTTAGTAACCTTAATTTTTAACCAAAGGTCCTCGGCTCCAGTTTCCCATTCTTGCATATGACGAGCTTCGAATCTTTTGGATATCGCTACCAAGGTCCCACCGCAGGCTCTGTAGATGGATGCCGTTGTTTCCCGATCTCTTCTAAATACTTCATACCTAGCATCAAATAATTCGCTACTTAAAGCACTAGAATTTAGAAAGGTACCAGATTATACTATAAAATCAATGGTACCAGTTAGACATATCAGGTCTTTACTGTTGTTTAATACTTCAATGGCCAGTTCATTGGTCTTACTCAACTCTTTGTTCGCTTTCTCCAAAGGTGCCACGCCACATCTTCTTGCACATCATTGAGGGTTTTGTGGTTACCCATTTTCATCAGCATCGTATTATTATTACCTGCGACCAAACTTTATTACCTGTATATATTGTTTATCGCACTGCACTGGAATTTCTCCCTGTCGTCGCGTCGGCTCTGACGCAAATTCCATCCCCTTGCCGCCGCCCCGGAGCTAGCTTCCGCTTCCCTTCCCCGTGACCTTGACCTTCAGAGCGCTCTGAAAGTGCACTTGGCATTGCCGCTGCCTGCTACCACCAGTTGGACTATTGATTCCATGGCGTCTCTATTGCCATAGATATAACTAGGAAGCTACCTAGGTATCTCCGCGAAGCGTTATTGGATGGTACCCGTACATCTATGGGTGCATCATTTTTGGAGTTTCATTTATTTATTATTGCAGGCTATACCACTGTGGCTATACGTAGGCATGTATAACGAATAAAGTCAGAGGGTAATGTCATTTTATTAATGTTTATGCATGAATAATATATGAACGACTATATTACCTTCTAAAAAATATGAGGAAAAAACTGTAATCATATCAAAATACAACCGGGTAGGTATATGTTATCCATGTATATGTTATATGGTATATGTTATGGTACATGTATATGGTATATGTTATGAAAGTATTATATATCTCTCTGGGATATCTGAGCACAAATCTTTATGAATAAGAATAACTACGCCTGTCTGCGTACGCCTGACTATGCCCGTATAATGAAACGAAAATACTCCAGATGTCAGGGGGTTAAATCCCAATTACCCCCCCCCCCCCCCCCCCGGATGCGTGCCTGACACTAGGTACATAAGTCGCAATTCTCCCTGATTCTCAATTTTTTGTCGACTTTATATTTTACTCAAAAAACGGGGGGGGGGCACGTTCTCTGTGTGTGTGTGTCTGGATACGTCCTTGGAAGCAGGAAATTTTGTGATAGGTAAGCATTACGCTACCTAAGCTACTCGTGTGACCTAAGCTACCTGCCCTATCTACCTACGCTACATTAAGCTACTCTAACGGAAATCGACAATACAGGAAATGCATATAATTGAAGTAGATAGTAGAAATGTAAAATGGAAAAGAAACCAAGAGAAGTTAAAAAAAAAAATCGAATGAATCGAAATAAATTCTGAAAGTAGTCATTACGTTATTACAGAATGGTGGCGTGAGATGAAGCAATAAGCAATTACATAAATCGTTAATAAAAATCTATAAATAATTAAAAGATCGAGAGTGCTAGATAAACAAAATGACTTATGGATAAGCGGATACTTAGTGATTATGAGCGTTTTTTAAATTCATAGTTAATAAACTGTAGTTAATAAACATAGTTAATAATAGTTAATAAACATAGTTAATAAACCTGGAGATTCCGTGTGTGAAGCCTTTTCCCAGTACTTCTCTTCTGCATTTTTGGTACAGGATATGCAGCCTACTGATTTGGCACCACCCGACTTCAACGACGTTATTCCTTACCGGGCAAATGATATCTGTAGCATAGAGGTCAATAATCACGACGTGGAAAAATTGTTACTTCATTTAGACACTTCCAAGTCGGCTGGACCTGATAATATATGACCAATATTTCTAATTGGCTGCGCTAAAACTGTTTGTGTTCCAATATCCCTGTTGTTTCGCAAATCCTTAGCTAATTGCGAATTCCCCAGTATCTGGAAGTCGGCTTTTGTTTCACCCATACATAAGAAGGGCTCGAAGACAGAAATTATAGACCCATTTCGAAATTATGCGTTATTGTCAAAATATTCGAACGAGTCGTCTATAACCGACTCCGAGTCGATATGCCGCTCTCCAAAACTCTATCAATCCGTCGCAACATGGTTTTATCAGGGGTCGCTCGACGTTGTCCAATCTTATCCTTTTTAATGACTTCTTGACTGAAGCTATGGATCACGGCTATCAAGTAGACGTAGTCTACACTGATTACATTAAAGCCTTTGACAGGATTGACCACAGACTACTCTTGAAGAAGCTTAAGTTTATGGGTATACAAGGGGACCTCCTCCGATGGTTCTCCTCCTATATCAATAATCGCTCCCAAGCTATCGTCATCAAAAACTATATTTCTAGTTGGGTTGCTATCCCTAGCGGTGTACCGCAGGGCTCACTACTTGGTCCATTGCTGTTCTTAATTTTCATCAATGATATAGCTAGCTGTTTTCTAAATAGTCACTTACTATGTTTTGCTGATGACATGAAGATTTTCAAAATAATTAAATCGCTCGGTGATGTCTCCGACCTTCAGGCGGACCTTTCAAGATTGGACAGTTACTGCCTCTCTAATAAAATTGACCTCAATCCATCCAAGTGCACCGTTGTCACCTACACCCGTAAAAAAATATTTACTCTAGCCTCATACTCATTAAAGTATCATACCTTGCAGAGGTGCAGCGTGGTTAAAGATCTTCGTGTCATTCATGATTCTCATCTACTGTTCGATAATCACGTTCAATCCATTGTTTCTAAAGCTTCCAAAGCTTTAGATTTTGTTATGAGGAGTGCAGCTTGCTTTCACCGTGCTAAAACTTTCAAAACTGTCAGAAGCATCTTGGAATATGCATCTCGGGTATGGAACCCTTGTTCAAATGAAGTTCGTGAAATATCTCTGCTTCCGTCTGAAAATCCCTTACAGCTCATCTAACTATTTCAATTTATGCAAGAAATTTCATATCCTCCCCTTGATTAAGCAGCGTGAAACCGCGGACTTAACCTTTTTGCTAAAAATTACCTCCAATAATATTAACTGTCCTGACTTACTAAATAAAATTAATCTCCGTGTTCCTTCCAAACTCAATAGATTTAACCCTGTTCTTCATGTTCCTCATGCTGGTACCAACTATAGGCAAAATGCATTTCTGTGGCGAACAAGTGACAATTTCAATGACATGATTAAACGCTTTAACTTTGATCTACTCTGTACGAGTGTTAACTCAGCTAGGCAGCGGCTGAACAGTGAATTTTTTAGCATTAATTGTTGAATAATTTTTGATGCATTTTTAATCGATAGCTTTAATTGAAAGATCACATATGTTTCTACAACGTTATTTAAACGTGAAAACCTTTAATTGGCTCTCTGTTATGTTACTCCGGCTTTGTTAAATTATAATTAGCTGTTGGTTTTCCTGAAAATAAATAAATAAATAAATAGATAAATGAACTATAATTTAAAAAATAAAAAACACGACCGCCGGTACAAAAAGTAAACTTATGTATTTATAATTATTACAAACACTTTGTTCGCGCAGAAAAGCACGTTTTCAATATAATTCTTCATTAAAACGATATTTGTTGAAACGACATTCAATTTACAGATGCTCCATTACGGTCCCATTGATGCGTGTTATCTCTGTAAACATCCAGTGCTTAAAGACGATTGCCCATTCTATGATAATCATGATGTCCATAATCTACTCAATCTGACTTTTCACATGATAATGAACACAATGTATTAATCTTAATTTATTTGACATTTGGACAGTTTAGGCGTCGTATGACACCTGGAATTATATATCGACGATAACGATACCACACCCTTCTAATTCCGTTTAAGCGTTTAGAAGTTATGGTGGAATAAAGAAACGGAAAATATACATACATTAAACCTGAAAACGTTACACTCCTTTTTGTTGGGCAGTCGTGTAATAAATGAACTATTCTTCAGAAAAAACTAGGTATCATCATTAACACACACTGGTTTTGTTGTATTGTACACTCCGATTGTACACTCCGTGTACAATTACGTAGTTTTAAAATTTTCCAAAATGTCAGAATGGAATAAATTCCTAAGAACCAAATGCGGTCACTAAAACACTGATAATATTTTGTGGAGTGTAATAATCAAACATTTTATATAATTTATTTTGATAAATTAATTTTCCAAACACTTCTATTCGATACTGGCCCTAGAGTATCGAAATAATACAAAAATAATAAACTGTCAAATGATGACTGTCATAATACAACTAACGCGTAACACGGCGAATGATATCGATGACGCTGCTTTCTCCTTATATGACAGCAAGGGGTCGTCGCACGTACCCTATGACACTTGGAATGACATAACGATTATAACATTACCACACACTTCTAAATCGGTCCAAGCATTTAGAAGTTATAGTGGAATAAAGGAACAGGCTGGTTCAAGCTCTGGTTTTCTCAATCTTTCTCTATGGATCGGAGACATGGACCCGGAAGGCTCCGATACGCTCCAAAATCGATGCACTGGAGATATGGTGTTGGCGTAAAATGCTAGGAATCCCATGGACAGCACGACGCACCAACAAATCTGTCTTGGAAGAACTCGGCATCAATGTGAGACTCTCCTCCGTATGTATGAGAAGGGTCCTGCAGTACTTCGGTCATGTTGCCCGGAGGAAGTCAGAGAATCTGGAGAAAATGCTTTCCAGGGGTCAAGTGGAGAGAAGAAGAATCGGAGGTCGATCACCGGCCAGATGAAACGACCTCATCAAAGAACTTACAAAAGGGTCAATACAATCTGCGACCCGCCATGCAGAAGACAGGTCGAAGTGGAGGAGCCTTGTTGGTAAACTGTTGTCTAGTGGCCACGATCCTCAGTAATGAAGAAACGACGGAGAAGAAAGAAACGGAAAACATACATAGGTACATGAACCTTAAACACATTACACTCCTTTTTTGCGGGCAGTCGTGTAAAAACCAAAAATCTTAATCGTGTATTTCACTAGGGTCGTGATTTCACATAAATAGGAATATTGGGAGCAGTATGATATTAATTGGAAAAAGGGCGTGCCCTCGATAAAGAAATTAAAACAATTCACTGATAAGACAATGGTTGATTAATTTTGGCATGGACTTTGGGCGGCGTTATTGCATTGTTATTTGGGGCAATTTGATTAATAACAAATCGTAAATACCTATGTATGTGTGTACGGTTACTTATTAGTCTATCAGAAAAGGGAAAGATAAAGTTACTGTTATGTCCTTTGATTTTCCACAATCCATATCCGTCGATGTAATTCAGTCATTTGAAAACTAACAACAACATATCTGTAAATGCGGAAGTCTCCTAAATTTGAGCACGTTCTCTCTATAAATCATCTTTTATTTTGCTAAGTAATTATCGCGATAATAATAAAGTTAAAATAAACAATAAGATAACAAAGGACGAGTCAAGAAAACATCAGATTGTTGATGTTGATTTTGGATGATAGAGAGCGCGGAATATGGTAAATAGTATGACTCAAGAATGACGACTAAGCTGGTCTGCTTTTCGCTTTAAATATTTTGTTATAGATATTCGCAATAGAGAAAATGCAGTTCCTAAGTTCGTCGGTGGGCAGGAAAATGCTGTTTATGGCATATATTCTCCCGTTTGCAATTTAATGACCGAGGGTTCGCAGGCGTGCGGTTTGACGCGTAGGCACGCTCGGCGTACTATGCTCGAAATGGAGAAATTAGGTAAACTAAATTAATAAATTGCAAAAAATAAATTCATTGGTAATGGTTTTCCTTAAGTGAAAGGAGTAGCTGTTGCTTCATAATTGAACGAACCCTATATATTTTACGAGCGGTGAAAGTTCGAAAATGACGTGCCTGTCGTTCAGCCGCTCAGCCGCTCGTTATAGAGTATTTTTGTCGCATTTCTTATATGGAAAATGCTGGTGAAGGTAATAATATCGTTTTATAATTGACACTATATTTTATGAATAATATGTAAGTTTCAATAGAGTTATCAAAAGTCTTTCACGTCATTTCAAGCCAATTCTTTATTATAAACGCCTCATAGATACACTACCAGAAAACACTAAAGACTTTACCGTCAGATATAACTTCCTATCGAACATTTTTGTTTCATTTGCAGTTTCAAGGCCTGCTTGTGGAATCGTTCAAACTACTACGATCTAGAAAATGTTAATGTGTGATGCAACAAATGAAGTAACAAATCATAGCAACTAGAATACTTGATTAGTGCAAATAGGGTGATACTAGATAAATATAAAAACTGTGAAGTTTAAAACGTTTTGCGTAAAACGCAAAACGTAAAACGTAAAACGTAGGTTCCGGCAATTGTAACAAAAACGTAAAACGTTTAACGTAAAACGATTTAAAATATTTCAGCTACTTTTTTGAAACGCTGGAAAGCTCGTGATTACAAAGAGAGTACGTTCAAGGCAAACCGTTTTAATGTAAACCATCGCGTCGCGGGCTGGGAAGGGATAGTAAACCGCAGGAAATATGCAAACATTTTTTTCAATTATTTACCATAAATGCCTAATTTTGTAGTTTATACCAGGGAGACACGTTAATTAGACGCATTTGATTGATGAATGACGTGACTCCCTGGTATAAAACTACAAAATTAGGCATTTTTAGTAAATATTAAAAAAAAATATTTGCATATTTCTTGCGGTTTACGATCCCTGCCCAGCCCGTGACGCAATGCTTGACAAGCATCCTTGATCGCCTAGAGAGCCCCTTAGGATATAACTCAGAAACGGGTCATAATTGAGATCAGTCGTTGTAGTAATAAATGTTCTACATAAAGAGATCTTCACATTGGTAGGTATATGATTTACAAATTACAGCTATTGGAAAAGTGGGCCCAGAATGACCATGCTCTTTTCTTCATATTGATCACTACGCGGCGCACGCACTGATATTGTGCGCTAATCAGTCGGTCGACTGTTTGTTTAACTCTATCCGCGGAGGCGGCGGCAAAACAAAAACGCTGATAACAAATGTGCACAATGCCTAATCATCTGCGTGTGGCGTATACCAACGGTCGATCACAAGGCCGCGGCGTGATCACCACGTGGACCAGCAGCGGCAGTTTCGTTATTATAGTACGTCCACGTCATGACGTCACACGGCTCCCGCTGACACGGGGCATTGAACAAAATACGTGCGCCAGAATTATTTTGATTGGAGAGGCGTTGCCGTCGCTTCTATCTCCGGAAATAAACGCGGACTTTGCGCCCAGCTCGTAATAGAACGGAATATTTGAGATTTTCGTAGTTCTGCTAACGAAAGATAATGTAACGTGTGTATAGGGCAGCGATTCCCGACCTGGGGATAATTTCCCCCCAAAGGAGTAAAATGCCACTGCCAGCCTGTGCGATCGTATTTTGTTTATATGCGCGTCTTTGCTACGCGACATAAGAGTTGTACGGCCCACTTTACCGGTGCATTCGTGTTTTGTTTATATACACGCAGTAACGTATTCAGTTTTGGGGGAGACATTAATTAAATACGAAACAAAAATACTCCGGGTCTCGGAGGGTTAAATTCCAACTACCCCCCCCCCCCCCCCGGATACGTGCCTGACTTTATTTTTTACTTTAAAAAAATGTGGGGGACGCGTCCCCTTTGTCCCCCTCCCCCCAGATACGTCCTCGTATACACGTCTATTCTACATTATATCGTCGTCAGAATGTTTGACGGCCGTTTTTGCCGGAACCTACGAATGTTTTGTTCAAAATCGAATCTAATAAATTACCACTAATAAATTAGACAATTATAAGTTATATTTTTTAACTGAGCGGATTGAACTTGTGACTTACGATATGTTAAAACAGCAATATCAAGCGTCTCCCTGACTTGCATTATTTCTTAATTTCATAAAAAAGTGCTAATTAACAAATGTTATCTTCGTTTAATTTTAAATGATTAAAAATAAGAAAAAATATCTTTTTTTCGCATTTTAATGAAAAAAAATGCAATAGCTAATATCTGCAATAGTTAGATTTGCTAATCTAACCCGGCTTATGGGTAATAGCCTCAAAAAGGTTGGGAGCCGCTTGTATAGATGGCACCTATAGTATCCGCAGTACAAACTGGCGACTGGGGCAATTAGAGACAGTTAACATAGGAATGGTACAATGTCGATAAAATATTTATCTATACTAATATTATAAAGAGGTAAAGTTTGTGATGTTGTAGGAAGTAATCTCTGGATCTACTGAACCGATTTTGAAAATTCTTTTACCAATAGAAAGCCACGTTATTTGTGAGTGTCAAAAGTTATATATTAATCCGAAAAATGAAAAGACTTTTTCGTGGTAGTCGGATTTGCAAAGTAAGTCGGAGAATAAGCGGTCGAACAAAAACGTTTCTAACTAACACTGCCTTAACTATGAGAGATATATGATTAAGTTCTAGAGAAAAGTTGTAGAGCTTGATAATGCCTACATAAAAGTCAGCGACAGCATATGTCTAACTTTTATATTTTATTAATTATGAATTCTTATCAAAATAAGTAAATTTATCGTCTCAAGTGTTTAAAACAAAGGACTTTTCCCTTATACTGCATAAATAGTTAAAGAGATAATACGACATAGTTATGGAACCGCGACCGTATCGTAATCTTTACTTCTATACTAATATTATAAAGAGGTAAAGTTTGTGACGTTGTAGGAAGTAATCTCTGGATCTACTGAACCGATTTTGAAAATTCTTTTACCAATAGAAAGCCACATTATTTGTGAGTGTCATAGGCTATATATTAATCCGAAAAATGAAAAGACTTTTACCTGCTAAAATTAGATACATAGATAAAATTCCTAGATTTAGCCAAAAGCGGTGAGTAAATACCGTAATAGGTGGTAAGTAGCTAACCGATTAGGACTATTAATTGTGGTAACCGTAACAGTTCGATTTCGACATTTTATGACATTTTAACGACACTTTTGCCAAATTAGTTTTCGTCTACTATAATTATTGTGGTATTATGTAGGTCATTAGGCATTATTGATAACAAAATATTCTGCTATAAAAGGTTTTATGTCAAAGAGCATAACTCATTCGTTATACGAACTCTATTTGTGAATCTACATCATGATGGAAGATTTTTGCAAAACTAATTTGACCAAGTTAAGAGGTGATGTTAACCAGCAAAGCCGGCATGTCATTCTCAACATTTATAAGTGGTTGCATAAGTTGAAAGAAGACCCTGATGTCATAAGGAAAATTTATTTTCAACAACCAAGAATGTTGGCAGCATTAGTTTGTGGAACGAGCGAACGAACTCTAGATCGAATTCGGAATCGAATTCAAAAATCTCCAGAACGAAGACCTGGCCAAAGCACATATAATTGACACCCATTGTCATGTTATTAATCTACAAGATGATAGTGACTGTGAAGACGAATATGAATAGCTTGCTGACTTTCTTTGTTTAGTTTTTATTATTTTTTTGTATAACAATTATTTTATTGTCAACTATTATAAATTTGATACTTTTATATTAATAATTCAATATCAATATTTAAATTTTTAACTTATTTAATATTTATCGTAATGAAACAATACTAAAATAATATTTATTTTCCTCGTTTCATTACTTTATCGACATTCCTTTTGTATGCGTAAAACTACCTACACTACGCTTACAGGTATCGCTCCATAAGGCCGTGCAAGTGCGAAGGAGATAGCACGATTTCGATGATAAATTACCTGACTCGCCACTTTGTAATGCGGATAGTATAGAACCTATCTATACAAACTTCATGACGGAATTTTTATAAAATATTTTAATCAATCTTGAACACAAGCTGAAAGTATTTTTCCGAAATGTATTAAAATTAAATTTGGTATTAAATATACCTACAGGTGACTTGATTAACCGGCATCCTTTAAGTGGAAAAATCAATACGAGCAGATAAGCAGCTTTTAATAAAATTTTGTAAAAAAATATTTTGAAAAATTTTGTTTTTTGAAAAATGTATGAAAACGTTAAGCGCGTTGCGCCATCTAGCGGTAGGTAAAATATCGCGAATATTGTTTATTCACGATATTTTACTTACTGCTAGATGACATAGTGCGCTCAACGCTTCTCAATTTTTTTTCCAAATTTCCAAAATAAAACAAAAAAAAACTTTTTTTATTATTTTTTCACAAACTGTTTATCTAAAGTTTTTTTATTGCTCGTACTGATTTATCCACTCAAAGGGTGCCGGTTAATTTAAACTCACTCAGTATAATCATTTTTTTCTTGTCAAGTGTCACTGTTGTGAAATCCGGGTCGAAATCCTAAAAAACGCATTAAATCCTAAATACGAGTACAAAGCTATCGCATTCGACAGTGATAAAAATAATTAATGATATCTAACAATAATAATTCTTTAATGAATTACATTATTCATCTACATTATCTGAGGTCATTTGCGTAAACGTACCGCGGATTGTGGTTGGATTTTCTTCCGAGATACGAACTTTTTCCGACGAATATCTAGTTCTAATTTTTTATTGTTATTTTAGACCGCGCTGTGATAAACGAAAATAGCCCGCGGCGTAAAATTTGGCGCCATTGGACCCAAGCCACTGGTCACTTTGTTTACCAGCCCATTGAACCAGAAATATCCGGTGAGGTTGACCCGCGGTCGTTCGAGCCGTCCGTGTTATCACCTCGCACGCCCGCATCCCCGCGAACAAATTGTCCAATACGGCTATATTACAATAAGCTGGCGCTTGAGATAACAGCTAAGTTTTTAATCCGACTAGGTAATAGTATATTTTTTATAAACAGGATAAGTTTTTAATTAGTGACATCCTTGTAGTGGGTGAATCAATACGACAAACTAAGCAACTTTTGATAGGAATTTTTGGAAAAGATTTTTTTAAAATTGAAATTATGTATATATTTTTCAATGTATTAAATAAAGCTATGAGCACGATGTTCTATTTAGTGGTATTATAGTGGTTTATAAGCGATATTTTACCTACCGCTATATGGCGCGGCACACTCAACGCTTCTCAAACTTTTCTTCAATTGATACGATTTACAAATTTGTCAAAAAAATATTTATATATTTTTTTGTTTATTCCACTTTATTATCAAAAGTTGCTTACTTTATCGTACTGATTCACCCACTACAAGAATGTCCCTAATTAAAAACTCACCCTATAAATAGTTAGCCGTTGCCATGCACGTCTTTGCTATGCGACGTAAGCGTTGTCAGAAATATTAAACGGCCCACTTTGGCGGTGCGATCGTATTTTGTTTATATACACGTCTATTCTACACTATGAGTCGTCAGAAGACATTGAATAAGAGGCCCGAGATTTCGATGGCCTAATGGCCTCTACACGGGTTAATCGGGCACTGACTTTCGGTATCACACCCGTCGAAAAAGCTTTATTGTAGCTTTGGACACGCCGCCCCGAGCCGCCCCGAGCCGCTCCGAGCCGCCCCGAGCCGCCCCAAGGGTTATAATGCAAGCGAATTTCTCACATTACCTATACACATCAGTGTTTATTTTAATTATTTTGAAAAACATACAGCGCATACAATAGTTTAACATAGTATTATACATTTTACCTCATAAAAAAAATCTGGCTAATAATCGTCTATGTGACAGCATCAGATAACACAATTTTTGGCACAAGACAGTTTTTTTTTTTTCTAAAATAACCTTTCGCGCAGATATATTTCACATAATCAGCACATTCACGCACAGTTTTTGTGTAATGTCATTTGTCAAGGATCGCTGTTGTGGTACTTCATATACAGTTAAAGATTACATCATTTTTAACATGTGATTACGCGTTTAATGTATATCAGGTTCATACATGTCAGCGCAGAGCAGTGTCCTAAACTTATACGGCTGATAGATAACTATTGTTTAAGCGTTCGTTTAGGCACGTACTCTGGTTTTGTTCTTATTTGTGATTCCAATATTACAGTGCCTGTTGTATTGTATTAGTGAATAAATATACCAAAAAAGTGTGTAAAAGATCCGATTAACTCTGATATATGCTTAGACGTTTGAGAAGCAACGATGAAGTTTGACTCCATCAGTTTATATGTCTCTATAAAAGTCCACCTAGGGGTCACAGAAAAAAGATGGGTGATGATGAAAATCCAACTACATATTCAAATTCTGCGTGAAATTAGAATTACAATCACGTGTTCTATACTCTGGGCCCAAACAAAAGTATTTTTTGTCGCTCAGTGCAATTAGCATTTTTTTTTGGGTTTAATACTTTCTTCATATATATTTTGTACATTTACCCCCATTGTTATCAATGCTGTAAGTCACTCGGAAAAATTAAACGCAGCAAATGCTCAGTGCCCACCTAACTAGGACTAAACTGCCCCGTATCTAGGCGGGTCAGAGTAAATAATTAAAATAAGTAAAACAATTTATTTAACAATTAACCTAATTGACGTAAAAACCTTTTTCTTTTTATAATTAATGAATGTACTTAATTGAGATTGAATAATATATTATAATAAATAAATAACACTATAATACAAATCAAAATACTACATTTGTAAGAATAATACAATGAAGGTAATAGAATATGGCAAATACACATATACGTAAATACGATTTCAATAAATAATACACGCTATATGGTATAAACATATTTATAATTTAATACAATATAAAATACAATTATAAAACCAGAGCTTAAAAATATGAAATAATATAAATAAAAATATGATATGATATATCATATGCATGACTATCATATCATATGATATAGGATGACTATAATAATATGCATAATAATTTATATAAATATACAATATTATTTTTAAATTAATCGTTAAACATACGCTTTACAAAACAAGTTTTTAGATTTGGACCGCCCTAACTCAAATAACCATTTATTAATATTGTCTTTAAACTCTTGATTGTTCTTTAGGTGTTACCATTTTTCCTCTGTCATTATATTTTATTTGACCAATAAACAAAAGCTCCTCCAGGATTGGAGGATATTGCACGAGTTGCCATAAGGCACGCCGTCTTTTGGATATTGCTTAGTTTGGTAATCACAGTTTTCTGGTTGGCTTTGTTGCACAATACCACCGAGGCGTATGTGATTAACGCCCTCACAATGGCAGTCAGTGGGAGATCTTGGGGTTAAGGCCCCAGTTTTTCCTTGCCAGTCTTCCGCTTATACCCAAAGCACTTTTAGCTTTTTGTTTTTTTTATCTAGGTCGGGAGCTTTTTGCTTTTTTTGGGCTAGCTTTTTGTTTTTTTTTATCTAGGTTTTTGTTTAGGAATCTCTGGTCGAGCATGACTCCCAGGTACTAGGGTGGTAGGTACCTACGATTGTTTTTAAATCGATTATTTCTTGATTTAAAACCGAATAATGAAGTCATTTTTTTTCGTTTATTCAAAATTTATTACTGATTGTTATTATTTAAAAAAAATAAATATAATCAACTACAGATTTCCGACTTCATACAACCGGTATGAAGTCGGAGTCGAGTCAAAGAGAAGAAACTAAAATGAGAATAACCCGAAAATAACCGTTCTTTTCTCCTTTACTTTCAATGAATCCGGTCTACTGATTTGAATCAACTAATCAATCATGTAAGATTCCTGTTGATTACAGCATTGATCCGGCTTAATACGTTATCTAGAAATCTAGTTTATATAATTATTAAGTTTATTTGTCTTGTGGGGCATACGTGCGCTGAATTCTGGTTGAAAAGTTTTTTAAACAGCTTGTTCCTAGATTATGTATACCTACTGGTGAGTTGTAAATTATGGTCTCGTCATATTACTAACGTATTGCAGTACCTACTCTTACATGTTTTTGTAAGTTTTATGATTAGAAATGAACTGAATTGTTCATTCTTAGGTACATTACGAAGTCAATGGTGGAAATATTATGTTAAACGAACCGATATGCGCAGTATTGACTACAGGTATTTCGTAATGTTAAAAATGTGTACAAAGAATATAATGTTATACAAATACATACGAATAACAAATACGACGAATATAACGTTTATCATTTAGGCTAAGGGCGTCAAATATTAGGCGTCTATTTCATTTTAAATATTTGATATGGTTGTACTTAATTTAAAAATGTTAATTTAAAAGAAATAAAATACTTTAAATTTAAATTAGGTACCCGGGCGGCAGGCAGAAAAAAACGATTATTAGACAAATCGATTTCATTGTCTCGATTCAATCGATACTACTATTTTAACAATGAAAAAATTAATTAATCGAAAATCGATTTTCCGCCAAAAGCCATCTCTGGGTACCCATGACTTTTTAGCCTGATTCCTGGCAACGTTGGCGTGGAACGTGCGTCGAGCATCCGCCCGGTCCCGGTGCTGCATACACGTCGAATCGCCATCGCGATATATTAAATATAACAGAATATATTTACTAATCGTGAAAAATCTCATATAAAAACACACTGCGTGATCTTCTTTCTTTAATACCTTGTTTTAAAATATTAAGCCCAGCGCCAACTCGTCAGGATCCTACTGTATAAAACAGTATATGTGCCGCGTTAGTACTCTACTACTCATGGTCTATTGATTGACTACGCATAGTGTAAAAAAGCTGTTGTAGACAAACAACCTTGCTTAACATATTTTTTTTGTAAAATTTCAATAAATTGACCATGTGGTTTCATTGTTGTCATTTGATACGTATTTTATTCAACTGACCAGATGCGTAAACTATTAATGATTTACCTACATCTAGCTGATTACGTACGTACAATAATAACATCTGAGGAATAAAAAGTGTTTTATCGCTTATCTTGTGATTAGATACAACGCGTGAAAGTTTCCAATAACGTGCGTGATTGATACGCAAATCACGAGCAAACAACGCTTTTTGGTGATACAAACCAAATCCGTTCACAGTATGCATAGACTATACCTGTTCATGATGCAACAATACGAACGATTGCAAATACTATATAATACCGCAGGTTGAGGAAACGCAGCCACAGCAACAGTTCAATGAAGGAAATAAAAAAATCCAATGGCCTCATTATGTAACCTCTTTATGTTGGACTTGACTACCTTCGTACTTATTGGTGCCGCGTAAGCAAAATATATGAAAATCGGAATATAAATATGGTTTTTATATATTTCTGTGTGTTACTGCTGGTTCAATCATATTGTTATTACACGACTGTCCAACATAAAAAGAATGTAATGTGTTCAGGGTTCATCTATGCCTGTTTTTCGTTTCTTTATCCACCATAACTTCTAAACGCTTGAACCGATTTAGAAGTGAGTAGTATTGCTAGAATCGTTATGTCATCCCGAGTGTCATAGAACCTAAACTGTCCAAATGTCAAATAAATAATTGTCTAATATCCAAATGCCAATAAATTGACATAAATATATCGTGTTTAGTGTCAAATGATAGGTCTGATTGAGTACATTCCGGAAATGTTCATCTATATATGGATAAAAACATAAACCACAAATATTTCATAAAAAACCCGTAATGAAAATAATTATATTTACAATAGTTCACTTTATGTGGCGGCACTCGTGTTTTTTTATTTATGTACTTGTTAAACGCACACAACAGAAAGTAAGTTGCAAGAACCTCTAAAATATTATGTAATTTAATTTAAATTAGTTCCTAAACAACTTTATAGGCTAAATAATTGAATGCGCTGTTTCGACACAGGCAACTATTTACAGGCATATGTATGAGTGAAATTAAAATAATATTAATATTGCTATCTTTTGTAATAATATTTTAACGACATAATAATACTTAAGACTAACACCTAGATAAACTTCTAGGTGGTTTTAAAACTCTAACTAAAACACACCTAGATTTAGTGCCGTCGACAGTAGCGAGATTAGATGTCGACAGTGCCGATACATGTGGGGCCCTTAGGCCGTCGAATTCTTGGGGGGCCCCTTTGCACTTTTCGGGCCCCCTTGGGCTGTAAAACATTCTGACGACGATGGCGGGCCTATGCTATAGCTTATGTAGCTTATACGTAAATCCGGCACTGGGTGTCCAAGGGCCCTCACTATCAGTGCCATCAGCACGGCATACATAGGAGAACAGCTCCACGAACGGACGCATATTATACGAACGGAAAGTTGTGATAAAAGAAAATCTTTAACAGAAAAAAGTGATTAAAAAGACATATAGAGGTACAAACGTTTGTAACGCTTGTCGTATATATGTCACATGTAACACTATTCAGTTTTATAAGGTTATACAGTACAACCTCACTTTAGCGAACATGAAGAAGATATTAAAAAAAAAACAAAAAATCAAGGCAATTGTAACATCAAGGTTTCCTAAATCAAGTATTACAGGCCTAAAAAATAAAAATGTACTAATTTAAAACACAGAAGTCTATTTTGTAACACTATATGAGCTCACATACATACTTACCTACTATATTTGACTAAATATAATATTTCACTAATGTAATATGACAAAAAATAAAATGAGAGAGTGATACAGCAAACCATTAGGTGGGTATTATTATATAGGATAGGATTATTATATAGGAACCTACTAGCCTAATTATTATTTTTACAGGAAAATCAGTAATTGTGGTATGTTCATTATTTTTACTTATTCATTATTTTTCTTATTTTTACTGTTCATTGTCATTATTTTTACAGGAAAAATCAATAATTGTGGTAGGTATGTTTATCTTTGTTGCATCACATCACTTGCGCCAATTCCTACAGACTCATGTTGATACACGAGTAGTTGTTCTAATGCAATGTTTGACATTTGCTATAATGAGGTTTTCGTTATATAGATGTGTTTATTTTTTTCCGATAGGATCAAAAATTCGCCACATCAAGGTTATTAACGCATTTTTTCGTATATTTAGCATTGGAACTTATGGTAAGTTCAAGGCGATTTAAAAACAATCGTTACGTCGAGGAGTTCATTATATTGAGGTTCTTTACAACAAAATTGTGATATTAACCTACCACATCAACGTTAACTCGACCGCTTTATATAATGCATAAAACACAGCTATACATTAGTACTCACATCAGCGATTATAGAGCAATTATGTTCTATAGCATGTGTTCATGGTAGCGTTAAATAGCAAATGTGAACCAATCATAGATATAGCGCTGGTGTTATATTTTTATAATGGGCACTATTGCAACTGATCCCTGATATATTAGATGTAATTACAATTGCTCTATAGTGCTTTAAAGAGGTAGTGCTACATATATGATTTGTGCCAAAAAGGCTCCCGCTAACGTCTGCGCTAAAAAATAATTATTGAATCTTCGTTAACACTCAAAAGTTTTAAAAACGAATTATGGCAGTCATATATCATCAGTTACATAATAACACTTTTTATCTTCTTCTTTATTTCTAATAGAACTTTCTGCTCCATTTCTATAAGCACCTATTATAACATCTATCGCGAGCATTTTTAGATTGTATTTATTTTTGATAAATAAAATAACTTTTATTTAGTTGAATACTGAAAAATCGAAAAACACTAACATCGGTGGCAAAAACACTACAAATATCCTAATTATATATCAATGACATCGCAAGCGCAAGTGACATTGAACTATTTATGACGATACGCTCCCATCACAGATTAGACATAAATAGCGTACCTAATGAATGACAAGATTGGAATTGGTTTCTCATTTATTTCTCAGGCTGTGATATAAAAAACACAGAATTGTGATGTAAAAAAAATCACTTCACCACTATATCATTAAATGACTGATTATCAGTCAGTATTGCATTGGTCTTTTCGTCACTTTATTGTGATACAAGTGATTACGAATCACTGATATAACACCAAAAATATATATTAGACACAGATATATCACATATATGTATCGGGCTATTCGTAAGTGGAGCAAGAATAGATCCACTGTAGCACTAAAACCTTCTAAATGTTGTATACACGTACATTTACACTTTGTATACCCATTCCGCGTTGTATACACGTTTCTAAAAAATATATAGGATCAATCGTGGACACCATTTTGAATCCTGAAAACATTCTTGCCACCGATATACAGCTACGTTTTGCTAGTTCGGCACTCTTTCTTCAGTATCTTATATACGTGAATAAGTGTGTGTATACCTGTCTCCGGCCACAGACGAAGTATTCCCAAGTAACATTTTTTCGGGACGGAGGTTTTGATATATGCTTCTAGGTCCTATATTGGTCATTTTCTAGTTTTGGGTTTTTCCTCAGGTCATACTTTAGTTGTTTTCAATGCAAACAGCTCCTAGGGCTAAAAGGTTATTTGAAAGAGTAAATGGGCCTCCACAGGAGGTTAATATAACGTTATGCTTGCTTACTAATCTGCCTTAAAGGTTCTGAGAGCTACGGGTTTTGAAAATTTTCTCCTTTGGTTTTATTTTGGCACTCCACATTGTAAAGCATGGCTATTTGGTCTTAAACGCAACCTAAATATGGCCTATTCAGAACCACATTTTGCTAAAATTCTTAAGCATAATTTAGAACCTTCGCAGGGCTTATAGGTTTTTTCGCTAACCTGTCCCAGTCTTTTTTGCTTGGACTAAGACTAAATGGTAATTTCATATACCGTTTGACATTCAACAAGACCATTTCTAGCCCAAAAGCGCATTGTGGGCTTTATTGATGCTTTTTGTATTTTTGTCACACCACTTCGCAACCTTGTGGGCTTCGCGTGTGCGTAAACTAACTGTATCCACCAGAATATACAGGATGTCCTGGCACAAGATGGTTAGCAGTGGGCAATACTGAGAGAATCAACAAAGAAAACCTAGGTATGTCATATTCCATCGTAACTATTTACATCATAATTATATTATGTTCCGTACATCAAAATAGGAAAAAAAGCGGCCAAGTGCGAGTCGGACTCGCCCATGAAGGGTTCCGTAGCAGCAAGTAACATAATATAAAGGTTGTTATAGTTCGTTGTAACTTTGATCGATATTTTATGTGGGGCATTGTATGCGGCCATTGCAGTGTCCAAACTTCATGCAGTGTATGCGGCCTTCGATATTTTAGTGTGGGCGCATTGTATTATATCGGCAATATAATTTGTAAACAATAAATTACTGTTGTAACTCTTAAGTTTTATTCTAATATCGAAAAATTAGCTCCGCGCACGCCCCGCGCGAATTATAATTATTATTTACTTAGGCACCTCTTACAAATTTATTATTATAAAATAAGTTTGTCCCTCAATGAGAACTGTATAGAGGGACAAACTTAACTTTGCTGTTGAAAAAGTGGTTTACGATTGATGACGTATTAAAAAAAACTACCTACTAGATCTCGTTCAAACCAATTTTCGTTGGAAGTTTCCATGATAATGTACATCATATATTTTTTTTAGTTTTATCATTCTCGTATTTTAGAAGTTACGGGGGGGGGCACACATTTTACCACTTTGGAAGTGTCTCTCGCGCAAACTATTCAGTTTAGAAAAAAATGATATTAGAAACCTCAATATCATTTTTGAAGACCTATCCATAGATACCTCACACGTATGGGTTTGATGAAAATTTTTTTTTTGAATTTCAGTTCTAAGTATATTTATACCCATAACATTTATAGTTTTTTTTCTATTTTTGTGTGAAAATCTTAATGCGGTTCACAGAATACATCTACTTACCAAGTTTCAACAGTATAGTTCTTATAGTTTCGGAGAAAAGTGGCTGTGACATACAGGCAGACAGACAGACAGACAGACAGACAGACATGACGAATCTATAAGGGTTCCGTTTTTGCCATTTGGCTACGGAACCCTAAAAACGGAATTCTTACACGATCACTATCATGTCTGTATGTCTGTTTGTCTGTCCGTCTGTCTATATTCTCTGAATCTATTGGACGAAAAAGTTGAAAATCGGTACATACCTATATAGAGTTTAATGACCCGGTCACGGACGTATAGCGTAAATGAAAGAATATCGATTGAGGAGATCAATTTTGTGGGACAAATTAGCAAGTTTAATAAATAATAATTAATTGCATCGTGTGACGTATCAATGGAAAGGGAATTGTTAGGAATACACATATATTTTGTTCTTCATTATAAAATCCATAGTTTAAATATATTAATGAAAATATAAACAAATCCCGCATTCTCCCCATATCTCTGAAACTACTGAGTGAAAATTTTGGAAAAACATGGGAATATATGGCGATTCTTATATTTACAGGAAAACCTAAACAAAAATCCGAAGTCCCAAAGTAGTTACTGGAAACTGAATGGTACGGAATCCTCTCCACGCCAGTTCGACTCGCACTTGACAAGCTTTTTTAAACATGGATATAATTTTACCTTTGATATATTAGGCATCATCTCAGCTTCTCAATTACTTCTGTGTAATGTATTTTGTTTTCAGAAAGAACTGCAGTATCGCCAGATATAAATGTGGCTACTACTGATGTGGAATTCATTGACGAAGCTTCTGAATTAGTGCATAGCAGCAATAATAATTATTCAGGAAATGAATATCATTCAACTGAAGAAATCCTTAATGTGTCCGATGATAGCAGCATTAACAGCCAACACGATACATTTGACTTTCACGGCCTTAAATTTTACGAAAGTCAAGATCGAAAACTCAAAGAATGGGCCCTGCAGCATAACATCACACACATCGCCCTAAAAGATCTTTTAGCTATTTTAAATGAAAATCCATTTAGAAATCTCCCTAAAGACCCGAGAACATTTTTGTCTACTCCAACAAAATTAACTATTAATGAGATAATGGGGGGTCAATATTGGCATTATGGATTGCAAAAATGTTTGGAAGATGTTTACTATGGTACAAAAACGAGTCATGATATTTCGATAAATATCAATATTGATGGATTACCAATATTCAAATCATCTAAAAATGAATTTTGGCCAATTCTTTTCAATATAAATGAATTTCAGGTTAAGCCAATGATCATCGGTGTATATTACAGAAAAGGGAAACCAGGTCAATTAAACGAGTTTGTATCTCCACTTGTTGAAGATCTTTTAAAAGTGTTACAAAAAGGAATAAAAATCGGAGAAAATAAGGTCAATGTTTCCCTAAAATGCTTTATATGCGATTCTCCTGCGAGGTCCTTTGTGAAAGGTAATATACAACTTCAATTAGACTTCAAATTTTGAGTGATCGGTTAGAATATACATATTTTTTTGAAGCTATGTTTACTTACCACATTTCAATGAAAGACTGCAAAATCCTTTATTCATTTGCCTAACCATTTCGTTTTGCTCTATATTACAGGAGTGGCAAATTTCAACTCTCAACACGGTTGCCAAAAATGTACTATTGTCGGAGAGTATTCTCATTTAAGCCACATGAACTACTACCCAAACAAACAATATCCTCTTAGAACAGATGAACATTTTCGTGAGCAAAAAGATGAATGTCATCACAAAACGGACTCGCTGCTATTGAAGCTTCCAATCGATATGATATCATGTTTTCCTGTAGCAGATTCATTACATTTAATCGACTTGGGAGTGATGAAGCGCTTACTTACTGGTTGGAGAGATGGATACTATAAAAATAAAGCACTCAAGTGGCGTGCTAGTACAACTGCAAATATTACAGAACAGTTATTACAAATAAAGATACCCAAAGAACTGCATCGAGCTGTAAAAGGCTTGGACTGTTTAAGTCACTGGAAGGGATTAGAGTACAAACACTTCTTGTTGTATTATGGAATTGTCATTTTAAAAAATATTCTTTCCCCTGAGGTGTACGAGCATTTCCTTTGCTTATTTTGTGCAATTACTATATGTTCAACGGAATTTTACAACATATATCTTCATGTCGCCGAAAAAATGTTAAATCATTTTGTAGATATATATAGCAAAATATACGGGGAACATTACATAACCAGTAATGTCCATAACCTAACTCACCTAGTTGATGACGTAAAGATGTTTGGCAATCTAAATAAATTTAATGCCTACCCATTTGAATCAAAGCTTTATGAAATTAAAAACATGTTAAGGACTGGCTCAAATCCCTTGGCTCAGGTAGCGAGGCGTTTAGTTGAAAAGCATAGATCGGAAATGAACTCAAAGTTAAATGGGGAGTATCTTTCTTATCCCATTGTAAAAGATATGACTGATAATACGTTTCTTAAGGATTTTATTAAAGACAAAAATACTATTGTATACAAAAAGCTTATACTAAAAGACTTTTGTCTCGGTAGCAAGAACCATAATAATTAATTTATGACAAAAAATGATGACATAGTTCATTTTATTGCAGTAGCAAAATACTGCAGTGGCTTTTTAATATGTGGTAAAAAAATAAAACAGCCTGAATCATTTTTTTATACACCAATAAAATCATCTACATTAAATATCTATAAAGTCCAAGAAGAGCTAATGACAGAAGAATATATATTTGAATTAACAGACATAAAATGCAAGTTGGTTCGAGTAGTATCTAACGATAATATTGTATTCATACCTTTGCTTCATACCCTTAATAAATAAATGAAATAAAATACTAGTTTTATTTAAGCAATCATTTATTTAAAAATCCCCGGTTCTACAAAGAATGACAAGAAGTCGGATGCCTACGATACATTTATATTTAATTTGTTTCGTATTTTTTAGAACGCCTTTTAAGCAGTAGGGGTTTTAAATGCATTTTTATTATTTGACACAGCGGCCTCCTATTCTTGATCGTTTTTATTCTTTATATCTGCATACACTTACAGTGTAGGTAGGTATTGCGAAAAGTTATTATAATGAACAAACAAAAGGAATCAAAACATGTTATCAAGAACATTCTTTATGTATTGAATAGCATCTATGAATTGACAAATATTAAATTATAATAGAGGCCTTACCAGTTCGGCAGATTTCTCGCTCTCACGTATCAACATTTCTATAGGTGTAAAGAAAAATCACTGGGTGTAATTTTAATTTTGGTTAGAATGTACTTCCTTAAAAATATCATCACAGATATTTTTGACATATTTTTATTATAATATATTTTAGTTGGACATGAAAACAGTCTCAAACGTCTTATCAAAATCTAGTTTTTTAACTGTCTAACAAAAGAATATCTTAATATAAAACAATTACATATTACCTAAATTTATGAAAAGCACATTCATTTAATACATTTCAAAATATATAGCGAGTTAGCTGGCGAACTGGTAAAGCGACTTAACTAAATAAGGTAACCCTTATTTAGTTACCTAAATTTACCTTATTTAGTTATCTAAATTTACCTAAGTTAAAAAAAGGTAAAATTGTATAATATGTTAACCATTAATCTTATGAACTAGTCTTACAGTGGTGAATTAAATTAGTAATTTTTTAAAGTCTTTTCATGTATTTGATAGAGTTTCGCCTACTATTTCGCCTTCTTGACTTCCTGAGGATGACCATGCAGCATCCCTGTCTTGCTGAGGATAACCAGCATTCCTGTCTTCCTGAGGCTGATAAGCGTACCTTTCTTCTTGAGGCTTACCAGCATCGCTGTATTCCTGAGCTAGCCCAGTCTCCCTGTCTTCCTGAGGGTGCCTAACATCCCTGTTATCTCGAGGTTGTGTAGCTTCCATTTCTTCTAGACACTTTTCAGATATACTCTCTTCTCGGGGCTGTTCAATCTCCATGTCTTCCTGAGGTGTTTCCGGGACCGTGACTGCAACTTCTTCAGTTCTTGCCCGTTTTCTAGAATTAGACTTGGGCGAGCTAGTTACTATAGGTTTAATTGTCGCCTCAAAGCGTTAATTCTTTTGAAAAAATCGTCACATTGCAGCTGGCTGAAATTTGAATCTGCAGTACGAATAACAGTTAAAAATGTAGATCGCACATTCTCAAAGAACTTGAACGGTTTTTTTTCTGTTTTTAGATCATCTCTTGTATTACCCGTCCAGGAGCACTCTAAAAATATATCTCTGTTAAAAAAAAACCACCATCTTATAGCATAAATTAATGCCCCTCACAACGATTCCATCGGAACACAAGATTGACATACAATCAACGTACCTCTTGCGAAATTCTTGGTCTTTGAGTCTTTCTTCTATGGTCTTCAGTTCGTCTATCGTTTTGATAGGCGGAAACCTTTCAAATAAAGCATTGTCCTTCTCAGTTGCAGAGACGACATGACTGCGTTCTATTTATCTAGCTTATGAAAGAGCTCCTTAAAGATAATTTCATGTCTTGCCATCTGCGACAGAACTTTCGTCATATTTTCATTTTGATTTTTTAACAATTCTATAATATTTTTTTGATTTTGAAGAATAGTAGCATTTTCATTTTGTGGTGTGATGACAAACGAATGTTCTAAGTTAGCATCGCCGAGTGAAACATTCTGTCCGATCAAACTGTCACCATTGGATGTGGAGCTTGGTGGCGGAGGCATATCATGGAGCAGGAGTATATTGTTGAAATCTTGTTTGTGCATCGAGTTCCGCGGAAGACTTGTATTATTGGGAGGTGGTGGTAACACCACCAAATTATTGAAGTCGTATTGCTGTGGTTTGTTTCTGCTTACTGACTTATGTAAGACAACGGATGATGGCAGTTCAAGGGGCTCATATGTCGGTGATTCCACGACTTCATCGTCTTCGGTATCTGTCTGCGTTTCCATTTTCTTCTGCTCTTGTATAGCCAATTCGTAGTTTCCAAATACGCGTTTAACGACACAAGCATATTTCATCCATGTCGGCTTCGGTTTTGAATATTCCTTCGATGACAAATTGCTGAAAGGTGTTGGTGGCCACCACAATGCCCCATCCATTTCCCACTTGCTGGGCACCACCGACAAGCATATTCTTCCTTCCTCTATCGTCTGCACTATCTTGAAAGGCATCTGCAAGAATAAAAGAAAGTAAATAGACTAACTAGTAAGTAGGTACTTCCACGTGGTAAGTCCAAACTTGTATCACTGTTTTCATTCAGCTGGCGTTTCAATGGTGTATGATATCATGCTATGTTATGCCACCATCCAATCGATAATATGTCATTTTAGCAGTATATAATAAATTTCATACCTAGGGTCTGTCGTTCTATGAAATATCAAAAATCGACTTTGTCATGACGTTTTTATAATTTAATTTACCTTTGCGTATTTTTGCAATCTAACATTAAACTGATTATTAAGACGAGACAGAGGTTATTTTCTCCATACAAAATCGTCCTACGATTTATGTTTTCCCAACCACTAAACCTTGACCGATTTTTATGAATGTTTTTTTTTGTAATAAGGACAGTCCAATCTACGTATTTGTATTTTTTTATTTAGCTTAAATATACAAGACCAGAGCAATATTTTTTTATTTATCCATGTCATGAATTTCATTAATCTTTTTTAAATACATAATGCTTTCGATATCAAAAAAAAAATATATTCGACTGTCATTATTAAACAAATTCCTGTACTTTACTTTAAATTAAATTAAAGAGATAGCAGAGTCAAAAATATATACTGGATTCCTACATTTCTCGTGGATTTCCCAATCGTTTTGTTTCACGAGACTTCGGCAGAGTCATTAGCGTATTGAAAAATAATGGATTTGGGTTTGCTTAATCGGTCGACGCGGAAATATTTGTCGATTTATTAGCCTGGAATATTACGAAATGTTGTGCCTCCGTAGCGAATTCCCTTATTTGATTGTGAAACATTCATTTTGACTATAAAATTATAATGAGTATTGAAAATAGAGGCTAATGACACTTTGCAATAGTGGAATCCTGTGTGGATTGTTACATATTACGTAATGCGAAGTTGCGTTTATTTTCAACACAGATTTTCATTCATTTTCTATTTCTACTTCTTTAGCGCAACACCAAAGTTGGAAATCTCATTAAAATTGTAATCAGAGGCATATTTTTGAGGGCACTGATCTACCTAGAATTGATTGCATGGAAAGTTTGACTATATTTTTTAAATTTCAACTTGAGGCATAGCAATTGGCTGTTCAACCCAGTTTATTTCCATACGGAAATACTACTGCCGAAACCCAAAAAATCTACAATTTTGGAACTAATCTCAAGACAAATCAGAACGATTTGATACATAAAGTATTTTATATGATGTGATGGTTTCTTTCCGCGTTAGAAATGTTATATCTGTGGATTCTAACTTTGTCTCAATAGCGTTTACGTGAAGGGTTCAAAAATGGCGTGGACAAAACTAGTCAGTGTGACAAGGTAATATAAGTATACAGTCTTTACGAACCCTATATTTACAATTGGAGTTTGCACATGGCTTGTTTGCTCTGCACCGAAGACAATGTACTTAAGTGGCATATATTTGCTAATTATGTCAGAATACATTTTACGGTAGGTACTTACATATTTTTTCAGCTTACTATACATTCAATAACATAGTATTCATTTTCGGATCTAGTATCGCAGTTTTTTTATAATTATAAATGGTGTTTGTTCGAAATTAGGTTTAAAACGGAATAATGTAAAACCTTACTCACCCTTTGCAATAAATCCGTTCGTAAGTGAACAGCCTGTAGCACTTCACCAAATCACTTTTCACACTTTAACGGCCGCAGCGGGTTTGAATGCGCTCAGAAAGACGACTGACACTGAATGGCCCTAAGGAAGTTGTTTGATTGAGCAATATGGCTTATCGCAAACTAATGTGCCATTAAACAGGGCCAGTTGGAATATCCAAAAACTAATTAGGCCGAACTCTTACCTGAAGGCCCTGATTTAGCATTTAAATATACCAGTTACTCTTCGTTCAGCATATTGAAATTCCTTTTGAGCATTTTCAAGTCCAAAAGGTCTCGCGCCGGGGCTTGTTCGTCATAAATTAGTTAAATCCCAAACTATCAGGTTCTCGTACAAAGTCCGCCATTTTTAGGTATTTCGAAGCCTAATTTCTTTCAAATATAATTGCATTTCTTTATTAAAACAAGGATTGAATTACCTTTCGGTGTGACACATTTGTAGTTGGAAAATAGTTCAAAGCGTTTCACCTTTTTTTACATATAATTTGAAAATAACATCAATAGTTTATAATACCTAAATAATATTAAATAATGTTATTTAGAGGGCCCGTGTATTTTATAGAGGTATTGTGGTCTGTTTCATCAATAAACTAACACTCGCAATGTAACTGGCATAACACAACAGGCAATATCAGCATATCATTTATTACCTATCTCTAACAAATTGTCTACGAAATAATAAATCGGTATCCTTCATTTTGTTATCTCATCGTTGGACAAAGCGCATGTAACTATACTCAGAACCAAACCAAAACTAAATTGGCTTAACCAAGCCCAAATTTGTATTTTCGTAATCTCTTATGAGCTTTTTCAAAACCTAACCCTGACTATAAAGATTATTTCAATGCCAAATCCAGGCTAATTCAAGTCTTATATGTTAGTCCTGAATTAGCCGTTGCAAGGCCTTACAGGTTCTGAGAAGGTTAAAATTAGGTTTTGGTATTTGCTATTTGCTCCTGAGATCTTAAAGCCAGAACGTTATGCGGAGGTTCTGTAGGTCGGGCCCTTTTAGGCTACAGAACGTTATAATAAGGTTATTTTAACGTTGTCATAACTAGTCGCCCAGAACCTCACGTTGTCCTGGAAAGGTTCTAGAACCTGATCAAGACCTTTTTAGAACCTCAAATGTTACTTGGGTTGTACCCAACCATACCCCGAACAAAATATTCCGATACAAAGAAAAACGGATAGTAATTATCGGTATTACTTGGAGTACAATATTTTTTCCACCTGCAGTACCGCAGAAACAGCCAACGCAAGCCGTTTGTTTGATGTATGTTCAGTGATGGCTGTATCGTTCTTCAGCAGAATCAGTAGCGGATCAGGGGTGCAGGAGAGGGGGGTGGGGAAGGTGATTCACCCCCCAAACTAACAACTTTCTTGCTCGTAGTGATTTAAATTTCGACAGTTAATATATATTACATCTTCAAGCACAATTTGTAATACTAAACCGTTGTGTGCGACATTCTGCTAAAAGAATGCATCTTATGAAGAAAACTATTCTCGACGACCATCCTAATAAAAAAAAATAATTACAACGAATGTTGACTTAAACCTCACGACACCCTTCTCCAGTTCAAGGACCTCTTTGGATCGATTATGCACTGCCTAAAATAAGTAGACAGGATTTCCCCATCTACACGATGCGCAGGTCTTCTCTCTGTCATTCTAAGATTTGACATTGTCTTACCTTTAACTATCTTGTTTTTGTCTTTGTCTTCGACATTGTCTTATCTTAACTACTGCTGTATTTGCGGTAACTATATCGCTTTCGCGACAATTACAAACTATGAATATAGATTTACAGCTTTGCTACGACATATTAGAAACTGTAGAGAAACCCCTGATAACCTACAGAGAAACTAAATTTGAAGATATGGTTAAAGAAGCTATTCAAATTGTCGAAGCTCTAGACATTGCGTTGGAATCCCCAAGAATAGTCAAACACTCGACTAACCGATCGAACATTGATGCCACTGACGTGAAAGAACACTGTGGTTACACTTTGCATTTGTTTAACTAACAAAGTAGTATTTTCAACAACTCACTAGAGAAAAATTAAATTTCTTTTCCTTTCAGACTCAACGTATTCTATCCCATTCATCGACTGCGTGCTGGGACAGTTAAGAATTTGTTTTACAAAAAGAGGTCACGCTTCAATTGTTCAACTCTTCGAGCTCATTCTATGCAGCATAGTTTAAAATTATTATTTCGCCTGCCGTGGCGGCTGCAGGTGCCTACAAATGTGACTTGCCTCAACTTCTGTCGCTATGAGATTACCCTGTGGAAGCAAATGTGGAGCGGTAGACAAAACATCGTCCAAAAACTACTGCAGAACCTCATCAAGAGACTATTGAGTGTTTTCCTAACATAAAAATACTCTTACAAATTCTTGTTAATATCTTGATGAGCACCAGTAGTGTTGAGAGAAGCTTCTCCTAACTAAAACTCATCATATCTTATCTTCGCATGACAATGGTATAAGATCGTCTGCACGGCTTGCCGACCATGTACATGTACATATAGAGTGACAGCACACTGGGTCTGCATGTTAAACAGTGGCGGAATTCGGACGCAAACACCCTCGTAATCATTTTGTATCAATCATGATGAATAATATAACATTTTTTTGTAATTATTCTAGAAATAAAAGCCACTAAATATCACCCCCAAACAAACCCTGTATCCGCCACTGAGCAGAATGCATACTTTTATTCATTAATGATTCCTTTATTTATTATCCTCTTTATTTTTAATCGTACCTCTACCCAACTTTAAATTGACACAATCAAAGTCTAAAATTTTCTTGTTCTAAATAAACAAAATTTCAGAAGTCGCTTTAAAAAAATAAACAAACACCTGTTTTTATTATATTAGAATTAAATAAAATAAACAAACATGCATGGACATTGGCGCCATACTGAACATGCATGCTCGTATTATATCCAAGTCATGCTCGTACAATGCACAAAACTGTTACATTTATAGTAGGGATGGACACCGATGCCTGATATATCTAAAACATCGATAGTTAGGGATCGACGATCGATGTTTTTTACATCGATAGTGCCTTATCGATGTTTCTACGCCATCGATGTTTCGACACCATCGATGTTTCTCTATCGATATTTCTTATCTATACATTATGTAGTAAGTTTAAATTTTATTCCTTATATAAATAGTTACAAATCATATCTGTACGATCTCATTGTTAACTCTCTACCAAGTTGTAACAAATAAATAAATAAATAAATAAATTATGTAATATATGAATAATAGGTATATAAAAAAAGGAACTATTCTGAACAGCATATTGGGTAGGGGGAAGTCCCCTAACGCCGGGCGGCACCTAGCGTCGGACACTAATAGTATTTCGACAAGTCGCAGCGCGATCGATACAAAAACGGGTGAAATGGGTGCAGGGAAGCGTACGCTTTTCCATTTCCTACGTCTTTGTATCGATCGCGCCGCGACTTGTCGAGATACTATTAGTGTCCGACGCTAGGTGCCGTCCGGCGTTAGGGGACTTTCCCCTACGTTTATATTGAATATCGATTGACCTTCCGTCCATTGCCGTCTGTGCGAAATCGCCAAAAAATACAGTGTCGACGTCGGTGCCATCAGAGCCTCTTTTTTTAAAGACAGCGCTCACGTTAACTAAGACGAGAAATCGCCTGGAAGAAACTCTTTTATCGAAGTTGATATTTCTATACACTGACGAATTTTGGAAATGAAATTATCAAACATTTCCATTTCCTATTTTTAATTTAGATTAAATTCCAACGTTGAATTATACACTGTGTTCATCTCTATTATTGATTTTATTAGAAGAAAACTTTTATAGACTGTCAGCAAAATGAGTCTAACGAACGATGATTTTTAAAAGAAAATATCGATGTTTAGATTATCTAAATATCGATGATTTGCTAATGATATTTTTCGACCATCGATGTTTCGTTACGATGTTGATATCGGTGGAAACATCGATGTTTATCCTTCCATGTACATCGGTAATTTATAGGGTAAATAAAATTTGAAATACGCAGCTTTGTTTGTAATAGGTACTTATTAGAAATTACACGAGAGTATTCCAAATTACAAATTTGTAATACGCTCAGAGATATCGCTCTCTTTCGCTCTCAAGAAAGCTATGATTAATTACGGTGTTGACACGCCATTGTAATTGCAATATAATAATAAGAAAAATATGTATTCATGAATATATTTAAATAACATTTATTTATGACTGTATTATGTAACGTGTATTCACATTGAATTTATTTACTTATTATGACTCCACCCTTCTCATCTCCCTTATGTGTGTTTTTCAAAATAAAATTTGAAATGTTTAAGTGGAAAAATGAAATTGGCTTTGTCTTTGAAATTTACTAACTTTCTATCTGATGTAGATATTGAAAAAGCTGTATGTTTCCTGAATTAAAAAAAAAAAAAAGTACAAAAAATGGGGTATGGAGAGTCGCCCCTGCCTGCATGCCTACAATCTTATCACCCTAGAAATCACCACTGCAGATTGGCTCGCGAGTAGACGCATACCCATTCACTTGTCGCCCAGACGACAATGGGCGACCTACCCCAAAATATGCCATTTTTTTCATAGCCCAGTTTAGACGAACGTCGTGCACCTACTTACTGAAGGTCATCTATAAGCGATTCTACCGATGAACACCTGTAGTTGTGCCTGTAGGCTCTCGCACACGGATGGATGATTTATCGGGGGCTTTTCATCGATCGATGCGGCTTGCGTGCGGCCGCAGCGGTTGATCGGCGGAATCGCGGTCGACCGCACGGCTATTTGCGGACCGCGCGTGCGATCCGTCCGCGAATCACGCCCGCCCGCCGTGACTTGTATACGACGCGCGGTTACTGAACCTTTTCCCGCCTTTTTGCGGCGCGCGCGGTGCGTCATTTGACATTATTTTGTTCACGTTCTCGCAATGCGTTCATCGCGCCGCTCGCGCCCGGCCCAGACGTGGGCGCGGCTCCATACGCGAATGAGAACAATGTCACACGCGCGTTACACGCAGTCAGGGGAATATCTGGAAATGCATTGTTGCAAGGGAGGGTGACGGTCCATCTACCAATATCTAAATTCCAACACTGATGTGGAAGACATCGAAAATTACGAATATCCATTTGGAGCACCGAGTTTTTTTAGTAAAAATAATTGATCACATGGAAAACTGTGAGGATTGCCTTTCATGATAGTTTTCAAATTCCGGAGAAACAGAGTTGCCAGATGGGTCCTAAAAAAACGGATAGTGTTGGCTCCATATTTAAACGGTCCCGTTTATCATTTTTCCATGGACGAAAGCGTATATTTTCAATATCGCTATTTTTAAACCTCGCTTACAGATTGTTTTCAGATTATTTTCCAATAAGCATTAATTTTGTTACCTACAGAAATATAATTACATATTATCAATCAACGACGCGACAGACGCAGTCTATTTTGTAGCCAAATCTTGTTTCTTTTATTCTGTCGCATTTCCAATCAGATACGTTTATTTTGTAGCAAATATCTCGACCATTAGAGTCTTTGTGTCTAAATAAATCGATTATTAGTTTGGTTTCAGTTTACTGTTGAAGAACTCAAAAGAATAACATTTCTTCAAGTAAGTACCAGCCCTTTTGGTTAGGGCGTGGATACATGAGTAAATATTCCTCTAGTAGTGTTGGGTACAGTCATGACAAAAAAAAATGAGCGTCCTCTCATATATTTTTTAAAGTTTAGTGTCTCAAAATCTTATCAAAGTTCCACGAACGGCATAATTGTCTTTTTTTTTAATCAGAATATTATTTAGAATTTGGGGACAAAAATACAGATTAAACATTAAAATTGTATTTATGTCTCGCGCTCTGTTTACATGAACCAAAAACCGGACCACCATACGTCCATTATTTTATTAATTTAAAAACTGGAAAAGCACCCTAAAAACTGGACCCTCCGGTCAAACACTGAGTATCTGGCAACCCTGGGAGGGACCCTGGGAGGCAACCCATTTCGGACGGTTACAGCCCCATTATTTCTGGCGGAGGCGATTTTTCAAGAATATTAAACAGTCTTTCAGAGAAAACAGTCAGAGAAAATTTACTTATAAATCAATAATATATGCATGACATGGACATATACAACATTAATATCTAGCGAATGTGTATTAATTTTCCACTGATTTGAAGAAAGATACGAGTATTGCTTGTCCGAATTAATTTCCACAACACTATACATTTTTTTTTGCTTTAACTGCCCTACGTAAATAATCGTTGTCTTTTTCATTAGATATCTTAATAAAAATATATGTTTACAATATACCTGACATTTTTTACACAATAGAGCAATTAATGATGTTTTTTGTATTTAGAATCATAGGAACAACTTGACGAATCACGTACGGTTTATGGGTTTCGTTTTTTTTTGTACTCGATCATACGGGATACGGTTTTTTGTTTTTGGGCGACTATATAGCGGCTGTATGACGTACGTACATATGTGTAGGGCGGTTAATCCAACAATTGGTAATCCACTGTACGGAAGGCAAACAAACCAAAAAATAAAAAACCTTATGTACATATTTTGCCAAAATTCCATCCATAGCTATAATAGTGCACAAAGTTGTGCGATGTTCGATAATAGGTAAGTGTAAATAGGTTTGCGCTGTTACCAAAGTTTTCGAAAACGAACCTGTTACACGAAAACACTATTTTGGACTTTATGTACTTCTACGGATTGCACGTAACTATTTCTGTTCTAAGGAACATATACATCTTACAGTTTTGAAAATGTCGTGGAAAGGGGGTTCCAGCCCCTTTGTCAAGACGGGGGATGGTGGCAATTTGGGAGGTCACAACTCAAGAGTCGAACACCCTGGTTTTGACTTTCCCTTGCAGTATTTATCACCCTCCTCTTATTTATAAATGGATTTCTTCTTCTTCTGTGTTTTGTAATTATTATCGCGCGAAGTGTAGCGAATGGTAGGCGAGGCACGCGTTTTGGGCGTGATCCACCGCCGGATTGCGAATGTTAAGCGTGACGTCAGTTGCCTTGCGTACGTTTGAACTCATCGTTAACCTCTATTGGATTAAATACGAAAATTTCCATCTAAACAAGTTTCTTTGGTGCGTAGCCAACTTTTGTGCAAGCGGCGCTTCCTCGTTCGGAAACGGTGAAAGCGCGGGCGGGAAATAATTTCGGATAAATCGACCGCGATGAGAAAAACTTCACGAATACTGATTGCGTATAATAACGATTTATTTAACGATTAATAATAACGATGCGAATATAACATCTATTTAAATAGTCTTTTAAAATCACAAAAAATAATAACTTAAAGCTCTTAGATCGTAAGAATAATGAGAATCACAGATTATCAGGCTGATCGCCCATTTGTAATAATAAATTAAATCAAACGTAACTTCGCGGAATGTGAGATCAGGGTGAGGAGAGTCGCGAAGGTTTTGTTTAATATAGGATGATGGGGGTGGATGTGGCCGACGGGAGCAGTCGGAGGAGGGTGGCGGTGGGCACCGGTGGGAGAGGCGAGGGTCTCTCTTTGGCGTGGCGCTTGACGTGCTTGGCGAGGTGGTCGGAGCGCATGAAGCGGCGCGAGCAGACGCGGCAGCCGAAGCGCTTCTCGCCCGTGTGCGTCCGCTTGTGGCGGGAGAGCTCGTCCGAGCGGCTGAAGCGGCGCTCGCAGCCGGGCCACGCGCACAGGAAGGGCCGCTCGCCCGTGTGCGTGCGCGCGTGGGCCTTCAGGTGCGACGACTTGAAGTAGTTTTTGCCGCAGCCAGGGTGCTCGCACTCGTAGACGCGGCGACGCGCGGGGGACGCGGCCGCCGCAGTCGCCGCGGCCACCGGAGCGGCCGCGAACCAGAGGGCGGCCGGGACGCACGGCCGCGGCGCGAGAGCCGGCCAGCGCGGCGCCGCCGCCGCAGCGACCGTCTTCAAAACAGGCGCCGGAGGCAGAGGTGCAACCTCCACTGCTTTCGCATCCCGGAAAGTATTCTTCGAATTCACTAAAACGTTCTCCTTCCGCAGACCCATTTTAAATTTGAGGGTCTTCAGGATATTTTCTTGTGGCTCTGCGCGCGGGGCTGGGGGTTCCGATGGAACTGCGGGAGATTCCGAGCTGCAGATGCCATCCTTATTCACTCGCATTATCACCGAAGGCCTGTAGTTTTGTACTGTCGGTTCTGGGGGAGGTGTGGCGAGGAGTAGACGCACTGATTCGTAACAGGCTCTTTTCTCTTTTGGCTCATCTTCGCTCTCTGAATCTGAGGGCTGCGGTGTGATGATCCCGGGCGCCGGTTCCAAAACCTTTCTTTTCTTAAACGGTGACATAATCTGCAACAAGTGAACATTTCGTTAGTTACATCCAAATAATAAATGAAAGAAGAATGCTAAACATTTGTAGTAAAATACTTACTTTGTGAACGATGAGAGGAGGTGTCGTCGGCGGAGACAGAGGCTCGCACTGCACAGTAGTCATCGTCATTTTATTTACTATGTAAATTAAGTGTGTTAATGTATAGAATGTTACTTTCTTTCGCGGTCCGCGCTGAGGGCAGCAGCTGTGCGGCCGTCGCGGCGGCTGAGAACAAATGAAACCGTTCTTCGCGGAGACGCTGGCTGTTATTGTGGTATCGGCGAGTATGCGCACGTGCACGCGCCGCGGCAGCCAATCGCGCGCGGGGGCTCGCGGCGCTCCGCCAATCGGCGGCGAGCTGTCACTCGCCGAGCGGGTGATCGCACGCGTGCTGTTCACGTGCACATGGGCCGGTCTCGCGGGCCTAGACGTGATCGTGACGTCAGCGCCCCCTCCCCCCTCGGCCGTTCGGCGTCGCGGCGCGCCCCTGAGACGCGCCTGCTGACGGGCTCGCCTCCCACGTACGATGGCCTTTACAGTTGACTACGCTCCATTTGTACTTGCACAACTGAGCTGAGCGTCCTCACATGAAAACAATGCCTCCTCCATGGCGTTAGGTAAGAAACTTCATGACTCTTATCAGCAGGGCGAAAAAGAAAAATAAATAAACAAGTAAATAGATATTTGGGGTTATTCCCGTTAGTAAAAATACGAAACGCGCAGCGTCTGGCGATATTTCCAATTCGTGATTAAACCTAAACGAGTCCGCGATCAAGAACCCAGATAAGATAGAGTAAATGTGAAGATAATCAAGAGAGAAAGCGAACGATTTTCATATAAGGGATTAGTTTTTATTGGTGAGCACCAGACGAGTAGATGATTTTACACTTAAATCTTAAACAAAAAAACATTTAAAATATATTTTTGGATTTGTATTTTCTTAAACAAAAAAAGTTTTTTTCATATTAGTTAGTATTTGTTTATATAATATTATTCTACATAAACAACCGAGTCCAAAATCATCTACAAGTTTTTTTTATTTACGCATTATACTGAATATTAAAAAAATACTGAATATTCGAAAGTTATCCATAAAAGTGCTTTACCTCGGTAGCACAGGCATAGATCGAAAAACATTTGAATCATTTTAAAATGATGTGTGTTTGTGTCCACTCAGTGTTTTGTGTCGAATAATGTTTTGCAAAAAAAAAACATTATATCAATAGGAAAAACCCATAACTATTTTATATATAATTTCTTCCACAGAATCACCCATTGGGCGAATGCTCACTAATAAACCACTAACCCTGTATAATAATTTAAAAAAAGTCTCGTATCTCCGAAGAAAGAGTGTTTCTTTACTTACAGAGTTAGGTACCTACTTCTTGACAGTTTGGTCGAGCATTCGGAAATTTTATTTCTTTCGCGTAATTTTATGTTGTGCCTACCTATTTTAATACAATTTTTAGGTTTTGTATTTTAGTAACATACGTTTAGCAGCCAGTGATATTATTATTATGTATATTACAAAAGTTTTACTAAAGAATGAGAGCCGACTTTTTCCAAACCATCGACCTGCATGTCTGATCGATAGGTCGAGCTCGATTATTTTTGCGTCGCATGTTCAAAAATAAACCTCTCAGGTAAAAAAAACATTTATATTTAACATTTTTTATTATGGGTGCTGGAGTAAAATGAAACGTCACGAGCGACGCGACGTGGTGCAATGTTCGCACACCTGTTGAAGGCGAACCAGTTTTTCCACGATTCGCAATTCGCATCCAAATTGCATTCTGGCAATGGTTCGGCCATTGCCAGAAGGAGAAACCGGAAAAAATATAAAAACGCTGTACACTCTTTGAAACTATGCTGCGGACGTCACAAAATATAATTACGTACCTACTACATAGCGAGTTTATTACGTCAATAGGTTCGTGATCGATGGAAACCATCATTTGGAAAAAAACCTCTTATGCAATTAGTAATTATCATTGTCGAAGAGATGATATTTTTTCACTAATTATCTTTTCTATCAATCTATGACCGAATGACTAATGACGTTGGACGTTCGTGTCTAATTGCATTACCTTTACTACGTCTACGCCAACCTTCCGTTTAAATCATCAATGGCAGCATACAATGAAAATATCCTCTTTTTAGCGTTTACTGCTCTCTATCGCCCGATTTTCGAACAACTTCATTCGCTCTTGGTTCGAGATGTTGTAGCCATATGACATTTCGAAGCTCTACCGCGACGATGCAAGGCGTTGTTTGAATGCCAGTAATAGTTAAAACTGCCAGATGGCGCTGCAGTAAATAAAATTTAGTATTACCCAAATAAACGTAATGTAATTATATTTAGTTAATAAAAACCACCGGGTGCTGGGTTAAATATACAAAAAAATGACATTTATTTAAAAAAAAATACGAATTGCTTGGTACATAATTTAATAAATGTGCATAGACTTACATTCAGTGGCGGATTCAGAAAATGTGTGATGAGGGATGGGATCGAACAATTAAAAAAAAATCGAAAATCTGAACAAAGAGAAATTAATAATATCTTCCACGATTAAGTTAAAGTACATCATAACCATACGTGCTAAATCCTATTATTAAATGACTGACTATTTGAAACAAAATTGTGATGAGGGGTGGGATCGAACAATTTTAAAAAATCGAAAATCCGAACAAAGAGAAATTAATAATATCTTCCACGATTAAGTTAAAGTACATCATAACCATACGTGCTAAATCCTATTATTAAATGACTGACTATTTTAAACAAAATAATTAAAAAGCTTTTAATGAATATATCTTAACAACTACACAATTATTGCATTAATTTTGCCTTTTAACCCTGCAGCTGTAAAGTGGGGGTACGAAAACCCCTAGCCCCAGTAATATGTTGGTATTTTTTATTTTTATTGTCTAATTGGCAACACTGGCAGGCGCCATCAATTCACTCATTAGTAACCTCTCTACCAGTAACTAAGTTATCAGACTGAAGGCCGTAGTCGTTTTCCCTTTGTGAGTTATTGAACTGTATCTAACGTAGTATGTTCCGGTATGGTAACGTAGTTTCCCAATATCCAAAGAATCTTAAGTTAAAACATTTTGTAAAAAGTGTTATAAATTCATGTGTATGAGTCATATGAACATTGTTTGCGATCAGTGCTTTGACCCTTAAGTTTATTAGGTTGTAAGTTAAAAAAAAAGAGATATTTCGTTTATATTTAAGTTTTTATTGTTTTATAATACGATTTGTACAACATGTTTTACATTCAAGATAAAACCAATGTTTTAGATCAATTGCCTTCAATTTAGTTTGCCTTTAAATACAAAGTTGATTGGTTTTTATGATGTCATGTTACAGCTGAAGTGGTATTTTTTTAAAATTTGTTATTTTATAAAATTATCCAATACAATACAATTGATTTTGCGAAGCAGATAAGATTGCATTTGTGTGGATTTTATCACCCCACTAGATTGTTAATCTGTTCTGGTGTGATAGTATTTAAGACTTCACTTTAATCATAGTGACTTCACTTTTTTTTTTTTTCTCATTCATTCCGATCGCTCATTCATTCTTATAAATTTTAAGGTTAATATAAATATATAAATGTGTATATAAATAAAGAACTGATATTAAATAAAGAAAAAGAAAATATTTAAGTTTATAGATAAGTAAAATAAATAAATATTTAGATTGACCAAATAAATTGACCAAATAAATTAAGTAGCCTAAAAAGGTTTCTTACTGTGCACATATAAAATTGTGAATTTAATTAATTAATATAATATCATTTTTTTTTAAACATAATCAACCGAAAATATATTTCTTATCAAGTATCAGGTGACAGATATGGACCGAAGTTTGATCCCTCAAATTATCGACTGATATCAGTACCTGATGTTTTAGCACAAATTTTGGAATAAATAGTAATTACACAACTCTGTAATCATCTAGAAACCAATCACATGTCATCCGAAAACCAATACGGCTTCAGATCCAAAAATGGGAACACAAGATGCAGTACTAAAAATGTCGGAGCATATCACTAGGTATGTAGACGCCAACAAAAAGTGTATTACTGTACTTCCCGACCCCGCGCAAGCCCCTGACACAGTATCCCATGAAATGCTCCTAATGAAACTTGGGAAATATGGTATTACAGGTATCGAACTAAACTGGTTTCGCAGCTGTATTGGATCCCGAAAACAGCGTACCCGGGCAGGCGATTCACCCAGTAATAGTCTCCACAATAATCATGGGGTCCCACAAGGAAGCACTCCTGGACCGACTCCCCTCTCACTCTACACAAATGGGCTTTGTGAAATGGACGTTGATGCAGTTATACTATCCCACGCCGACGATACTGCCCTCCCACTCGAATTGAATAGTTGGGAAAGTGCATACAAGGCAGCTGCCGCGATGAAAAGTGTCAAGGGCTGGCCTGACCACAAGCTTGTAGCCTTCAGCATAGATGCTCGTCAGCAACCTCCACAAAAAATATAACCTAGTCCTACACGAAAGCGACAGTCTTGATTGTAACTGTGCACAAATTGAGCGTGTGCATTTTGTAAAGTACCTAGGTGTTCATGTCGATAAACATCTCCGGTGGCAAATACATATCGAAAAGGTCGCCGAAAAGGTCCGTAAACTAATATATATCCTCAGGAGTATCAGAAATGTTTCAGATATGAAAACTATGAGATCCATACATTATGCCTTGGCACAGTCACTGATGATACATGGCAATATCGAACTAAGGCGGCGCGGCCATACTGCACCTAGACCCACCAATAAAAGCCCAAAAATGTAAAGAGATAAACCTATTTCTTTAATTTATTTTTGAATTCCGTAAATGTCAATTTCACTTTCATTTCCATATTGATCAGATTGTAAAATCTCGGCGCAATGAAAGAGTAATGTCTTTGTCCAAATGATGTTTTCATTCTCGGCATTCGGTTCTCGGTATTCGGTATTTCATTCTCGGTATTCGGTATATCACTTCGGTTCTGAATTATTCATAAATTTTAGTTATTGTCCAAAGATAGCCTTAATAGGGTAGTTTTTAGAAAAAGTTGCCTACAACCAAGGACTTTAGCTTCCTTATAAAGTTCATTAGTGGGACGGCGATATGGTCTACGAAGAATAATTTTGAATATAAATTTCTGTGCAACTTGCAATGGCTCTAGCAGGGTTTTACCACATCCACCCCATCCAATTATGCCGTAAGTAATAAGCGATTCACATAAAGCATAATAAACAGTTTTTAGTGTTTTGGAATCCAGAATTTTCTTCAGTTCTTTGAAAACATATCCAAGGATTCGCACCTTCGTAGCCACGTTATGTATATGAGAGTCCCAACGGAGAAAGCAATCTGTATACCTAGCTAATTTACATATTTATATTATATCTACATTATAAATCGACGTAAACATTTGGAAGTATTGCCTCGAAACATAATCGGAACAAGTTCCCAATAACTTCAGCAGGACACGAGGGATCACATATCTAGAAACATTGTTGCGGGAGAATGTTCGAAACATTTGTTCCTTTATTAATACGATTCTGTTTATTTAACTACTAATTTATATTTGTCCACCTTTGAATGTTGGTGATAAATTTAAAAAATAAGGTCAGTTTTTATTACTTTGATTAGAACTATCATATTCCGTTGGGATATAATTATGGGCGCCGGCAAAAAAATTTCTAGGGGAGGGGCAAAATATTTTTAGTAATCTTTTAATGTAGTTTTAATTTACTTTAGCATATTTGTATGGTGAACGAACGGGCAGGACACTATAGTAATGAAGGGCATACTGTAGCAACAATTTTTTTTATTAACACAATATATGTATATTACAAAAAATAGTACAACATAAATTTAAAATAAAATTTATTCCTTAAACAAGAATTGGAGTCGTCTGTTATCGCTACCAAACATTTCTACAATTTTGTCCATAAAGTCTTTTTTGCTGCAGTTCACTTTGTATCTGTGTACGCTTAATATGCACAATCCAGACAGACGTTCATCTGACATTGTAGATCTAAGCCATGTTTTGACACGACGTAATGTGCTGAACGATCGCTCCACCGTACATGTTGTTGCTGGTAATGTTAGCAAAACTAGTAAGGCATATCTAACACTCGGATAAAACGTTGTAAAAGGTAACAAGTCGATGAAATCTTGGCTACTTTTGTATTCTCGCGTTTTCCAAAAATCAAACCAACTCGAGGCTTCGGTTTCAAAATTATCAATGTGGTATACCTGATTAAGAGGCCGTGTACGAAATCGATGTGGCCCGTGATATTTCTATAATCAATGGTATAATATAACTATAGGTAGGTAGGATTTTCGGAGCCAAAGAGATACGTTCACCCTTTGGAAGCGCTCGGCGGGGACTAGCTGACTTGAGGCGTGAATCGTATGAAATCGTATCATAGGCGAGTATCATAACGCGAGAATTAGATTGTTTTAAAAGATTTTATTGCTAATTTTAATTAATGTTTTGCATTTTTTTTAGGAAATGGATTGATATTGAACTAAAGTTTATTTCTGTTGTTTTTATTTTATGAACGAGAGTTTTAAAAGGCCAAAATCAAAAGCAATTCTTCGCCCATTTTCTAAAAAAATTGACAAAGTTAAATATTTTTTTATCAACAATTTTATATGAAAGTAGTAAAAAGTGATTCACTTATTATATAGAGTACTTTCACAACAATCCTTTGTAGTTTTTTCATACCGTTTAGATATCAAAACGATTCGTAAATATGTTATATTCTAAACCTCTTACAGCAAAAATTCACAAACAGTCGCCGGTTTAAGGTCAATTAATCAAAATTCTATAATAATTTTCAAAAAAGTAGCTCACTCATTAGACAATATTATAAATGATCTTTTATGTTGTGCAATAAAACTTATAGGAATACAGTATTTTAACCTTAAATTCACGTCTGCAAAATTACGTAAATTCACGAAATGCGCAAAATTTCGTGTACGGCCTCTTAATAGTAGACACTTTGACGATTCAGTTTGCATAATTTCGAAGTATGTAGCAACGCTAAGTTAAATTGTGCACTGTTGGCTTCAAAAAATCGAATCTCCATTCAGTTAATTAGAGAATCTTAGTATGGAATATAAACTGTTTGTCTAAAGTACTCTTCAACACTTATGGTTCCCGGATTACTTCGATGCTTTTGTCTTCCACACTGTCTTGGGAAAATCAGTTCAATATTGACTTTCTGTGCGAGTTGTACCTACTGTTTTCTCAAAAATATCCCTGAAATAGTTATCGGAATCACCTTGGTGAAGTTTTACTACACTGAGCAGGTTTTGAACTTGCAGTTAGACTTCTGGAAGATCAACTTGAACAGCTTGAAGAGCCTGCGTAACTGGTTCCAGTATGACAGAGTACTGTGAAATAATATTGAGACAAAATAAAAACGTGCTGGACTTTGATGAACAATATAACTGATGTGCAGCTTGTCGTGTATTTCCAATTGCATGCAATGAACATTCTTCCAGTTGACAATAAATATCTTCAAATTTACTAGAAAAAAACCGACGCCGTCTCACCGCTTCGCAAGGGAGAGGACCGCGCAAGCGACCTCGAACTCGTAACCAATCGAGAGACCGGAGAAATCTGTTCACAATTGGAAGCAAGGGCGTGAGTGTGAGCCCGCTGGGTAACCCACCTAGTTATCTCGCGGTTAAGGCGTTGGCCTCTTACGGGCATATGGCGGAGCTTGACGGTGGACTGTTTTTCTCCAAGTCTTCTGCGTTCACCTCACGGGAGATAGAACGACTAATCGTTAAAACTTCCTGAGGTGACGGATTCGCCCGTTGTAGTTGACAACTCTATTTGGCCAACGTTCTGTCTCTCCACACTTTCTTTATGCCAACACAAAGTGATTTTAAATAAAAGTAACATTATTTATTTGACTATTTTCAATCAATCCAGGGGGGGCAAGTGCCCCCCCCCTTGCCCCCCCCCCTGCGGGCGCCCATGGATATAATAAACGGAATTGCATTTTCAATTCTGTCGATCGAATGCAATAACAAGACACATACTTACATACACACATATTACACTCATACATACATATAAAAACTTCATAAAAGGGTTGGTTGTAAGAAATTGTTATATGCCAATAAACCCGCCCATTGTCTGGGTTGTTTTCATTTTCTTATTGCTTATATAAATAGTTACAAATCATATCTGTACAATCTTCACTGTTAACTCTCTACCAAGTTGTAACAAATAAATAAATAAAATTGTGAAATTTCGCAGAACAAACAGAAACAGACAAAAACAAAAACAAATAAACTACCAAGTGCGAAACTATTAAGAGTATAAAACACCCACATATGAACAAATTTTACATTCACATTAAAAAAGGAAGCAATTTTTGCATATCTAATGTTTAAATTAATTACTTAAGTAATATATTTTTAAAAATATGAACAAATATGTACATTTCTAGAATTATATTCGTCTTGATTTGCGCTCTGCAAAGTTACCGATCAGTATTGATATCCATTTATTCGTAGCTTCCTAGCCGTTGTATGGAACGTCGATCGTAGACAGAAGTCCATTTTGGATATCCGTTCTACCGTGGACCCCGGTGCGCCGTATCGGGCGCTGCGCCGCCTTATTTACGCCATGCACTGGTGTCGTTGTTTCCCAATGTAAACTGAATTGCAGGTCCTGCACACGCGCAGCAGTTGATAAAGTATATTTTTAGAATTGCAACTGCAATTAAAAGGAACCTTGTAACTATCAATAGCAATTGGACTAGTAAAAGAAGTGCTTTAATACATGACAAGTTTTACAGCGTGGACGACCACAAGGCCAGGGGCGTAGCTACCGCCGTATCTGCCGTATCAATTATACGGGGCCTCCGGACCAAAGGGGGCCCCAACGTGCGTAAGCAAAAAGCGTGCGTTCAAAAGTAAAATAACAGCATGCTTTTTATTCTTGACCCTTCCAGTTACAACTGCAACTGCTCAAAGAAGTTTTTCAAAATTAAAACTGATAAAAAATTACCTAAAACTTCGATGGGACATGAACGCCTGTCAGACCTGTCACTATTGAAATTAAAATTGAAAAATATTTATTTGCAGCTGTTGTTATAAAAAAACATATACAAAAAAACAAGAACACACAGATTAAAAATTAAAACTGTAAATAGACAAAGACTATGAAATAAAGCTACAAACTATAAATAGGATAGAAAACGAATTTACCGCGTGAAATTTGTAGGACCCGACGTTTCGGTGACGTTGCAGCCGCCGTTGTCTAGGGAAGACTGCAACGTCAGCAACGGCGGCTGCAACGTCACCGAAACGTCGGGTCCTACAAATTTCAAGCGGTAAATTCGTTTTCTATCCTATTTATAATGTCAAACAACCGCGATAGTCTTCGATTTTATAAAGCTACAAACGCTGCAAATTTGGGGTATCCTCAGGATATCTCTTATCCTGGTTTTCAGGACACACCTATTAATTATTGGTACATATATGATTTTAAAATAAAATAAATGTCCATAGAGGCAGAAACTTTAGAAAAACTAAAGTCATCATCAGCTATAAATGATTTAATAAATCAGTTTGCCGAAAAAAGGCAAGGAGAGTGTATATTTAATTTGAATTGTTCGTAAATTTTTTGGAAAAAGTGACAGATAGAGATAATTATGATGATTAAATATTTCTTTTAATTTTATGCCTTTACCCTTCCTAAGGGCCTCCAATTTAATTTTATGCAAAAAGGCCCCGCCCCGTCAAGGCATGCTATGCCACTGCACAAAGCCCAAATTATTGTTGGTAAAAGGGCCGAAATGTTGTCTCTAGGATAATTTTTTCATATTAGGAGGTTTACGGAATAATAAATTTGTGATATATCTAATAGATATTTGATTAGTGGATCGCTCTCAATAATAGGGAGTAAACCTATTAAAATAGATCGCAGTTTCACAATGACGGGAAAATAGGTCGTACCATTGATTATACAGCTGTATAATCAATGTTGTACTAAACAATATTTTATTTTTATTCAAATTTGAAGGCCATTTAGGTTGACGTAAAATTTTTATTTTGGAATTTATCATATTTTTTTATAAGAAAGGGTTAGGATAATTTCTTTAATTTAGGGTTTTTTTTTAGATTTCAAAGGTATTAGTCTAAATTTTTTTATTATTGATTAAACGGTGTCTGCCAATGGACATTGAAAATGAAATTGATATTTTGGTGTGAAACGGCTGCGACAGCTATCGAAATGTTCTTGTTCTTTGTTGTTGGTTAGTAAGTATAAAAGTACCTTTTAATGCTGTTTTAATAGCACCTTTCGATAGTGTTAGATCAACGTATAAGAATGTAATTTGATTTTACGTAAAAATATTTTTTCTAATAACCCTTGTTTTACTATATTAATAAAGATATTTTTTTCTATAATAAAAGAAAAAAATCTGTAATAATAAAGAGATTGGCATAAGATGGTGCTATTTCTGTACCCATTTCTGTACCTTTAGTTTGGAGGTAAAATTCACATTCAGCTAGCGTACAAAGAATATTTGTAGAAGGAATTTGAGGGCTAGGCCTTTGATTACGATAATAATGGCAAAAAGCTACTAATCCTAAATCATGGAGAATATTAGTAAAAAGAGAGCTAGCATCAATTGTAATTAGTAATAGGTTTTCTGTCTTGGGGATTGTAGTATTTCTTAGAATATCGATAAAATAATAACTGTTTAATATGGGGGGGGGGGGGGGGAGAAGAAGTAATAGATTTTTTTGAAACGTTCAAGTCGGCGGAAGGTTAGGGGTGGTTTAGTGTTTCATATTTTTTTATTGCATTGTTACGATTTCTTTCTGTACTGATATGAACACTGATTTTGTTCCTTTATTAAGAAGTGTTTATATTTTTTTTGTACTCACAATAAAAATATTCAAATAGTGTTAAGATTTTTTCAAATAGTGTAAAGATGATAGTGTAAAGAGCCCTTTTTTCGACATCAAGGAAGATTTAACCACTAAGGTAGAAAGGCTGCAAAATGTCTGCATTCGCTTCATTTATGACCTAAGAAAGTATGACCATATTACGGAGTACAGAAGGAGACTTCACTGGCTGCCGATCCGGGAAAGGAGAGATACTATATTCCTAGGTTTGGTCTTCAGAATCTTGAAGGAGGCAGCCAAGAGCTGTCTTAAGGTGGGTATCCATTAGGTTCGCGCATTGACTCTGCTCCGCGCACCTGCAACTGCTCCATTAGTGGATACGCTCGCGCTCCTGGCGCGTGCAACGGCAAGTGCTCCACGTGGTGGCTGTAAATGCTGACAAGTGGAGCGCAATGTGTCGTGGACGCGAGCAAAGTGAGACGTTGGTGGGTATGTCTTGCGTATCACGTTCGGCGTTCAGTAAACGCAAATCCATCGCTATGGAGTCGGCCGAAGAGAAATGTCTAGCTCTAATCGAGGAGTACTGAAATCGTACAGTGCTGTGGGATCCGAAGGATGAGAAATTCAAAAATAAATTCTGGCGATGGCATGTTCGCTCAACATTAGAATGACTACTGCGGACCACTCGTTGTTCTTGAGTTGATGTGCGAACCGTCTCCATTTGAGCAGTTGAAGATGCGCGGAGCAGAGTTGATGCGCGAACCTAATGGATACCCACCTTTATACATAAGTAGATTCAAACCTCTATCTTCTCACGGGCGCCCTCTGAGATCTGAAGACAACCTACTGCTGTCGATCCTTGGTCATACTACTTCTCCGTACGTGGAGCACGTCTCTAGGATGATTTACCCGCACGTACAAGAATAGCACCGAGTTTGTTTTGCTTTAAACGCAGACTCAAAGAACACTTCAGTCCATAGTCATAAATTTTCCCTAATTTTCCCTTCCCATTGCTTCCCCTGCATCATTATAGGTTTATTGTTTTTTTCCTATTTTTTTTCTGCTAGATTTAAATGTACGAATTGCCTTTATAAATTAAATTTATTAGTTTTATTTTATTTTTACCGCATAACATGTTGTTCCATTAGGTTAAGGTTAGCTGTAAAATATTGGTTTTAGGCAATAAGCTCGCCTTTTTGTTTAATCAAATAAAGCGTTTTATTAATATTATTATTTTTCGTAAATAGTCTCAGATACCATAGCAACTAGTAGTCTCAGATACCATAGCAACAAGTATTTCATAAATGTGTAAAATAATGCTGTTTTTTTTCAGTTCATTTCGCACCCCTTAAATTGGGATTTTTGCGCTCTCCAAATTTTCACTGTTTGCTTTGAATTACCTTCGAAACACTGTTTTATCGAAGTTTGGTGATTTATCGACAGAGTTTAGAGTGGTATTTATAATATCTAACAACCGCGATAGTCTTTTGTTTCAGATTCATGGAACATAGATGACAGTTTAGATTGGACTGTAAAAGCTCTTCGCGCCATAGTCTTAGAAATTTTAGAGAAATATAATTGTCCATCAAAATTAGTAGTTTAAACATAACCATGACGAGGCTGTATTAGCCTCTCGAAAAATGTTGTTCAAGCAAATGCTGGGGAAAATGCCCATTCGATGTTTGTTTTGTGTACTGAAAATGTATAAATTTGACTTTTCCGGCGGCGGAATTTTTAAAAATTTGGAACACGAACTTTCGAAATGGAACACTTTTTCTCTCGCGTTTTCCGCCTACTTCCAACGTAATGTCGCACGAAAATTAAAAATGTATGTTTTATTAGTTACCTATTATTTTATCGGTAAATCAATTATTCTAAAAGTGTCCATTCAAATGCAACGTTTTGTCAAAATTTCAAAGCAATCGGTGAAGAACTTTCCGAGATTAGCGACTTAATACTAACGTACAGTTACATTTTTATTTATATAGATATGCATTCTTATGTATTACCATGTATTGGTGTTTACAATTATTGGCGTTGGGTAAAATTATAATTTCTTTCTATTGTGTGTGTATGATGAAATGGCTGTGTGTGTGTGTGTGTGTTAAGTATTATGCAAGTATGAATGTTTTGAACTTTAGTGCAATATTTATAGAACCTAAAGTCATACCTGTCAGCTCGCGGAAAAGCAATATCCTAAGTAAAATATCAGCATCCCTAGATACGGGTGTTTTTGCTGAGTTAGGTGTGCGACGACCCAATGGGCCTAACTGGTTTTTCCTGCATGATTTGTTATAATGTTTACCGAATAGCATAGCCCCTCTTTTGTAAATCTTATTGTTTGTAATAATAATAAATTAAAATAAAAATGGAACCATAATGAAATATTATTATGTCAGATTTTATTTGACATGTATAGTTTATTATATGAAATAAATCAAAATTATGAATATGACTGTAGTTTTTTTATTTCTTAAAATTACTATATTACATATTATTATTATTATTATGTGATTACGGGAATGTAACAAATGATTTACCAGGTTTTCAGTATATTCGGGCAACAACATTGACGCCGCTATTCACGGTGCGCTTTCGCGTTGCCACTGACTGATGCTTTATAACTTTTTAAGAAAGGGTGGAACGTGGTTGTAAAAATATATACGGTAAGGTACGAATATACTCTTCATTTTCTATTAGTACATCGCTGACCTTTGAATATATATACAGGAAATGTCGAAATTCGTTTTTTTTGTGAACGCATTATCCTATCATCTAATCTATATTTTATATATATATATATATATATATATATATATATATATATATATATATATATATATATATAGGATCATGTTTTTATTTAAAATAAAATTAGTAAAAGCTACTTAAAAAGTAGCGAAGGAAATCCCAGGTTGTATTGGGAAATGCTTATGTTTGAATGAGATATACTTACGGATGTGCACGACTTTCGACAGGTGCAATGTAAGTTTAAAGGTCCTTTTGCAGTCGACTAACGATCACTATTCATCCATATATCTCATAAATAGGGCTTATCCTTATGCAACACAAAATGCCTTCAAATGAGACGAATTAAGCGAAAAAATTAAAAATTAAACTATTGATCATTTCGGCAAGGCCGTTTTATAAATGAAAGTGACATTACGAAATAATTCAAATTTCGAATGCTACTAACATTTAAAATATGATACAATTGGCTGAGTTTGTTATCAACGAGCCATTAAATCGAATTAAAAATAAATAAAAAAACTCCATATGCTCAATGAAATGAAAGAAGAAACTTAAATCTTTATTTCTGGCAGAGAAGTTTATAAAAAAGATTGTATAATGTTATCAAAATAGGGTAAACCTATATAAAATTGTATAATATTAAAAAATTGTAAAGAAACATTGTAGAAAACAGTATAATATTGTTATATTTCATAAGGTTTGTAAAGAAATCCGTTTATAGGATCATGTTTTTATTTAAAATAAAATTAGTAAAAGCTACTTAAAAAGTAGCGAAGGAAATCCCAGGTTGTATTGGGAAATGCTTATGTTTGAATGAGATATACTTACGGATGTGCACGACTTTCGACAGGTGCAATGTAAGTTTAAAGGTCCTTTTGCAGTCGACTAACGATCACTATTCATCCATATATCTCATAAATAGGGCTTATCCTTATGCAACACAAAATGCCTTCAAATGAGACGAATTAAGCGAAAAAATTAAAAATTAAACTATTGATCATTTCGGCAAGGCCGTTTTATAAATGAAAGTGACATTACGAAATAATTCAAATTTCGAATGCTACTAACATTTAAAATATGATACAATTGGCTGAGTTTGTTATCAACGAGCCATTAAATCGAATTAAAAATAAATAAAAAAACTCCATATGCTCAATGAAATGAAAGAAGAAACTTAAATCTTTATTTCTGGCAGAGAAGTTTATAAAAAAGATTGTATAATGTTATCAAAATAGGGTAAACCTATATAAAATTGTATAATATTAAAAAATTGTAAAGAAACATTGTAGAAAACAGTATAATATTGTTATATTTCATAAGGTTTGTAAAGAAATCCGTTTATAGGATCATGTTTTTATTTAAAATAAAATTAGTAAAAGCTACTTAAAAAGTAGCGAAGGAAATCCCAGGTTGTATTGGGAAATGCTTATGTTTGAATGAGATATACTTACGGATGTGCACGACTTTCGACAGGTGCAATGTAAGTTTAAAGGTCCTTTTGCAGTCGACTAACGATCACTATTCATCCATATATCTCATAAATAGGGCTTATCCTTATGCAACACAAAATGCCTTCAAATGAGTTATATATATATATATATATATAAAACAAAGTCGGGTTTGTTCGAACACTTATAACTCGAGAACGGCTGGACCGATTTTAATAGTTTTTGATTTGCTGTATGTGTCTCCGTCCCGAATAGCAGAATAACTATTAAAAACATTGGAAAATTAACGAAAAAATAAAATAAAAGTAAAACATTTTCCCATACAAAATGTTCATGGGTTTCGTAACTGTCAAACATTTAATGTTCATCCCGTCGATACGGTAAACTCTCCCCTCAAATTAAAGAAAGTATTTAAATAAAGGTTTCGAATCGACAAGATATATCCACAATATCATGCTGACACGTGATTGATATATTTATTTTTTGTACTTTTATATTTCTTTTTGTGTTATTATCTTAATAAAGCAGTGAACTTAATATTTGTTTTGTATTCATCGTATTACTTTCATAAAATCATAAATTAAGTTCAGCTAATCTGTAACACGACATTCGAAGTTCGCCGGGTCAGCTAGTAATTAAATAAAATGTTACTTATTCTATTGTTAATTAAATTTTTGTTTCATTTGAAAATATTTTACATATTCTAGCGCTAGTATTTCACTCCCGAGATGCATCCGGCGAAAATGCGGTATTTCAGGTTTACATGGCAGGCCTGAAAAACCAGGACGCCGACATGATAAACTCCGAGAATTTTAATATGTAGTTTCCCGTAGTCGAAAATGCAAATAAACCAAAATATAAAACTACATATTTATTTCCAAGCTACGCCCATATTTTTCCTATTTTATAAAAATGGGAGACATAACGTTTGTATGAGATCAGTTAAAATGTTTTTGTATGCTAATGAAATAAAAATAAAATGCAGTAAAACCGGCGTGCTCCCCTTAATTTAAAGTTTTAAGGACGGCTGATAAGTACCTGGCTTACGCCTGGAGGGTGATAAGTATTCTTTACTTAGAAGGTAGGCGCCTGGAATGTCTTCTGTGGCGAAAACTGCGAGCTTCTGCGGAGACTTGGACGCTGGCCTCCTTGGTGAGAACGTTTTCAAGAACGTAGAGGCGTTCGTCGTGAAGCTGTTGTATAAGGTACGGAGACATACGTTTTCAAGTTGAGTTCACGCTAACCAATGAAAAAACAATACAAATGTAATGTAATTATCCATACAGGTTGATCGTGGCTTTGCATGTGCAGATGACGCCAGCGGTATTTTATTCGAGGCTGTGAGAAAGCCCGAATCCCTTCCACCTACAACCAAGTAAGTTAACATGGAGCACACCACAGTAAAAACACAATAGACTGAGAAATTATTATTTAATCTTTTTTTAAATTGACATTTTGGAAAATGTCCACCTTCCCAAGCCATCTCTTCCATTGCTTGAAAACTGCGGCTGGACCATTGACGGAGAGCAAGCTGTTCCACGTTTCACGACGCTAAATCCTGATCCTAAGCCGTGCCCAGAAGTTGTTGTTTGCCTTTATAAAGAGTTTTGTAACTCACAGAACTGCAGTTGCAGGAAAGAAAACGCCCCTTGCATAAAACTATGTAAACGTACCTGTCTTAATTCTGGAGACACACAGTAATATTTTTTAGTTTCTGTAAGATGTTGTTGCCAAAAAGTCGCTGGTTTGTTCCATTTTCGAAAAGATTTGAATCAAAGTTTAGTTCAACGTTGTTTTAAAATTATTTTTTGAAATCCTCATGTTTAAAAACATGTATCGAGACGCGTCACGATCGTTTGTACGACAAAATATAACAATATGGTGCTGGCGCCATCTTGGCCGCCATCTTGAAATACCGGACTAATGTTTTTTTACAGTGTATTTTTAAATTCCCCATGCTCAAAAACATACATTATGTCAAAGGGGGGCTTTACAGGGCCGATTTCAGGTTTTAACGCCATATTGACCGCCATATTGGATATATCACTTCCGGTCAGGATTTCGCTTGGGCAACGGGCATTTTCGGATTCAGAATGGTTAAAATAGTGACAAAATACCGGTTGTCCAAAAGTGGGCAACCGGTATTTTGTCACATGATTTGCTTCTAAAAGTACATGATTTGCTTCTAAAAGTTCATTTTTCAGAAAATTTGACTAAACTAATAGCCGATATGAAGTTGTCTCGTTAAAAAAGGGGTATTTTCCGATTTATCTTGGGGCTCATTCGCTGCCATGTGAGTAGCTTTTATTATTTAAATTTCTCCACCATTATGTTTAAAAATACTTTTTGGATTTTAAAAATGAAAAAAAAACGGGTTTACCGCATGAAATTTGTAGCACCCGACGTTTCGGCGATAATGCAGCCGCCGTTGACAGCTTTTAGCGGTTGCAACATCGCCGAATCGTCGGGTCCTACAAACTTCGAGCGGTGAGTTCGTTTTTATATCCTTTCTCTTTATATCGATTTCATACTTTTGGAATGATATTTTTGTATACGATCAATCCTGATTTTTTTGGGGAAATCTAAGTCATTCATATCAAAACAAAACCTATTTCTTTCTCTATACACCTAAACTATAGGTTTATTGGATGTTTAGAAACCCAAAGTTCGCGTGCAACTTTTCGTATGTCCAAAAAAAGGTGGCGTAAAGGAGATGTGTTGGATTTGAATGGAAAGTACATTCGATACGAGTTGCTTTTATACACTTAATTTATTAATAGTCTAAATTATTAATAAAATCTCATTTTTACTAGAAAACATGTTGTCCCATTAGGTTAAGGTTAGCTGTAAGATATTGCTTCAATGCAATAAACTCGCCAATTTGTTTGATCAAATAACGCCTTTTATTATTATTATGTGCAATATTTTGCTGAGAGGAGGAGTCGCAAAGTTTGTCTGCCTCCGAGACGCCGTTCGAAGTGTCGAGTTGCGGGCGCCCGGCGTCGCGGCGGACGGCCCGCCGCGGTCGTTTCGTTAGTTCGCACCGCGCCACGGGTGGGGGTGGACGTGCGTTCGTCTCCGCCGTTTGACGTAACTTTCCGATCGACGACACGTAGCGTTTGTTTTCCTTCCGATTTTCGTTTGCGCCGATTTTTTTTTTGTGCTCGTACCCGACGTCATTTCGCGTGTGGTCGAGAGATGCGTTCGCGTACCGACATGACACTTGACTGGGAAAGCGCGCGGCGCTGAACGCATGTTTCGTTGTTTTTGTTTATGAATTGAGTTTTTTTTCTGTATGGTTGCCAAAGTTTTGTTTGCGTATTTTGTTTGTTTTGGAGCTCGGCTAGCGGAGGCCACGTGGGCGGGAACGTGAGCCTCAGCGCGCGCCCTACGATCTGCGCCCACCGCGCGCGCCCTCCGCCCTCCGCCCGGCGCCTTCGAGACATGTCCCGCCGGAAGCAGAGTAACCCGAAACCTCTAAAACGTAAGTACTTAACATTTATTAAAACATTCATTATCAAATGTGACAACTAAATTGATGTGAAACATTGAAATCAAACTTTATTGCGCTATTGTCCGTATAATGGGATGGGATGGGAAAAATTAACTTAAATTGAATGTTGGCACCAAACTGAAACTATAAATTTAGAGCAACAGGGTCGATCAAATATTTTATTTCATATTTATGTTTAATAAATAAAAATAAATAAATTGAAACAAGAAATCGTCATAATTTACAAGTTACTAATCATGTAAGTAATATGTTGAATCATCAAGACAAGAAGAATCATCATGACACAAAAGATTGCATTCAAATAAAATCAAAAATATTTATTCAATGATAATCAATATTAAATAAAAAAATCCATATAATATAGCCTTACTAGGTTGCCATCTGTTCTCCGGTATTTTAAAAGGTTTAACGAACATATTTATATATTCGAATATATGTATAAATATATTATTATGTATATATCTGATACACTAAAATATTATACCATATGGTAATAATAATATTAAATATCATTATTTAATGAATAGTTAGTCAAATATTTGATTTCGTATTTATGTATAATATTAAAAAAAATTGAAAGAAATCTTCATCATACATTAAAAGCTACTAATCAGTCAATGCCATCTGGATTATTCATGAGAAGAAGAAGATATAACATAATATTTCATTCAAATATAATCAAAAATATTTATTCCATGACAAAGAGCATTAAATGAAAATGCCCATCTAGCCTAGCTAGGTTCCAAAAAATTTAAAAACAAAAGAAAAGTCTAAAAAATATTATTTACATATGTATATACATTTACATATGTATTTATATATACAAATATTAGTATGTATGGATATCTGATTAAATAATAATATTTAATATTTGGATAAAAAATATAATATTCAATATTTGGATTAATCATAAGAAGAAGAAGATACAAAATATTGAAAAAATCAAATCAAAACTATTTATTCGATGATAAACAATATTATATAAAAATATCCCTTTATATACTAGCCTAACTATGGGCCACATGTTCTAAGGCAGATAAAAAAAGAAAAGTCTAAAAAATATTATTTATATGTTATTATGTATAGGAATATTATTACGTATAGATATCTGATACAATAAAATTGAATATAGGGCAATAATAATATATACTATTATTATTTAGTTTAAATTTAGTAATTGTGTTATTTGGAAGATTATCATTTTTTTTTTAATAGTCTCTGGATCTATTCCACTGGACATAATCCAAGGTTTTAGTTTAATTTTAAATGATTTTATTGACAGCATATTGATGATTTCTGGCCAGGTATTTTTTGTTGTTGTTTTTTTTTGCAAGGGAGCTTTTTTGGCCAAATTATGATACATTTAATGGTGTGAAAACGATAAATCGGAAGACGCTCTTGCCAGATTGTTTTTTTTTGTGTGGGTGGATGATGCTTTATTCTCCCAAAGAACATAGTCATTATCTGTTTTAGGTACAGCTACAGTACATATTCACAAATAAGATTTTCAGAAGGATATCTAAGTGGTTTGAAGTGAAAGTGAATCACCTCTAAGCACCGATTTCTGTCAGCGCTACTCCAATCGATAATACCATATATTAACATTGATATCAGGTTTCCAATTGAAAATATCTGTTTTAGAACGACTATATATTTTAACTTTCCTGTATCAAAGTTCAAGAATCCTAAATGAGATTTAAAAAAAAGTTTTAACTAAACCAGAAAAGGAAGAACTGATACAATGGTGAAAGGAATACAATCCCGAGATTTTCAGAATTGCCAAATTCAATGTCGCTATTTTAATGTCGCAATGTCTAGTATTTTCGTTGTAAATAAAATAAGATGAGAATAATAACTTTTAATGATATTACTAATTTGCTTTTTATTGTTCCTTTTTCGATTATAAAAAACCATTAAAAAAACTTGTACACCAAATGTAGATACTAAAATCTGAGTCCTCAGCCCGCTCTATTATTGGCGGTAGAAAAGGCTCTTTCCGCTTCAAACCTTGTTGGGGTCATACTATGCACACTACCTATCAAAATCTTCACTTCTTCAGCAATAAAACAAACCATGACGCCATGACTTGACAATTTTCTGAACTGATGACTGGAGAAGAAATATTCTCAATTTTCCTCTATCGCCAATAGATGAACGAAGAACGAACACGACATGAAGAGGAACTGAGCATTGCCCTAAAAATCAACTTCCCCACCTGCCGATGTACTAAGTAAAATTATACTCTAGCTATACAGTAACTAAAGACAGAAACGACTCTCAACGGCAAAACCGGTAAGAGAGGACAACATCTTCAACTGGCAAATACGAGGGGCATTCAAAAAAGTGATAATTAGTTTTATTGGAATCATATAAACATATCCATTGGCGTCATATAAAAATAAATACTGACAGGTACAGCTAGGACGTCTGTTCTAAAACACCAAAAACGATTTTCTTTTGTTGTTTTTTTTTAAATAAGAGTTTAAAATGTTTGTTGTCGAAAATCGAAAAACCGGAATTTTGCGGGGTAATTAAATACTTTTGCTTGAAGAGATTTAGTACGCAGCGAGTATTTGAAGACTTTCGAGATATATTAGGGGTTGATTCTCCCCCATTTTCTACGGTTGCAAGTTGGAGTGCTGAGATTAGGCGTGAAATTAGACTTTAACTAAAGATGACCCTCGCTCAGGTCGCCGCACGACTGCAGTCAATGAAGAAATGGTTAAAAAATGAAATAAAAAAGTTGTGACTCTCTCGTCTCAGGTTGGTGGATCGGTCTCCCCTGGGGGATTGCCCTCCGGCGCTACTGGAAGGTTTGCGCACCAACCGGCGCGGCGTCAGCCAATCGGCTGTGCACTTAGACTAATTACTGAAGGAGTGTGGAGACTATGGAAATGTACTGTCTCGTAAGCAGCGGGGGTGGATGTTGACCTGTTGTCATGCCACTTGAAACGACCTATCAGCCACCCGATTCCGAGTGGCATTACGGGCAAGGGACGCCCAGGTCAGCGATAAATTCATATTGAATTACCACTGTAATACAACAGGTAGTGGTCGAGCAAGCGACTTTGGTCCCGTAACCATTCGGGAGGACGGAGGTATCTTGAAGACTAATCCCAGACGGAGATATCCTGTTAAAACTGAAAACCAGGGGGCGAGGTGGCCCTCTGGGTTACCTTCCTAGTGCCTAGTAAAAAGGCGTGTATGGTGAGTTCGTGGCTTTGCTGGACGGTAGATTGGTATCGTCCCTAAGTCGTCTACGCTTACCCCACGGGAGACAGAACGATCATTATCGTGAATACTTCTTGGGATGACTGGTTCGCACGTTGTAGTCGACAGGTCCAAGTGCTCCATCGCGGTGGCAAATAACATCGACAGTAGTGTTTATTTTTCTCAGTTTCGATAATACACGAAATCCTGAAAAAACGATTTTAAAGATCAAAATATTGATCTGGATTCTGGAATATTTGGATTCCCACATACCAGGATTCCTTCCCTTACAGTAAGACAGTAGTTAAGAGGCCAATACATTATGCAATTTTTAGAGAAACTTCACGCCGTTATACATTATCAACTTATTATACACGAGCCCTCATGCAATAACCGATAAATAACGCGCGTTGTCTGCGTTCGCCATTACTTGTGACACACACGGCTGATAAAGAAAATAAATTCTGATGTATTTTTATGCAGAATATAGAGGTGGTCCGCGCGCGAGATTACTTTGGGCGCTGCGTCGCCTCGTTCTGGCAGATCCCCCTTGAGGCTTTCACGATGGCGATAAGGAGATTCTTATATTTTTCTTATTGATCCCGATACGACTGAGTGGACGCGAGCAGATAAGTATTTGTTGCATTTGAATTAGGCCAGAGCCAGTGGATGTGGCGTAATCCTTTGCAAATATAATATATATATACATAAGATGATAACCCATTTTTTTATATTAAATTACACCTAGCATAGAACGACTATAGAAGCGTGAAGACATCGCCTGAATGGACGAAGACTCATTATACAAATGTTTTGATCCGTGATAACATCGCTGATTCTATTTCAGCGATAAGTGCGACCTACAGTGCGATGAACAGCACAAAGAATAACTATTAGAACGCACGATAGTATTATAAGACGATTGTATAGCACGATACTCATTAATGTGGTTTAAATTAATTTCGATATTACGACATTGTTACAACTATCACTATTCAATCATTTGTAAGACACCTATCGCAGTAAACGATATTGTTTTGAATATTCTGTTGCCATGGCATTTCTCATCTATTTCCACAATATCTCAGAACAACGGTTTTATAGTTGTTGCATTTCGCAACTTGACGCATGGAAAGATGGAACAAAATCATAAGTCCAACGTTTCTACACGGATTTTTAAAAAAGTGATTATAAATAATGTATTTAAAATCATACAAAAGTCATCCATTTAATATATTTAGAAACTCATAAACATAGTTTTTTAACTACATTGCAAGGAAGTTTGAAGTTAATGCTATGTTTTCGCACAATAAAAATAATGTTTAAGCAAATATTATAATGACAAAAAACTAAAATATTACATTATTCTGATGACACGTTTACATATTGTTTTAATAACTACATTGCTAAGAAGTTTATATATATTTCAGAGTTTCCGCACAATAAAAATAATATTAAAGCAGTTAAATTACCCAACTGCAATTATAATAACAAAAATACTAACATATGAAATTATTCTGAAATGTTTACCAACATTGTTTGATGGCACGTTTTACTATTTACAAAGGCCACCGTTCATTATTATTCATTACGTTTCGTAAATATAACGTGCAAAGTAACTAAATTAATATTGGTTAGCATTTCAGCCAACATTATATTAATCTTATACCGAAATTTTTAATTGCATTTACACGATTCCAGATCATAAAGTTACTCTAGATAAACAAACTTTACACGATTCATTCAATCTCCGGTAGGTACAACTTATTTTAACGACCTCTTTATTCTTCTGTAGAAAGAAAATGCAACATCGAGAGCATTTGATGAATATTTCTGGCCTCTTCTAAATTGACTTCTTTATTGTAGTCTTTCAATCCCAGCAGAACTTTTTTAACGTTCCACAACAGCGTCTTTCCTTGATTCATTTTTGCACATAAGCCAACCATTAAACCTGTTGATAATTTGTATACCTGCAAGAGATCTTCAGCAAAGTAATGTAGCTAATCTATAAGTAATTGGTTTCTTCAAGATAATCATATATCGATGTAAGGTTTCAAACGTAAATCTACCTAATTTAAATGGGCCTTTTTCTAAAAAGATGTTTAAACACTTATATTCTTACATTTTCACATACTAAATTTAAATCACAGTCACATCTGCAGAACCAGAGTTTTATAAAATAAATATTATATAAATAATTTCTAAATACCATCAACAATATCAGCCATAATAATTGTAAGTGGAATACTTCACAGGATATCAACAACATTTCAACTTGAGAGACAAATCGCAAATATGAAATCGAAGACTATCGCGGTTGTTTCACATTATAAATAGGATTAATACGAATTTAGCACGTAAAGCTTATAGCACCCGTCTTTTTAGCGATGTTGCAACCGCCGTTGTTCAGGGTAGTCTACTCTGGACAACGGCGGTTGTAACATCGCCAAAAAGTCGGGTGCTACATACTTCACGGGGTAAAATCGTTTTTATCCTATTTATAACTCGCAAATAATGGTGTCACCAACAGGAATATAGTGTAAATTATAATACTATATTTCCAGGACGCCAAAACCCACGTGAACAAATAGAGTTGACAAATACAACGGGCGAACCCGTCACCTCAGGAAGTCTCTCGTGAAGTGAGCGTAGAAGACTTGGACAAAACAGTCCACCATCAAGCTCCGCTATATGCCCGTAAGAGGCAATATATGCCTCTATATGCCTCTATAGAGTCGTTATATGCCGCTATATGCCCGTACGGTGCGCAGACCGTCCAGGAGCGCCAGAAGGTTGAATCCTAAGGGAAACTAGCCTTAAGGACAGAGTCCTGCCCGGGCACGCACTTCATGCGTGGGTGTGACCAACTCTGAACAAAATAGTCTTCGTGGCCAACTCAGCAAGGGCCCATTAGCCCATTAACCCACGTGGACAGTAATAAAACATGTAATTATAAATAAGATAAAAAACGATTTTACCGCGTGAATTTTGTAGCACCCGATATTTCGGCGACGTTGCAGCCGCCGTTGTCCAGGGTAGACCCAGCCGTTGTCAGTCTACCCTGGACAACGGCGGCTGCAACGTCGCCGAAACGTCGGGTGCTACAAAATTCACGCGGTAAATTCGTTTTTTATCTTATTTATAATGTCAAATAACCGCGATAGTCTTCGATTTCATAAAACATGTAATGTGAAAAAGAACAGTAATATGAAATGTATTATAAATAAAAATGTTGACTTTTTGTAATGCTTTGTTTATCACTATTAGGTAATAAATCCTTTCTTAAAGGACTCAAAATAGGCCAATTTTCGATTTTTCGAAGTACTGTGTGATATAAGGTTTCTTAATTTCCTTAAAGTAAAATCGCTTGACTTACGCGTGATAAAATTTTATCATCGTCATCCAAATTTTGTATATTATACAGGGCAATGGCAATTTGGTATTATATACATGGATCGACCCGTCTAAACCTTCAATGAAAGTCGCTTAACTGCCGGTCATGACACTATAAAACCGATCGAATTGCCCCATCGCCGGTTATATAACAGCATTAAGGTTATCAATACGCTCACGATGGCGGTTACAATTAAATTTTACAACACTCGAATATTGTAGTGTAGCCTTCGCGGTTGAATCTGGACCATAACCCAGCGGTCGTCGAGGGGTTATTGCCAATAAGGCAACTGCACTTCGCACCGCGGAACCGCCGCCATCTCGATAAATGCTGACGCCCAAATAATGCGCAGACGTCTTAACTGGCCAAATAAAAGCAAAGCGGATAATGAGGGGCGAGGAGCTGAAACAAAAAGCGAGAACAGAATGGACCACTATCTCGCCTATGCGATCGCCTCGAATTTAAAGGTGCGGCCGAGATCTCAGCGGGCTGGACACGGCGCACTTCTGACCTGAAAGGTCAGATCGCCGATTTACAGAATGTGCACGTTCTCGGTGTGAAATTTTCTACGTTTCACCGGGGCTAATCACCACCTAATCCATTTAAATGCATCTGTCCTATTAATATACTGCGCTATGAATATGCAAATACACCTGCGCCACAGTATACCAGACAGTAGCTTCTCAGAACAAGATCGAAATCAAAGCGCATACGTCACGAGTCGTAAGGGCTCGGATATGGTCGCCAGATGTCCCGCTACTCGGCCCACGCAGATAGCCAAACGCTCGAAATTGTCGCCAGCCTTTACCTGCTCGTAATGCTAACCGTTCGCATTTGTCGGGACGTACCCTTCTGCCCCTCGCACCCTCTTCCCGCAATGCCCTCTAGCTCGAGAGAAAAGCTACTGGTTAGTATACTGTGCCTGTGCTATGGTATTCTTCTATGGGGTACTGTAGCGCACATCAACAGTGTATTCACTCTGCAAAAAAGAGGCATAATTGCGGTAGTATAGGTATTGGTCCACGGCAGTCATGTAGTGAACACTTCCAAGAAATCTGTAGGGTCACCCCAAGACTTTCCCGGCAAATAGACAGCCCCCCCCCCATGCGGCAATCCCCGCCACCGCTAGGTAGTATTTCCGTAGTATTTTAGTAGTATTTTCGTACTATATTTGCAGTATTTCTCGTGGTAATAAAATAGTATATTTCCAATATGATATTCTTAAATTTTCTTAAATATGGTGGGGTTCAAAAATGATTTATGTTGCTTGTATAAAAGATATTCCAACCAAAATTTTACATTGTGGTTTCGGCCCAACAAGGCATCAGGCAACAACCCGAATTTCGTGTACTTCAATCTCCAAATATTTCGAGATTGAAGTGACTAGCGCGCCCCCTGGTGGACCGATTTCAACTATAACCTTTTCAACATTAGCCATGACCAAATGATGCCTGCATGTTAAATTCCATTTCAATCGGTTGAAGCGTCTACGCGCTATCTTAGAGGAATTCACACAGACACGCAGAAGAAGCGTTCGCAATAATTTACCTCTGCTGGGTATGTGAAACTAGGGATATTTAGCATCTACGCATTTTTTGCTCAAGAAGCTCTTTGCGAATTCTATTGCAATAAGATCTCGGCAATATCCCACGAGGAAGTATATCGGCCCGATGCCTGGAATAAAACCCATTACCTCAAACCGATCATACCACGTACGGCCAAGTTCCAGGCGACTGGTCTACAAAGGAATGAAACTTTTTAATAAATTGCCCGATAAATTAAGGCCGATAAAAACATTGATATTTTCAAGAGATCCATTTGGGTAAATCTGATTAAAATCAAGATGCATGCGCATAACGACATTATAAAATACTTTGAAAACAGCATCGTACTTACCAATGTAATTTAATCTATTTGTTTTAATTGACAGTTTGTTATATTAAACCCTTTTTTTACACGATTTCCTAACAAAAAGGAGTGTAATGAGTTCAGGGGCCAACTATGAATGTTTTCCGGTTCTTTATTCCACCATAACTTCTAAACGCTTAAACCGATTTAGAAGTGTGTAGTATTGTTAGAATTGTTATATCATCCCGAGTGTCACAGAATACCTCAACTATTCAAATAAATAAGTAATTCTCTCATCTCGTATTCGCAGATACAGGCTGTTCGGCCTAGTTGGGTATTCATCTAGAATGATCTTATGGGTTGTGTTCATTTCCTTATAGTTATATAAATAGTTACAATTTATATCTGTATGATCACACTGTTAACTCTCTACGTTTGTCTTCTGTCTTCTGCGCTGCGCGAGTTTTGTCCTAAGTTTTCTGCGCTCACCTCACGGGAGACAGAACGATAAATTTCGTTAAAACTTCCTGAGGTGACGGGTTCGCCCGTTGCAGTTGACATCTCTAGTTGTTAACTATCTACCACGACGTAACAAATAAATAAATACATAAATTGTCTAAATGTCCAAATCTCAATAAATTAAAATAAATAGATTTATCGTGTTCAGTGTCAAATGAAAGGTCTGATGGAGAACATTTCGAAGATATACGGATAAAAATATAAAAACATATGGATAAAAACATAAACCACCAATATTACTTAAAAAAACGTAATAAAAATAATGAAATAGTTCACTTTCTGTAATAGCCGCCGACCTGTTTTTTTAATTCTTTTTAATATATTGACATATTCGTTAATTATAATCATTTTGTAGTAGTTTATTGTATATGATTATTTGTAACTAGTTTTTAAGATTAATTTGATATACTTAGTCATTCCTAGACAATTGCAGTGGTTGTAATGGGAATAACTATCCTTTATTTTTATTATTTCTAATAATACCTTATTAATTATAGAAAAGACGTCGTTAGTTTTTGCTGCAAAGATAATTTATAAACCATAAAATAATATTTTGTGTTTTTGTTATATCAGATATCCGTACATCGCTCACATGTTACCGAAACGGTAGCAATTAAAACTAGGTTAATCCGTCGCTTCCCGCGTCGCCGCGTGCCGTAGTTTTCTTCTTTTCACGGTCCTGAAAAAAGGGAATAAAAAAGTGGTCACCGCCGCGTCGTCCGCGCGTCTCTCGCCTGTGAGAGAAACACTTGGGGCAAGATAAATGAGAGAGATAATGTAACACCGATAACACTTTGTCCGTGTTGTATGTAGACGTAGAGGCGTAAACAAAAGAAACACAGCCACTGTGCACACATCAACCATTTATATCTCCGGGGACTGTCTAATGCTGGAGATCTCTATTACTCACCGGCCGAATGACAATTGAACGAAATATTATCTCTTCATTGTTCCCGAGGCGATATTAATCTTCGATTATTCTCACAGAGTGGGAGATTGTTGTCGAGAGGAAGATGGCTGGGTGATTAGTTTGATATAATAGTAGTGTGCACATAATTCTAACAATAATCCATTCCATGTTGCCATTCCTAAACTACAACAAGTTAATATATTAAAAAGAATATAAAACATGACTGCCGTCACAGAAAGTAAACTAGGTAGGTATATATTGTATTTATAATTATTTTTGTTACGGTTTTTTAAAAAAATATTTTGGTTTATGTATTTATCCATATATATATAGATGTATATTTCCGAAATGTGCTTAATCAGACATTTCATTTGACTCTAAACACGATATATTTATGTTTTTTTTTAAATAATTTAGACGACCACTCACTTTATATTTTAACAGTTAAGGTACCCGATGACACTCGGGATAACAAAACGATTCTAAAAATACCACACACTTCTAAATCGGTTCAAGCGTTTAGAAGTTATAGTGGAATAAAGAAACGGAAAACATACATAAATGAACCCTGAACAGATTACACTCCTTTTTTGTTGGGCAGTCATGTAAAAATATAAATAAACATATATTTTAATGAGCAACATAAGGATAATACTTGGCATATTTCCATTCAATAATCAAATCATGTTTTTGATTATTTTGCTTGCCCTTATTTTTTATAATTTAAATTGTTTATTTGTTTTTTTAACTCTTATATATTAATTAAGACATTACATGTTTATAGACTGTCCGCCCAAGCACAAGATTTGCTTAGTTGAGCGACATCAGATAGTAAACATCATTTATAATTGAGTTTAATTTCTTTCTGTGAATTAAGAAATTTGGGATAATATTTCATTTGATATTTTAAATGTAAATTGCAAAAATATTTGTGAATTACTTTAAATAATTAGATAGAGTTCAAGGTTAGTTTTAAATTATGCTAATTTATAATTGTGCTGCCATCGAACTATGTAAGTTTGAGTCTGTTTGGATATATGGTAGAATCGGCGCTCAGGATACGAATTTGCACCATTGCTAAAATAATTAAAAAGTGTATAACTATAAAATACTACCATTCTTTTAAACAGTAGGATTTATTAACTGTTCGGCTGTAGGAGCTCACAAGTATGCCCAAAAATTGATTAAAAAAAATGATATTCGCCTGTAAATTTATTCCGATATCCGTAATATGTTATGAAAGCATTACTCTATTAGCTCGTATTCTTTGACGATAGAAACTAAAATACTCCAAATCATAATAGGCGGCTTAGGAAAATGGTATGGGCGAATCTTTAAATACTGAGCGAACTAAATAGTTCGACCGTAGCCAAGGTTGAAATTCCCATATCTAAGTTGAATTTTGTTTACATGCCCTAAATTAAACTATTTTGGTGTAAGATTATTTTTTTAGTTCTAGGTATATCCATAGACAATGCACATAGTGGTTACCTAATGATAGTTTGATAGAACGAGTGAACTGTATACCCCAAGCATTGTCTTTCAAAACATCGAGCATTCTTGTTTAACCCATTATTATTAAACTGGATACAGCGTTTATCGTTCGTTGCGGATACAATAATGTGATCGAAACGCCAATACTGACATGACTTGGTAGTTATTTATTGGAAAGGCGAAAGGCTAGACTTGGCGGTTTGGTATAAATGTGCACATACTTCAATTGCCTATCTAGCATGAGATCTGCAAATGCGCTCGATATTATGTTAACGGGCGAATTGCGCCTGATGCCAGTACTATAACTGAAGTTACCAATTGTGCAATAACTGCAATGCCAGCATGATGCAAATGTCAAGTCAGTCGAAAGTTTATTTTGAGTATAAACTCTGCTTCCAATAAATGAGACGATTATCTACAATATTATCGCACACTGAACAACAGCACGATTATCGTAGGTCATTTATATTATTCACGTCACTAACGGAAATCAAAATTTTACACTGGTCCAGATTATTCTTGGAAGAAAACGACGATAAAAAATCTTGGACGATAAGAAAACGTCAAAGTTCAAGCATATATTTAATTTCGTGCGCTATCGAGAAACAAAATACGAAATAATGTTATCGCTTCATCGTTTATCAGACGAAATAAGATAGGAACCACGATGTGCTCATAGTTCATCTTCATCCGGGTTCTTCGCTGTCAAGTATGGTTCAGTGATTATCTCCGTCGTTTTTCTTTCATTATCATTGTCTTTCGTTCGTATATTCACCCATTAACCTAGCTGATATGGGCATTAACCCCTCGTTAAAGGCACACAAGATAAATTATTGAAGTTGAAATAGTATTGCTTCATTACTAATTCATTAGGATTCATTTTACTAAACGTTAAATATTATCAGCTAAGTAAAAATCGATCCGTTTTGACATTTATCACAAGCGTAAAATATAATTGTCGATCTAAAAACATTGATCGAACTATTGATTACACCACTTGGATAGCGGTATTAGATAACAATATCAGTACAGACTTTATTGGAAACGTCGATGTAGATAAGATTGTCAGAAAAGCGATGAAATCAGAGATAGATAACAGAGAAACGGATATGACGGCACTTAGTTCATTTCTTAATTATTATAACGCAATAAACAAAATAATGCGACGCTAGATTTGTTGAACATTAAATGAGTTAATTACTAATGAAAAATATTACTGCTTTGCAGTGTTGCAGGAAAGAGGAATAGAAGAAGGTTAAGTTACAGAAGAACTCAAAAGCAACATAGTTAAATTACGAAATTCCTTAAAACTCAATTTATTTTAAAGCACTAATGGCTCTAAAAAAATGCTGCTTAATCTGGTCCGCTTTCCCATATTGCAATAGAACGCCATGATTTACTCACATAATATCTAAATACTACCGCAGTCCAAAGGAAAAGAGGGCAACACCTGCCCCTCGACGTTAATATTCTGAGTACATGCATGTTATCAACGTTCATCTGTGAATACATCGCGTGTTTTTTACATTTCTGTTCTCGGTGAGATTTTATCTGGACCGTGTTCCACGTTATTATTTACGGCGAATTTTTGTTTATCTGATTTATTGTTTTATCTTCACTGGCATCGCTCGTAATTCGATGCTCAGTGATAAGATCTCAATGCTCGAGCGCTGGACTTGCTGTGGGTTTTCCACTGTTTCGAGATTTTTTAGTTACTCCCTCTTTAAAATCAGAGTCAGCTAATTTTTTGTATTTGTATCATTATCAATATCAGTATCAGTAACAGCTCGTTTCATATTGGCGTGCTCCTGTATAATTTCTATTTAATTTTCTGAATATCTAATATCTATTGTTTTACTATTGTAGCATCTGGATTTATTCAAAATTCAAATTATTGTGATTTCAGATTTTGTTTTTTCTAGTTCGATTCAACATGGCATGTTATTCTGTCAAATTTATTTTTATCTTTTGAAATACAATTTCATCTTTGTAATTCATTTCTTCACTGTAACTGCAACTACAATTTCGTGGACCCATACATCATTGAACACAGCACTGCACAAACTTTCGTACTAAGATGACCTTACGCAGGACTAGCAACGCTCTTGCAAGATCTGTAGTTTCAAAATGCAGCCCTGCTGCTGCACTTCCAGGACAATTAAAGCGACCACATTCATAATATTAATAAAATAACACGTTTTTGGGTATACAAACCAGCAATTTGATTCACTCAAGCATAAGCGCATTTTGCTTTTAAATTTAACTATAATGTATCTCAACTAGATACTCGACAGACAGCCAAAATAGAAGAAATTCTTATGAATTCACCTCGCGATGATAGTTACGAACAGTTAAAATCCAAACTCATTCGCCGCCTTTTGATATCAGAGCATCAGAGAGTTAGACGACTTTCCAACGATAAAGAACTCTGAGACCGGCTAGCTCCACAGCTTCTTCGATACTTCCAAACTCAAGCCAGAACAGCACTTGCCGATCAAGGAACACTCTGTCAGCTGTGGTTGCGACGCTTACCAGAGCAAATTTAAGATATCATCACCGCCCAAGCGGATCTTTTAATGGACAAAGTGGCAGAACTAGCCACCAATATATGTATCATTGTCATAGAATTTGTGCAGGTATTTTTACACTTACTGTATATGCCGCTACTGTAACTTCCTAATATTTTATTAGTACTAACAAAGTAGCCAAAAGTAGCTGATACACAATACTTTCCATGTCGTTCTTCTAACCTGTGCTTGCGACACAATGATTTCTGGATCAAAACTGTGAATGTGTCAGAACAGGAAAACCAGGCCGCTGTTTATTGATTATGGATCAAGACCAATCAACATCTTCTAACGCCACGGGTTCTGATCTATCCTCGACATTTCATTTAACAGCATCGAAAAGCCACTGATTTTGAGCTCAGCGCAGCAAATGGTAGTGACATAAAACATATGGTAGGTACTACACAATTCAAACTCCATCTTAAATTAAGTCGAAACTTTCACTGGAGTTTTATCATCACAGATATTATCACTATTTATCAGATTCACGTCAGATTCCTTGGCTTATCCCAATTGTCTCTGTGCGACAACTGGCCTAATTTCCGCTACTACAATAGCCTACAATTGAAGCATTAAAACAGTAACTATTACAAATTCCCATTTTAATGCAATATTAAGAAAATATACTTTGCTAATAAGACAAAAACAGTTCATCAACACTCGCAACACACAAAACCAATCATCACATCAAAACATCAACAGGATCGCTAATCGGTTGCAAAGCAATGCGATTAGCTCCAGACAAATTACGCCAGACAGACATGATTGAGCTGGGAATCGCCGGCTATCAGATAGTCTTTGGGCATCGCCGCTTCGCTGGTTCCTAAAATACTATAATATATAAAAAAGAAACTAATAAAAACTGTGGTAATATCCCAATGCCTGTTTTTCGGTTGCCATAATCCCTTCTTAACGAACAATCCTCGAGAGCATGCGTACATGTGTATTTTAGTCGAACTGTAAAGATAAGAAACTGTCCGTTATCAACGCGAGGGCATTATTGACATCTGTTTTGAGTTGTTATCATTTATCGTGATCGTTCTATACATTATATAGCGTTCATTATCAGTCACGGAATATTAAATATTGATTCAGCTAATCATTAATATCTACACACTATTCTTATCACTTGTAATCAGAGACTTAGCTCAATCGAACTAGTTAATTCTTTAAATGAATGTTTTTCTCGATTTATTTTGCAGTACACTAGGTAGGATAAACCGATGTATTTGCCCCCGTCGCCAATTTTAGATACAATACTGTATCTACAGTCTCAATCTGCAATTCTCTCTGAAATCAGTTTAATCGCCATTTTAATTACTGGGAATCTGAACGTCTGAATCCAAAATTTTACAACCGAGCGTGAGCAGTAATAAAACGCCCGATTCCGTGGGCATTTGTAACTCGCGGTTGGGACAGTGGAAAAGATGGGAACGATGCTTATCGCGACCATTCAGTTATTCATCATGCTATTCAAAAGTTCACCAGTTGAACAATATCAAATGAAACATGATATGGCGCGCGGGACAGCACGCGTGTGTTCGTTCTTTTCTGTGATATCTCTCGTGAAGAATTATCGCTATGTCGCGAAAGCACAATGTGGCGATTATATTGATGAGTGCCGGTTGACAATTGACGATAAACGTGACCCTGTGGCGAGAATACTAAAGACCCAATCAAGTAAGGTTCTTGAAGCAGCGACGCTTCACATATAGGTACAAGAAAAATTGTAGGTAAGTTTATTTGGATAAACATGGGTAAAACATTATTTTACGTTAGCATTTCATATCGCTTTTAAATCAATGGAAAACCAAGATAAATGAACCAAAGTGGTACTTTACCTACAACATAAAACTATTGCTATGTGCATCGACCAGTTTAAATAAATTAAATGCACTCTAAAATCCACCCTCATAATTTACTTCTCAATGTCCATAGAAATCTACGCAATTAAAATACAATTTGTAAACCATGGCATAAAAATCTAATTGAAATGGACCAGTAAGTTTTGACCTACATAGCAGAGTCGAAGGTTTTGCGCATTCATACATACATCTTATATGGCGTAACTAAGCCGGTGCAGCCGGTGCGCCGCACCGGGCTCACGGTGGTTCGGGGGCCCAAAACAGAACTTCTATCTAAGATCGACGTTCCATCCAGGTATTCCATGATAGGAAGCTAAGGAAGCCCAAAAAATGGAAGTCTCAAAACTGATCGAGGATTTTTCAAAGTGCAAACCAAGACGAAAACCAATCTAGAAATGTATTTGTTCATATTTATTACATATATTAAAAAGTTCATTCAAATATGTAGATATACAAGATTGATACAATTGTAATATTATTATGTGGGTATGTTTTAATCTTAGTGCTCAAAATTATTATTATACGGCTTCTACTTGAAACAAAGAAATAAAATGTGACACTATTATTTTTATTTCTCACCAACATTCAAAGATGGAAAAATATGATTCAGTAATTAAATTAACAGTAAACAGTCGTATTAATATAGAAACAAGTGTTTCGAAAATTCTCCTGCAACAATGTTTCAATGCGATACCTCGTGTCCCGCTGAAGTTCTTCGGAACTTATTCCGCAACATGTTCGAGGCAATGCTCCCCAAATGAATACGCAGATTTATTATATATAGCTATAATATAAATATACAAAGTAGATAGGTAGGTACACACTAATTACATCATATTATATATATAACGAATGTACCTAAGTAAGTAGGCGGAGGGGCCTATTGTTCAATTTTACGCTGGGGCCCATTTTTTTTAGTTACGCCACTGAACATAAGCATTTATTTCCAAATTCAATCCGCAAGTCTTTCGCTGATATAGTTAAAGGTTGCTTACATTGTTTTTATTTACATTGCTTACGTTGCTTATTATCTCGTAGTTATTCACCCACTTCAAGGATGTCACTAATTAAAAACTCACCCTGTATGTATATCGCGGTTGTGGTGGTAGATAGCCCTTGGTCTTCACTCGATAATAAGAGACTGATAGGGGTTGCTGTGCATGCATGGGAAGGGTGGCGAAAATGTGAACACATTGTTTTCTTATGAGAAGGCCCATAATGTTCTAATATTCCAGAATATAATAGCATGCTCCAGAAGGTTTCAGGTCGGGAAGGATTAGGGGTGATGTAACCCAAGCAATGCTGGGTAACATTCAGCTAGTTATCGAATATCTGCGTGGAAAATAAATTCTATGAAATCGAAGTCTATCGCGGTTGTTTAACATTATAAACAAGATAAAACGGATTTATTGCTTAGAGTTTGTAGCACCCGTCGTTTCGGCAATGTTCCAACCGCCGCTGTCCAGCGTATATTGGTGCTGTCGATCGTCGTCTGTTGTTGATCTGTAATGTAAGCGAGAATATTGTCATTTCTCCTCGTTGCCTTGACATACTCGTACTAAAAATCTATAGTCATCCTTTTCTACTTCATAGATGAATCTATTTTTTTGGTTGTTTGGAGCTTAGATTTTTTTCATTATTTGTATATTACCCTTCAGGATGCAGAAGGTTTGGTCCACATAGCGAAGCCAGCGGATACGTTTAATTTTGAAAGTATTGATAACTAGTTCCTCAATATTATAAAATTATAAGTCGCTAATTATCGGCAATACGGGGCATCACATTGCTGTCGATTTGTTAATATTAATCGCCGCTCCATAGAAATTATCAGGATGTCAGCCAATGTTGAAGCATGCCGGCGTTGCTAATCGGGAGGTCCTCAGATCTTAGTTTGTCTCTTACCACCGTAAGGCACTCCGAAATAGGCGAATTGGGAATCAACTAGACTCGACGTCAAAGGTCACAATTATTTCGTCTTCGGCCTGAAATGACATGAGTGTTACGTAAGACGTGATTTTGTTCGTAAGTGGTTGGAGGTCACCGCCTAAGTGTTTCGACAGATAATATGTGGGGCTGCCGATCTTTCCTTATCGTAAACCATTGTTTATAACAACAAAAAAACGGTTTTTTATTACTTAATTTTATATTTTTGATGGGCTACAGGATGAGCCATATTTTAATGGCTGTTTAACATACTAAAATATGATAAGTTTGGAAAAACAATAAAGAAATAAGTTGGAAAAAACCAATCAAAATGTGAAATAGCATTTTATATGGCGTTGTTTGAGTCATTCCAAGCAGACTAAAACTTCAGTATTAAAAAGATCAATACTAATTCATTTTCTACGCTTCCTTTCGCGCATTCAAAATTTATTTTTTAGAAATTTGTGACATAATGGATGTTACATAATGGCTATCTTTACTGTCATATCTGCTGTGGATGCCAATGAGCGTGGACATCCCCAAGGACGACCCCAAAGACGTTCCCAAGGCGCAGTCGGTCAGTGACATCACGCTACCCATTTATCGCAAAACTGCAGTAATCACTTAATGTATAAATACCACTGAAGCAGTTAAGATAATTACCAATGACAGTATTACAATGTATTGTGTCGTTGTTGCAGGTAAGTATAGTACGATGGAAAGTGGAACGAATGTGTAACGAGTTGTCAACGCCTGGGTCTCGCTCGCCGGCCGGCGAGTCAGCCGCATTTTAAAAATATTTAAGATGGGCCCTTCGGTAAACCAATGTCACAGGAATACTGTGTCAAAATAATACAAGGTTAATAATAAGTTTTTCAACCCTTTGAGTCGGAGATTATTTTAAAAATCTCTATAGCGATCATTATGGTCAGCACAAGAAAGCCTTTTTGAGCATTTTCCATTAATTTCGTCTATGAATTTATATAAGGTATATTGCGGTTTAAATATTTTTTTATATCATGCCTTTGGTCTTTGGATACCTATTCGTTGCTAACCGCAGGTTTAGAATATTTTTCAATTCTTTGACTCTGAGATTATTGACAAAAATCTCTATAGCGATCATTATGAACGCCACTAGGAAAGCCTTTTTGAGCATTTTTATTGAATTTCGTCTATGGATTTATATTTAGAACATTGCGGTTTAAATATTTGTATGATGTCCTTGGGTCTCTGATCACACATGCTTTGCCAACCACTGGTTTAGAGTGTTCTTTAACCATTCGACTCGAAGATTATTGAAAAAAATCTCTATAGCGATCATTATGATTTTTACAGAAAAGCCTTTTTGAGTATTTTCACTGAATTTCGTCTATGTATTTATATAAAGTACATTGCGGTTTAAATATTTCTTTACATCATATCATGGGTCTATCACAAAAGAAATATAATGTACAACCCAGAAAATACCGCTATATGCTTCTAAATTTAGGCATACATCTGTCTCTGCCCAGGCCAAATTGTGCATAAATTAGATGTCAAAGTTTGTATTAATAATGTGCCAAGTAAAGTGAAACCGAGCCCGCCTTGCTAGGCACTCCTGTGATAAGGCAAGATCACTTCCTGAGTCTTATTGGAGTACCACGGTTGTGTTAGAAAAAAAACAAATGAAATTTTATATATATTACCTATCAAATTAAATTTTATATATATTACCTAATAATTTTAACCGCCGATCATATCAAACATATGCGATACCTCCCTTTTGCCGTTCCGACGGCTGCCGTGTGCATTCGTACGAACTTCGTTTTTATTATTGCAATATTGCCCAGCATAATGAAGGTAGGCAAATAATTACGTATCCGACCTGAAGTTTTAACAGATTGACGAGTTTCAGGGGTTCATAAAGGGGGGGATATAACGTTATTATATCGAACATGAAATTAATCATGCGGATATTTTTTTCCTATAAAAGTAGTTCCTATAAAAGTATAAATTAACATAAAATTTATGGAAACATGTACTTTAACTATCCATTGCTAACCGTTGTACTATCCACTGCTAACCGTTGGTTTAGAGTGTTCTTCAACACTTTGACTCTGAGATTATTGAAAAAAATCTCTATAGCGATAATTAAGCTCTTCACATGAAAGTCTTTTTGAGCATTTTCACTGAATTTCGTATATGTATTTATATATAGTATATTGCGGTTTAAATATTTTTTTAACATCATACCTTGGGTCTTTGGCTACCCATCCGTATTTAATTTATATCAGAATCATTTGTAAGAACGCTAATATAACCATCACGATAAATGCCTTTTGTCCTTATAAAAATATCGCAAAAGCATTTACTAGTGATACATTGGTGATATAATGCATATTATATACCAGTAGATTAATCCATTCTGCTTAGGGCGGCGGAGCGGTCACCCTTAATAGCCAACCGCCGTGTCGTAGTTGGAACAGCCACATTTTCGGTTTTACATGCAAGGGCACATCTTAGCTTTTTCTCATAATTACAACCAGCGGGCAGTCTGCGCTTGCCCGCTGCAATGCTAAGGTGCGCGGGCACGCGGGGCTGATCGTAAACTCGCCCGCTGGGTAAATTATGTACAGGCGTTTAAGTTATAAGGCCATTAGCTGTTGAATAAATTAATTCATAACTCCGTCGCACAGCGCCAACACGCGTAGCGTCGCGCCTCTGCAAGAGAACGCATGGAGAATTTGCATTGCTTTATGACCGCACGGCGCGGCAGCGCGCGCCGGTTAAGCTACTAACTAGCTCGCCATACTGAACGCCATGTTATACCTAATAACAAAAAACACCGGTTTTGTCACCATAAGACTTTACCGGCAAGTAGCCAAAGACTGATTTCATCAGAATAATAATGTAATTAATACAATCTATGAGCGCCCTCTCTCAGCCGGCGGTCGAATCCGGCTGGGTCCCAATGCGAAGCCTCAGGTGGCGCAGTTCGATTCTCAGCTAGCCTCGGGCGGCTCGACGTTAATATTTAATTTAAATGTATGGCGGAATTTAAATATTATTGATGCAGCTTGTAGGTATATGAGATATTCCAACCAATTTATATTCAAACCGTTTCACAATGTCGCCACTGAAATAAAGTATATTACGGGAAGTATGCAATGAAATTATATTTTTTTTTTACCAAAAAGCATATGTTCAAAGTGGTCAATGGCGCAAGTGTACCTAAACGTGTGGTTGAGTGTGAGTGTGTGTGTCTGTGATTAAGTATGTTGGAGCTTTGTGTATATGTAAGTGTAAAGATTAGGAAGTGTTTGTGTGTGTGTGTGTGTGAGGGGGGTTGTGTGTGTGTATAAGTGTGTGTGTGTGTTCGCGCATGTGCAGTAAGTGTGTTTGTGTATATGTATATGTATGTGAGGTACAAGTGTATAAGTTAATGGTTGTATTATTGTAGTTAGTAATAGCTACAATTTTGCTTACTATTGCTCTTCAAAATTGATCAGATTTCATGAGCAATATATCTATATTGCCAAAGATTTCATTTTTTTATGTGAATGTTCTGTGAAGAAAAGTATTTTGGGCATAATTAGTGTTAGCTTTATGTACAAAAACAGACGATGTGACCTGATTGATTTTACAGGAACCCGGAATGCTATGTTATATACCAGGTATGGACTGGTTACCTTATTTTGGACAAATTTTAGAGAAAATTAATACTGTGAATAACTTCCTGTGCTCCAACGATTCCAAATGTTAAAATTGTAGTCTCTGTGAGTAGTCTAGGCAATTATTAAAGGTTTTTAAATCTAAGTGCCTCAAAATATGCTACTGGATGCTCTCGATTCTACTATTACACACCTGCAGAGGAGACCTGATAATGGATACGTGTTCGATAAATCACTGTTCTTATTCACACTCAAAGTCGGTACTTCTTACATTATTTAAGTAGGTAAGTACAAAAAAGCGGGCACTTTTATAATGTTCGATGTGAATAGCGCCAATGTGAAACTTTCAAGAAACACTTTAGGTTTCTTAAAATTTATAAATTGGTGCCATTTCAAGAAAACTAAAGTACACAACAGCTACCATAACATACTTGCAAACGAAGGGGAATTAAAATATATGGACGATCATTGGGAATATTGGCTTATCTTTTAGTATAAGTAATCCAAGAATATTTAGTTGTATGATAATATTATATTGCTGTAAGTGCAAGCGGGTATACGTGCGATGTGTTAAAGCTAACGAGCTCAGATCGAAAAAAAATCTCGCATTAAAAAAATAGGGATTCGGTATTCGTATTCAAGCCGAATAGAAAAAAAGAGGCCTAACAGATCGAATATCGAATAGTTGCCGAATATTCAGCGCAACACTAGTCTCTATGGAGAAAAATCCTTCTCAGTTTATTTGTTAGTAGGTATTGTTTTCAACATAGTAATTTTACAACTATTCCTTTCAGGTATCTTTGGTTACCTCACCGGTACCATTTTCCTCTTCTTTAAAAAAAAGAAATAATTGTGTCTTCTCTTAGTACCTTATCGTCTTTTATCTAATCAAAGCTTCTTTCATGTCATACATTATAAATCTCGTATTTCTCGAATGTCTCCACTTGTCTTCCATGTCATACAATATAAATCTCGTATTTACCCGCACATATAAGAAGTTTACTGCACGGTATTCCCGTCTCTGGAATGTTTTACCCGCACGTATAAGGATAGCAGCGGGTTTGTTTTGTTTCAAACGCAGGCTTAAAAACACTTGAACCTGCACTTATACAATTTTCCCTATTTTTCCTTCCCCCCTTGCGTCCCCTGCATCATTGTAAGTTTATTGTTTTTTTTCTTAATTTTATTGTTTTTTTCTCCTGAATTTAAATGTTCGAATTGGCTTTATAAATTAATTTATTAGTTTTATCTTATTTTTACCGCACAACATGTTGCACCATTAGGTAAAGATCAGCTTTAAGATATTTCTTTTAAGTTATAAACTCGCCTTTTTGATTAATCAAATAAAGCGTTTTATTGTTATTATTATTATTTCACTTATAGCATATTAGTATAATGTACATTCCCAAGTCCCATAAGCTATAATAATAATAATAATAAAACGCTTTATTTGATCAAACAAGTCGGCGAGTGGGAAAACATATTTTGCGGTAAAAATAAAAAAAACTATTATTACAACCACTTATAAAGGCAACTCGTATCAAATGTATCTAACATTAAAATCGACAGAAAATGAAGCATAAATCAAATTAAAAAAAAACAATACACTTTAATGACGCAGGGAAGGGGGAGGGGAGGGAGCGAAATAAATTTATGAGCGCGTCTTAGTGTTCTTTGAGTGCGTTTGAAGCAATACGAGCTCGGCGCTGTCTACGTAAATGTATCGATCATTATTTTACGACTATCTAACTAAGTCAACTGCAGCCGTCCCTGTGTGCTGTTTATTGGTGATTAGGGCTTAGTTCCGTTTTGATTGAAGCTCTATTGAGCGCGTTTCCTCGTGGTATGTAGATGCATTTGGCGTCTTACTCCTCTGATATAATCACGATTGTGACCTCACTATTGTGCGCTGTAATGTATTGACACAGTATCATCAGCTCTAGCTACCTGCTGTCATATTCTTCTTGGATTTATTTCCTAGCAGAGTTTAGGCATACGTATGTAGGTAATAAGCACAAGTTTTTTGTTAAGAGGCCGTGCCGGCCGTGGCGGCCAAAAGGTATATGAAGCATAATTTTGTGGCCTGGTTGTGAGAACACGAAAAAGAATTTTAATACAATTATGCCGGATTTTAAAAACCCGATCCGCTATCATTTCGTCATAACGAAATTGGTGAATTATTTCCATATCAGTTTTTGAAAAACCTAGAGATGATTCTCAATATTAAAAAATACTATTTACACCAGCGTATGGTCTATTCGCGTAGTACCAAGACAGTTTTTGGAACTTCCATACAAAAAATATAGGATTTTTTTTTTAAACTTTGCAATTTCCAGAAATGTTACTGCCAAACATTATTTTTTTTCTATTTATTAAAGATACTTTTGAGTGATATAAAAAATAACACAGTGATCTTAAGTTACTTTGTTATTGTAATCTAATTTTTACTTTATAAAAAACTATTAATTTGATAATTTATTATGTTATAATTGAAAAGCCAAATCGACTATATTAGACGACGCGCGGAGCCGAAATAGTCATTCGTAGTTAGCCACTGCCAACGGTGGGACGTATTCCCTTGTCGCCGCGGTATACCTATATATCTTTATGTATATATCGAAAGCGCGCGGGCGCGTGGCATTGCAAAAATATCAAAATTTTTAGTCGCGTTAACTCGGAAGGGAGCCTTTATCATGTAAAGCGTTTTTTTATTTTTTTTTTTATTTTATAAAATTATCCAAAACAATACAATTGATTTTTGCGAAGCAGATAAGATTGCATTTGTGTGGATTTTATCCCCCCACTAGATTGTATATCTGTTCTGGGGTGATAGTATTTAAGACTTCACTTTAATCATAGTGACTTCACTTTCTTTCTTTTTTTTTTTTTTTTTTCTCATTCATTCCGATCGCTCATTCATTCTTATAAATTTTAAGGTTATTATAAATATATAAATGTGTATATAAATAAAGAACTAATATTAAATAAAGAAAAAGAAAATATGTAAGTTTATAGATAAGTAAAATAAATAAATATATAGATTAATATATAACTAAATTGACCAATAAATTAAGTAGCCTAAAAAGGTTTCTTACTGTGCACATATACTTGTGAATTTAATTAATTCATATAATATTATCATTTTTTTTTAAACATAATCAACCGAAAACATATTTCTTATCAAGTATCAGGTGACAGATATGGACCGAAGTTTGATCCCTCAAATTATCGACCGATATCAGTACCTGATGTTTTAGCAAAAATTTTGGAAAAAATAGTAATTACACAACTCTGTAATCATCTAGAAACCAATCACATGTCATCCGAAAACCAATACGGCTTCTGATCCAATTATTTATTATATAATTATTATTATTTCAGATCCAATATATAATAATAATTATTATTATATAAGTACGTTTTATACAATGAGTCGTAAATCATTCCTTATACTAATATTTTATTCCAATACCCAAATAACGAAAATAGTCTTACTACTACTACTACTAATACCCAAATAACGAAAATAGCCTTCTTAATAGATGTTGTATTGATTTTATTTGTATGTAAGCCATAAAATTGTCGGAGACTTCTCTACAGGTGAGTACTTAGTTACCGGTATCTTTGAAGGGGTGAATCAGTACGAGCAAGTATGCAACTTTTAATAAAAACAAATTGGTAAAATAAAAATAAAATGGTCTTGTTCTTTTTTTGTTTTTGGTAAATTTGTAAATTTTATCTACTGAAAAAGTCTGAAATACGTTGAGCGCGCTGCGCCATGTAGCGGTAGGTAAAATATCGCTAATATGGATTATTAGATACCGTTAGATGGCGCATCGTGTTCAACGCATTTTATACAATACAAAACCAATAAAAAAAATGATTTCGTTTTTTTTTATTTTATACATTTTTTAATCAAAAGTTGCTTATTAGCTCGTACTGATTCACCCCTTTAAACGATGCCGTTAATTAAAAACTCACGGTGTATATATCGCTCGGTGGATTCACGATATTTTGTTATATTCGTCCGTAAAATCCCGTTTTGAAGTCTTAACCCATTCAATATAGCAACTTTTAATGTTACATTCTCTTAGGCCAATAAATAATGCTAAAGGTTTCATCAGTATTACGGAAACTGTACAGTTTTTCAAAGCACAAGTCAGCACGAGCATTGTATGTCTTGATAAACTGTGTTTAAAAATGACATCAACTTCTGAAGTGATACTCTGGGGGATTTATCAGCTGGAAATCCAATTTCGCGTTATCTCGATATTGAAATCTGTACGAAGATTGGAGATACGTATCTAAATGAGCCGTTGCCGTTCGTTCGTGGAAGCGGCGGATACCGGATGAGGTTGACAATCTTGCAACGTGATATTCATGGCATGGCATTTATTTGCTTTATAAGATCAAAAATACTCGAAATCTGCCAAACATTATTTCAAGTTTTGACGATGTTTCGTAGAAAGCTTGCCAGATCGGCTTTTTTCACAGTTTTGTGTTTATCTTAAAGAGAATGTATATCTATAGGAATGCAATAAATTTTCGATTTGTTCACTAACCTGGCAGCTAATGGGGTCCCATTAACTAACCCATTAACCCATTAACTAACCCATTAACTAACCCATTAACTAGCCCATTAACTAGCCCATTAACTAACCCATTAACTAACGCATTAGCCCATTAGCCCATTAACTAACCCAACAGGGCTGTTGCAGTTAGGCCACTAAGACACAGTTGTATAGGGTCGGTCAAACGCACGGGTCAACACCCATCCGGCGGCCTCCACGCAGTGGTGAGAGCCAGAGTAGAACGCTGGCCTGCGGGCCAGTATCCCATAGAGTCAACCTTCGGGCGCTCCTGGACGGTCTGCGCACCGTGCGGCGTCAGTCAATCGATTGTGCATTCCTACTAACAGCCGGGGGAGTCTGGAAACAGGAATGTTTCCTATAGAGCGGGGGTAGTTGTCAACCTTACGGCAAATGCTCTTGAAACGACCATTCGGCCACCCGATCCCGGGTGAATTAGCCGGGCAAAGAAAGCTGTGGTCCGCGATAGATTCGGTAAACACCGTATCACCGCTACGTAAGGGAGAGAACCGCACAAGGGACTTCGATCCTGTAACCAGTCAGGAGGCAGGAGGTATCCTGAAGGTTAATTCCAGACGGAGATATCTCTCCAAACTGGAAGCTGTCTGCTGGGTTCCTTTCTCGGTACCTCGCCGTAAGGCGTTGGCCTCTGACGGGCAGGTGGCGTATCTAGACAGTGGATTGTTTTTCACTCCAAGTATTCTGCGACCACCTCACGGGAGACAGAACGATATAAAATCGTTTTAAACTTCCTGAGATGACGGGTTCGTCGGTTGTAGTTGACAGCTCTATTTGTTCATATTTAATTGAAATTCGATCCAGAATTGAAGGACCTGGCTCGTTCATTTGACATTAATATTATTGACAAGTCTTATAATTCCGATTCTTTTTATTCTCTATTTATTCACATTAAGTAAAATTTATTACAATCATTGAGACATATTTTACACACTTTGAAATGGAACACCCCGTATGCGTATTCAGTGATGTGATAAAACCGTTACGTTAGTCATTAGTCTAAAGTCCGGAGTCGCGCCGTACACAGTGCAGTACTTCAAGTCACTCATTTAATGGCAATGCATCAGATTACGATCAACCAGCTGATGTAATGCATTCAGAAGATGTATAGGACTTCTTTGCCTTTACTAATTTCTTCACAGAATTGCAAGCATTGCGTTGCTGCAATTTTGACAGTATTTAATTCTATTAGTACTGCTAACCAACCGGAATCTTTCCTTGTCAAATATGTTCTCTTAAAGTGCCTACTGTAATCAAGGGTAAGATTTTTGCGCCTTTGTCCCTATTATTTTTTCATTTTCAAAACGTTGCCAGTTGTATGATTTGGGTCTGTGTAACGTAAAATGGGATAATGTAAACTGGCTATGTTAATAATCCGGACGCAACTTAAGAAACAGAGCATATTTATATCTTTCATGGACATACATGCGACATTATTTTAGAGATAGAATGATAAGAAATTAATTGGTAAAAAATAGGTAATTAGGAATGGACGCAATAATTAATTATACATGGGACATTTCCTTGTAAAAAACCAATCCTTTTGTTATATATATATACCTTTTCCAGTATTTTTGTTTTATTTTAATGTAAGTCGCATTGAAAACGTTTACCCGCCGATGCGTAAAAGATACACCCTCTTGGGTAATCACTACCTCCAACCTTAGGAGGTAAAACAATCTGGCGCCAAAAGCCTGTTGCGGTTCTTAAATGACACGAGGCTTAGCGCAGAACTATAGCAGGTAGCGAGCATAAAGATCAGCAATGGTCGCAATGTTACAAGGCTCATAAAGACTTTAGAAAAGTCCCAAACAACAATTTAAAAAAAAAAGAGGTTTTACACTGTACAGCTTTATTGTTGCATTCGTTGTTTGTTTTCATTGCCATCTTATATAGTAGTCATTCTGGGGCAGATTTTTACATTCATGTTGTCGCGAACCCAGCGAACTTTCATTCGAGAAAGTTCCCCGCGAATCTCGCTTATTATCAGGCCGTTACTTGCCGGATTTTACGGGCGGCCTTACCTATCTCGTCTCGGCCAGATCGTCGGAGAAAAATTCTTTTGTTTAATTTGACTTTTGCCGTCCGCCGATGATAAACAAGAGTATATCGCCTATCGCGATACGATAGTGAACTTAATTGCCCGCATTTATTCTTCGCCTTATCGCTGCTGTCCATTATCGCTTAAGAAAAATAACGAGAGTCAAATGTCATCGGAATCTGATCATTTGATTTCTGCGTGTCTAAATTTCTGTTTTGCTGCTGCGCACTATCGCCGCCCCGGTTGTTTGTTTTCCGTTAATTTATTGCCCAATCGTAGTCTAAAGTCTAAATATAATATTTGTTTATGCGAATTCCTAAAAAAAAAACGATTTTACAGGTCTTTGTCTGTCTTTTGACCGAGCATGCCCAAGCGATCACCGCCTTGTTTTACTCAACTAGCAGGCTGAATAAAGTCATATTGTTCACTATTTTTAAAATCGATTTTTTTCCTATCATAACGTTCCCAAGTATTGTCATTTATCTTCTTTTGTATTTTTGAAAACATGTTTCTTCGACAATTTAAATTTTGTAATTTGTAGTATTTCCTAAAATCAAAAATACTGTATTACATTAATATGTGGAAATCAGACATCCTTTAGTTGGTTAAATTATATTTTCTCAATTAAATTAGTTTGTAACGCTATAGGATTTCCGAATACAAGAAAATAAAATAATATACTTTTTACAATTAGAAAAAAGTAGGAGGAAATTGCCTTGCAAATTATTTATTTAAATATATTAATTTTGGACAAGATTCCAAATTCCCATAAGAGTTTGAAAATGTTAATTTCAAACTTATCAATGGATAACCTTACCTTCGCAACATCGTATCTAGTTTTAAGATAGTAGACAAGAAAAACAAAAAAACGTTTACTTTTCTTTGACGTAAATACCTTATATGTTGTGTATGCAATAATACGGAGTATATTTTATTACGTGTTTTAGTTATATAAACACGACTTCCCACAAAAAAGAAGTGTAATGTATTTAGGATTCATTTATGAATGTTTCCGTTTCTTTATCCCTGCTTGTTACGTGTTAGTTGTGTTATGACAGTCACCATCTTGGGTTAGTAAAAATATCATACCATATCTTGCGACAGGCTTCGAAGATGGTTTCTGAACTGAGTGATGGGTTTCATGGTTAGTGTTGATTCAGCAGTGTTAGGGGTGGTCGTACGTTTCGGCGCTATAATCGACAATAACCCCAAACATTAGTACACCCCGAGGCTTTGGTTTTAATTTTGATAAAGACTTTACTTAATAAATATGAATATTGAGATACGAATTCGGGCGACGATGCAAAGCACAGGCGCCATGGTGGTGGCCAACGAATCGCTTCAAAGGTGGCTGACATCAGGTCAACAACTACCCCCGCTATTTAGGAAAAGTAAGTCCCCAGACTCCCCCACCAGGGTTCACATTCAATTGGCTAACCTCTGCACGGTGCGTAAACCGGCCAGAACCACCCGAGGTGTTCCTTAGATCGAACCCAAGTTCCCAACTGCAGGCAGAGTTCACTTAGGCCTTTCCAGGTTTGTCGCTCTTTGAGGAGGCTACCGGATGGGAGCTGAACCGTGAGTTGGGCGGGCCTTATAAACATAAGCAGGCCATCAGGCCCAAGCTGCATGGTCCCATTAGGTCCCAAATTATATGATGCGGTATATATTATATGATATTATGCGACAGATGTTAAATGAATGGGGTATCGACAGAAATTTCTAATTCTCCTAAGGGTACCACGACTTGGGTAACTTTAGGAACCCCTGCCTTAGCTTACGATATTATAAATTTAATTTTTAAAAATGTTTTGTTTTTTTTTTAATTCAAACCTTTGTATGGTCACAAACAGCAGAATATTTCTCTCCCATTATTATTTAAAAACGTATGATGCTCGTTGAAAGCTAGTATCGCCCGCGCCCATATGGCCTGCGCGGCTCACATTGCAAGAAAATATATAGATGAGGCGTTTCGAACTGTAGGAACCTATTCAGCAGTCCATAAACTTATCGAAGCATCTGCCGAACTCTAGATCTCCTCTAGACCTAGAATCCCCTACCAGGATTCCTCCTTAAACCTCTTCCAGGATTGATCAATACTGGAAGAGGATTTCAATTAAGGAAATATCCAGAAGTGGCACGGCGTGCACGGCGCTATACAGTCTTTTCTTTCCTAACATGATCACACTCTGTAAGCATACAGTTCCTAATGGCTCAATGTAGCTTGGGTGGTGTTGGCCAATATTTATGTCACTCAGGCCTGCTCAACTCACGGTTCAACTCCTATCCGGTAGCGTCCTCGTAGAGGGACAGCAGGGGGTAGCTGTCGACCTGATGTCATCTATCCTTGAAACGATCCGTTGTATATCCGATTCCGAGTGACCAAGAATGCATATGTAACGGCCCTTAAGTACCGTTACATGCGATCAACAAATGCATCGATTTCCAGTGAAATACACTGACACAATTCAGCTATTATTTTGACTAGTGAAGCGATGAATCAGCACGATAAAACAATACTTTTACTCGGAATATTTCGGATTGCATCATTTCCCGGCATATATAAACCGGCGAAAAAGCAACCAAAGTATCACTCCTCGAGTGGTCACGTCTTCGAGATAGCGACGGCACACTTCGTTGTCCCGGCTTCTTGGTCACTGATCATGGTACCCCTCTCACGAGGTCGCTCAACGAGTCCGGCTCCTTGGTTTCCTTTCCTTATCTTTCCCAGTCACGAAGCATCACTCTGCAATCCCACATACTCGAGCCGTGCCCAGTACAAGATACTAGGAGCACAAATACAATCCTCATCCATATACCCTCGTAACTGCAGTCGCGCATCAATACACTCGCGACAACATGACCTATTCGGGAAGCGTTATAACTGGCAATATCAAACTTTCAATCGATTCAATATATACCTTCTGCTTCACTCAAAACCGCCTTTCAATAGCGAGATAACTCGTAATTTGATACCACCACCTCACACCGAACAACTTGGAGTCTAGTGAGGGGTGGTCTCTCACACATATATCAAAATGAATTACCGATTACGTCAGGTAGAGACTGCGCAAGCTACCACGAATTAGTGACCAGGCTGGAGGACGGAGAACTCCGGTTAAATCTGGTATTGAGGGCGCGGTCAGCCCGCTGGGTTCACTTCCCAGTGCCTCGCGGTAAGGCGTTGTGGCGTAGGCGTAGTTAGACGAGGGACTGTGTTGTTCCACGTATCTGCGTTCACCCCAAGGTTGAAAGAACGATCTAATATCTTTATAACTTCCTGGGGCGGTTGGTTCACCCGTAGCAGTTGACAGCTCGAGAGTGTTTTAGACTGCTTTATTCGTGTATGAATAGTCCTATCTTCGTTTTCTTTGTGTGTGCGCGCAATGTAGCGCGGGGCGCGGGGGCGACTCTTATCTCGCCGGGGATCTTGTAGCGATGCATTGTGTTCCTCTCCTGCGGTGTACGACACATTGTCTAACTAAATCTCGCAACGTTTTAAATGTTGTTCGCCGTGCCTCGATACCGAGCTGCGCCCATGTTCGATGTTGTGTCGAGCCACATCCGCCATCTGCGCCCCCCTCCCCCCCTCTCCCCAATATGCACAGTCGAATTTTATCTTTCTGCGCCGCGCTCGTTGAATCATTTTCCTTTATTTTCATTTAATTTCATTTATTGATTGATTGATTGGGGTTATTTTGAGTGTGCATAATGATGTAGAGATGTACCTATATATACAATAATTAAGTTGTTATTTAATATTAACTTAATTATATACATCTCTACATCAACACGTACAATATGCCCAGATCTACATCAACACGTACAATATGCCAACACTCAAAATATGCCCAGATGTTAATGCCCACTGTAATTTGTTGTTTTCTTTTTGTTCTGCTTTTCTTTTTTTTTTGTTATCGTAATCTATTACATTATTAACCATTGGATACTATTTGGTCTACGTTCCTTGCTGATTGAATTACATATAATGTATATGTATGGTTGTATATCAATTTAAAGAAAATAAATAGAAATAATAAAAAAAAGAAAACATGTAATGTAAAAATAGTTTAACAGTAGGGCATGAAATCGTACAACTAAAATACATAATTAAGATAAGATAACATTTCGGATATTTAAGGAAGACCATTTAATTTTTTTTATCAAATATGCATAATTCAATTTCTAAAAAAATATCCAACAAAGGACTACTCAATATTTTACTTATGATTTTATATTTTTTTACACGACTGCCCAAGAAAAGGAATGTAATGTGTTTAGGATTCATGTATCTATCTTTTCCGTTTCTTTATTCCACCATAACTTCTAAACGCTTGAACCGATTTAGAATTGTGTGATATTGTTAGAATCTTTATGTCACCGCGAGTGCTCAAATGTCAAATGTCTAAAGTGCTCAAATGTCAAATAAATAATAATCGTAATGTCCAAATGTCAATAAATTAGGATAAATATATCGTGTTTAGCATCAAATGAAAAGTATGATGGTATATCTTAATATGCTATGCTGGATCTTTAATATGCTAGATGAAGATTTAAAAATGTATGTGCCTAAGTCTTCTTCTTATTTTAAAGCCAAAATTGATTCCTGCCTATAACATGACGCCCGGTAAAATATTCACAAATTAATATACCGAGACAGTTCCCATCATTAAATCTTATCCCTGACAATTCTTCTTATTATTAATATTTTCGTTGACTATTTTTATTACTATTTCTTATTCATTCATTTTGTTAACTATTGTTTGATATTATTTGACATTTTGTTTTATTTTTATTTTATTAACACGATTATTTATTTTCTGTGTTTTATTTCCTATTGTGATCATTAGTCAGTGATTATTAGTTATAATTTGTAATGGTGACGGGAATATATACATAGGTACTTCTTTTCCTTTTATTTTTAATTCAAATTGCCGAATATATGTGAAATAAAAACTAGAGAGCTAGCTGCCCTGAAACAAGTCCTGGCACTTAGTTGGGCAGCAGCAGTAGGTACATACATGCTAATGCTCATATCGGCCGTGTTCAATTTTAATTTTAATTATATATTTTTTTATTGATATGATATTAGTGATATGCATTGTAAATGAATTGTTAAATTAATTAATTAATTAAATAAATAAATAAATATCGTATTAAGTATCAAATGAAAAGTATATGAAAAATATATGTATCTATACGGATAAATATACAAACTACAAATATTTATAAAATAACCTTTTTATTACTTGAGCACCAAAGGCAACCGACTAAAGTGCGGCGGCGTGCGATCGTTTCAAGATACCTGCCGCAGGGCGATGGGCGAACTTTATTCTCTTATAAAACGTGTTTTTCAGCGGGAACGATTTTTTTTAAATAATTCTAAATAAGCTCACTTTTTGTAAGGGCAGTCGCGTTAATTATTTTTTTAAATTATTGTTATTGTTATTTGGTAACCATAATGACTGTTTCCTTCTCTTTGTTACTTAAAAAAAAAATTGTTTTACACGAAAAATTTAGGGAAATAAGAAAAGTTTTGTTTTTTAGCAAAATTTAGATTTCAAGTTTGCACCGGATCTTTAGGTTTTTATATCCTGGGAATCCAAAATCAGTGATTTCTGGAAAATGTGTGTGTGTGTGTATTTGTGTATGTGTGGCTGTGTGTGTGTGCCTGTGTGTGCCGTATCTCAGAAATTGCACAACCAATTTGGACCAAATTACGTACAAAAATAGTTCACCCTAATGCCAAGATTTCAAAAGCTGATGAGAGTTATCCCCTATTTTGTTTAAAAATGACGGACCTTTCAAATTTACAAAGAAATCATAAATGCGTTAATACTAGCCTTAGAAAAATAAATATATGAGACTCCTGTAAATTCTGGAGACGTTGCCTACAAATCTCACTTACGTCCCTTTGCGACATCTTCGGCAAGCTTTAAATTAAAAATTTTATATACTGGAATTTTAATACTTCATAACTCTGGTATTATTAATGCTAGAATAGAAAACAACAGTTTAATAAAAAACTAAGAATAATTCCTCTAATTTTGTTGTAAAAAAATCTTATACAAATTTAATATTATTTTTTTTTAAATGTTGGGTAGAAAATGAAGAATTTGAAAATTTAACATTTTAACCAATACCTGGGCGCTTCATCAATATGTCAACCAGATTTTTAAAAAATCGGTTTATAAGGTAGGTATAATATTAAAAAAAACAGAAATCAATTTCGAATATAGAATAAGTAAACACTAATTTATCAAATAAACTGTTTTAATGATCGCTATCGATGTCTAGCATTTATTATCATTTGTAACGTTAATTTGATGTGGTTTGTTAATTTTACAAATATTATTTGTACTTACTTGATTATATCACCCGTGTTAAAATGTGTGAACTCTTTAAAAGTATAAAATGTATTTTCTGTAAAGATTTTTTAATGATTTCTAAAAAATACTTACATTTACAATATATTTAAAATACCTATATAAAGGGACATGTTAAAAAATACGGAGAGTCTCCCCGTCTTGTCTTTCTATTTTTGATTTGGCACTGGTTAATATATAATTGGATTTATTTCTGGCACTTGTTAATATTTAATTGGATGTAGGTAATTGGATGTGTATCTGAAAATTTAATTGGTTGGTCCCTTTTACAATGATGTTAGTGTAAGAATCTTCAGACGTTGAAACTGTTTCTGCAAGGTTCGCTCCATTTCAAATTTGCTATGATACGTATTGCCCCTTTTTGCAATTTGAATAAGAGTTCCCTTTAGCGTTCCTTTAAGTGAAAATTAGGAAAGTGGAAAAGCGTAACTTAAAATACATTCAAAATACACATTTCTAGCCTTGACTTCATTTCGCATTTTTATGATCTGTAATAAGAAAGACTTCTCGAAATATCGAATCGTGAACGGATTGCAGCTGATGCGGCCGCAAGAACCGACTAATTTAAGCAATTAAGGACTATTTTATCCCAAAAAAAATCGTTCTCCTTATGAATATTACATTAATTTATTATTCTTGAGCTGAAAGTCTTAGAGTAGAGTCTAGACCAAATCTGTTGAGTTTCCGTAGCGTATAAAACAACCTCCTGCAGCAGTGCTGGTAATAATAAATCATAGTCTTCTGACCAGCACTGTGTTTACTCTGTCCTGTCAGAGTTGCCAGTGTCCTCTGCGTCTGTTGACATGTTGCTGAATGTTGTATGTTGACTTGTTGCCGCGATGAGACAGTGAACGAGGTCGCGTGGGAAGTGGGTCCTCGCCTGAGTTGCCAACCTTTCCTTTTAAGGACAGAATATTTTTTCTTATAATCTGTATTATTTAATTTTTTACTTTCGGTCAGACCAGCATGCTTAATAATAGCCTAACAAAAACAAAAAAAATAAAAAAAAGGGATTCTATAAATGTCTTTTATGTTGACAAAATCTGATTGACTTAGTAGTTTTAAGTATCTAATACAATTATCAAATAATATGTGGGGAGATTCTTCAGAAACCTTTAGTATCGATTGTTAGAATCATTTTAATTTTAAGCGGTTATCTACTAAAACATGATATCAATTCGGTAATCACTGGTTTTGTTCTTTGGATTTTATAATCAAATTATGTAATATAATATATCCGAAGCATTGTGCACACAACTATGTATAAGGTTTTAAAGACAATAAAGTTGACTTGGTTTTGATTTGATTTATAAAAAAAAGTTTATTGATATTATGTAGTTAGTCTTACAATTTTTAGTAGATTAAAAATAAAATACTCAAAGACTATATACCTACTAAAGAAAAATGCACCATTTAGGTCGCCTGATATTACTATCCTTACCTCTATTGTAAGGTTTCGGTTTCAATTCCGGCTGGGTCACCATTTTCCGATGGGATAGAATTAACGGAATCGCATTTCAGCTCTGTCGATCGAATGCAATGACAACATACACTTGCACACATGTTACACGCACATATACATAAAAACACTTCATGGTAGGGTTGGTTGTAAAAGATTGCCGTATGATAATAAACCCGGCCATTGTGAAATTTCACGATAAAGAGTAGAAACAATCAACCAAAGACATACAAAATAAAAAATGCACTAAAGGAAACAGGTCTGCCTGCCGCTCTCCCTACGGCAGGCTTTTGCTGTTTTGTGGGTACCTTTAATGCGCCTATCAATTGGTATATTTCTTATAAGCAGCAACATAACTCTTTCTCTTAACCCCTCAAATGTGAGGCGTCCCTTAAGGGATGCCTTGGCAAAATGTATACAAAATGTATATAAATTTATATAAATGTAAATATAAATGTAAATGTGCGCCGCTTTATAGTAATCCGCTCTATAGTAATGCTATAGCTCTATAGTAAACCCCGCTCTATGTAAATGTAAATGTAAATATAAATTTATATACATTTTGCCGTAGGCAACCCGAGCTAATCGCCATTCATTTGAGGGGTTAACACCCGAGAACATGTTCTATAGATCACGGTAGCACGAGACGCGAAACTCCCTAGGTAGTCCTTACATGGCGAGAAACTGCAGCCAATTGCTTAGGAATAGCAGCATGTCATTGCGCGTTTGAAGAAAATGTCGACTTGGAGACTAAATATTCAGGCGACACTAATTAAAATTTTTAAGTATCTAGTTGATGCAATATTTTACAAAAACTGCAAAACTCGACTATAAAGCGTTTTCCTTTGTGGCCGTTTCCAAATGTGTCCCGCTAGTCAATCACAGACCGCCACTAACAGCCAGTTATGGCCATCAAAACATCATTCGCTTTTTTAACGAGCGATCCGTTTAGTGCAAAATTCAAGCAAAAACGAACTTATTCAAAAACACATTTATTGGTATATTTTGGTTGCAATTGACTTATTTAATAGTAGTTTTAGATCAACGACAACATATCTTCAATATTTTTAATTTCCTTTCCTTAATCGGCATAAATGATCTTAGATTAATTTGTCTACGTTAATAGCTACGTTAATAGCAACAGTTATAGATCAACGGGAACAGATCTTCATTATTTTTTATTTGCGTTGGAAATAATAATCAAATTGCAGTTTTTTGTGGTCTTCTCTATTTGACACGAAGTTGATGAGTTTGATTTCGTATATTTGCGCCTCATTTAGCTTAGTTCACCTGATTTATACCTACAATTTTGATCAGCGCGCTCATCGCACGGTTAATTATCAAATGACAGCCTGACCTCGCCGTTCTTCCTCGTCCTAGAGAAGCTGGCAACCCTGGAGTGCTGGGTCGGGTCGTGACGAGCCCGACACTCCCGCGCCAAACTCCTCAGCGCGGCGAGGCGCCTCCTCCCGCATCGGTTCAGATTATAAACAAGATACGGCGATATTAATTTCGATATTAGTGGCGTCCGTGAGTAGGTGGTTTAGTTCCTTCAAAATGTATTTTGCTTATCGCGCCCGCATCGTAATTGAATTGAGATTGTTCCGCTGATACTGCTGCCTGCATGCCGACTACAAAAAAGTTTCGGAGGGCGTGATAACATTTACTGCGTATTACCAATAATAAAGAGAGCGCCCGCGTCGAGATCTCCACCCATCGCACGCTCGACAATGCGTTTTAATCAGTTATTCATTTTGGTTATTTTGCATTCGATATTTAGGACGTTCTACGATATAACAGTGCGTTGATTAGCGTCGACGACTGTTACTCATAAAAAAAACCGGGAAGTAGCTAAATGACCGTAGTTAATGACGTGCAACAACAGTATTTTTATTGGGCAAGTACCTAGTAGCAGAGTATACCAGAACTGTGCTAGTAGTATCAAGAAGTATTAGTACCGTTTGGAAGTTAGAAGACTATACGCTATTTTTTGAAATATTTTTTTTCCAAACCAATTCATTTATTTAATATTTACAATAGTTGTAATTTACAGTAGTGAACACCTAACTAGGTGCCACCCGTTCTAAGGTAGACAATTTATTTTAATTAATGTCATCTTGAGAAATCTATTGTAATAAAATTACTTATTTGTAATTAATCTACCTTGATAAATTTTACTTAATATACACACTTTTGTATGTTGTGTTTTGTCAATTATGGTTTCATATATTTGTATTAATTTAGAATTCTAAACAATATTTGCATATTTAGTTGTTGCATAGATGTCCGAGAAGTTCTATATCCAAATAAGTTTTTTTTTATTCAGACCGTTTGTATTGCTATTTTCATCGTTTGTTTATCTAACCTATTCACGTTTATCTGATACCTTATATGCATCAGGCTAACTTCTTGATTTCACAAACTGAACGAAAAATTCAACAATATCGATTTCCAGCAAAGAAAATATGTGTTTTTAAAATTAGCTTCAAATTGACATTTCTGTGTTTTGTACTTCAAATTTAAGCTTTTTTGATGTTTCTTAGTTACTGACATCAAGAAAGAAAAGTCATAGAAAAAGTAACAATATTTTTTTTGTGAATACGAGTAAACGCAAAAAAACATTATTTCGTAGTGTGTTATTTTGCAGCAATATAACAACATATTTATGTTTATTTTTTAGATGTGTTGGTATTTAAGGGTCTAAAGTATATTTTTATTAAAGTTTCGTCTTGTAAAACTCTTTAAAACTGTGGCATTTACTTAATGAAAATCATTGAACATTTTGATAAGATCTTTGACTTATTTGACTAAGCCATTTAAAATATTTGTCGTCAAACGTAACTCAATTAATCACAAATGAATTTAAACTTTTTAGGGTTTACAAGTTTTGCAAATAAATTCCGCTACAATTTCATTATTTTTGTTTTTTTTTGCTAAATTTTACAGAAAAACTAACGAAATCTAAAGGATTTTTAACTCTTTTAGATGATTCATTCAAATTTCTGACTTAAAAATTGACGCACAGATATGGTATTTTAAATATCACATTGTATTAATCGTTTTTATCGATATTTCTCGTAATATATAGAAGATTATTAATAAAATCTTAGTGAAATGAACCCTGAAATAAAACCTAATCTTCTCTTACCTATTCCTGAAAATGTTATAGTTGATAGATTTGTAAGTATCCCTTTTATTTTGTTTATGCGTTGTGCTGTTTTAACGCTTCCGCATACATGTATATTCTCCTTTAAGGTTTCTTTTTGAAATGGAATAATTAAATATAGTTGTTATTTATTTTTGGAATTCTCCATTAATAATTTCATTGCTTCCATTCAATTGTTTGTTTTTTTTTCTTTAAGTTTATTTAGCTATTTTCAACCTTTGACTACACCTCGGTCCACATTATTTCGACGTTTCTTTAATTTCAGTTAGAAGTCTAATTTTAGGACCAGGCCAACCCAATGTAAATTTGTGGTTTTCTCACTGGTAGTCGTTTGTTTATCATTGGCTTATGTTTGTTTAACTTAGCATTTCTGTTGCTTCTGTCTACGTTTTTTGATACGTATACATTCTAACTGCATATTAAATAGAAGTCTGTTACAATTCTAATTTGAACTAAGAGAACTACGAAAAAAGTTGACGAAGGCTTAAACAAACAATGACAATGGTTAAACAAACGTAAACAAACGATTTGCATCGATAAAACATTGTTAGGTGGGCAAATAAGGGTTAGGTGGGAAGTTGGTCGGACCCAAATAGGGTGTCGAAAAAACGAGTAGCAATTTGTAAACAAACGACGAAAATAGCGGAACTAATAAGCCATAAACAAACGATAGGCATTGAGCACAAACCCTCTTTCCGATATGGGTCAGGCTGCCCGTAAAGACTATTATCGATAATATGTGGATGGACGTATAAACAAATGTAATGTATGCTAAGAAGACATAAACAATCGAGCTGTATACAAGAAATCTCAACTTTCATTGGGATCGGGCTAGGCGCAATTTCAAATGACACAAGTAAATGTCGATAACTTAGTCTTGCTAATCGATATGATCGGCACATTTCCTAAATATCTCGAATCACGGCGCGCAGTGACGCAACGTTGAAATAGCGGCGGAGATGTTCTTGGAAAACGGGCGGTTAACTTCTCGCTTGACAAGCGTTTAACTAAACGCGCCGCAGATTTATCGAGCGCATTATAATCGAACCGGCCAGCTGTAAATCTTCGGCGGTCGATTTGTAAATCGGCGGGGGCGCGCTTACACCGTCGCGTCGCCTCCACGTTACAATTAAGCGATATCGCAATAATGTATCTTACAGCTGGGTAATTTGTAAGTTGTAATGACCGGAAAAGATAAACATTAGAGAAAGTCCTAAAACTCGAAATCGCATTTAGAATTAATATAGTGCAGATTGTCACGTTTGAGTTCCTTATTCTCATGATCAATAATACTGGGCTTTATCGTGCGGCATTTAAAATCAATTGCAGACATGTAATTTTTATTGCGTTCCAAAGTAGAAAAATCAATAAATATCATTAGCTTAGATCATTTAAAATTTCACTAGTAAAATGGGGTGACTTTGATTACCCGGTGTGAGAGGCTACCCCCAAAAAATTATAAAATCACAAGTTACCCCTTTTCTAAAGTTTGATTTCATATATTTTTTACTGTTATGCAAAATATAACTTGATCCGGATAACACCATTTCGTCAAGTGCCTAACTTTATTGCGATAGATCTGGTACTCGTTTTTGTTTGCTATGTCATTCGATGGAGTTGACAAACTTTTATTATTATCTCGAAAACTATAATTGGTAATTGTATATTTTTAACGGCATGTAGCAAATAATATTTCGATTGAGTTACCTAAATCGTTTTACTGTAAAGTTCTAGTTAAACATCTAAATTATGTGTAATCAATGTTGGAGGAAGTTCATTTTTTAAATCTTGGGTGACTTCCTATATATTAGGGTGCTACAACAGGTAAAGTCACCCCCAAGATAGACAAAGTCACCCCAGGAAAGACAAAGTTCCACAAGAAAATCTAAAAGTCTTAAAAAGGCAACATTTCTACAAAAAATGCAAATTTAACTTCGACGATCGAAAATTGAGCTACCAAGTCGAAGTAATACCAAAAACTGCAAATTACATATCTATGCCAGTCTGGCCAGGTTACTCTGCTATGTTACTAAAGTAGACCACACTGCCAGCGACTTCAGGCCTATGCTAGCCGTAAGCAACCTGACGCCAACGCCTTAGGCGGAGGAGCTTCCAGTTGAAAGAAGATAGAACCTTAATGGATTAAATTCTATTAAAACCCATCATGGACAGTGGCAGCTGGGTTCTTAATACCGGCCAGAACGGTATCCTGGCTAACGAGCGGGATTTTCGGTTGGTTCTAGACTGGACATGGAGTGCCACGGAAAATCCCACTATACAGCGGTGTAAAAGGCAAAGGAAAACCACTACTCTGTATTTCCTCCCAACGCGGCGCGGCTATGATTCGAGCATTCCAAGTACCTACGATCTTCGAGGGCAGGAAGGTGACAATTGCAATCATGGTTGGCTAAATCCGTTGAAAATCATGGTTGGCTAAACCCGATGAAAATCAAATGCTTCTAGAAAGCTAACACATAACGCAAGTATTGACCTTTGACATGACTTAGAATAATATTATTGTTCTTCATTGAACTTTCCCATGAGGAATTTTAAGTAAATATTGAAGTGATAAGCATTACATCGTTAAAGTTATGATAAATATACTTTAAAAATTTAAATTAAATTTAGTTTACTTTAAAAAAAATGTTTACATCTCATCAAAAAATCGTTTAGCGTAAATATTTGAAGAATTGGGCTTTAATAGTAATTCAAGTGGGGACAATTTGCATGGAAATCGAAACATTTGTGGGGTAATTTGGCCTAGTCCGGTTCAAAAGTTGTAAAATACAATCTATTGAACAAATATCCTATTTTTTATTGACAGACTATCGAGGGGTGAAACTGCATTAAAAAAAATAATCATTTAGAATTGGGCGACTTCGTCTAGCTTTATTATATGCCAAAAGCAGCATTTATAAAGACAATTTATAACATTTTATTAATATCATAGATAAATTCGATGCATGCTTTGGAAAGAATCATAACCATTTTATGTAACTATAGAAAACGAAAAGTTATCACCAAAGTATTTTTTTTTCATGATTTAAGGCAAAGTCACCCCACTTTACGTACATTCACGCAGTATTTGAATACATAGCCGATGCCGAAACAGATTTTTAATCTTTATTCTATAGGCGGGATTGCTCATAAAACAAATTGTGCTCAGATGAAATATGTTTTTCGAGATGCGGCCCCGTGTTAACACGCAACCAAAGCAATAATAATTTGCCCTGGAAACGAGGCTGACGCACCCCCAATGGCGTTAATCCATTGTTTGTTGTGCGGAGAGAGCGAAGGCAAATAAAGCGCCCTATCCACTGAAGAATTTGCGAAACTATTTTAATTTCTGGGGCGACGGATACCATATTATAGTTATTTCACACAAACAAATACAAACTTGCTTCTATGGTATGACAAATGACGGAATAGGTAATAGCATTGTTTTATATTATGTAAACGAGGCACGGACGCTCAACCATACCAATAGGCGTTTCAAATATGGACATATATTTCTAATATGGACATACATTTTAAATATGGAACAGACAAACGACAATGTATCAGCCATGTTGTTTTCTTATTAAAGAATGTGTTCCATGAGGAATTAACCTTCCATTTTAATCATCATCAAACCCGGCAATTTATCGCGATTTCTATTCTGGTGATAATAGACATTTATTCAGTCGGAGCGATTTGAGCAGATCTGAGCATATTTCAGAGAAAGTTCACAAATAATATTATTTAATAGAACTGATTAAAAAATAATTATAAATAAATAATTGATGCAGCTGGTACTGATTAATTGATACCACTGATTAATTTAATATATCAAAAAGTAGGAAGGAGACCTTCATGATCTAAATGCTAACCGTTTCGTGTTCTCAAAACGCGTCAACTCTAAACAACCGAGAAAAAAAGCAATAAATGGCAGACTTTCAAAATAGAAATGGAAAAAATGGCCAAGTAATAAACAAAGGATCAATATAGGGCGACCTGGTCGACAGTGGATTAGATCAAATAGTGAAGCAAATATATGCGATAAAATCGCATTTGTCGATTCTATATGATCATTTTTACCCAACATCCATGACCATTCACTATGTACTTGTTGAAAAAAGGAAGGGCGGTCGGATGTGCAATATGGGGATTTTGGTTTTTTATTGATTTCGAAAATAAAACACCAGACTACCGTTTTGTTTATAATTTATTTAACCTGTATCATACGCAATATTTACAGTTTCCCGTGAGTACTGTGGTCAGTATATTATATTATATTTGAATAAATGCCGTATTGTTTATAGTTAAGTTGTCACATATTAGAAATTAAATTTTACCTACTCAATTTCGATGCACCCAGTGGATCAAAAGACGTTATAAGACAGACGTTAAAGATCTACTGTGTACCAAGTGTTGAAAATAGACCTTATTGCTTGTTGTAATATACGAAGTTTTTTTAATTTTTTCATTCTTTTTAAGAAACTATGCGTTTCGTGTTACGTAGTAGGTATTAGTTTGCCATTTTTAATATTAAATCTTCTGTTTTACATATTTACAAACGTATACCTAGGGTATAATAACGATATGTCTTGAATAAGTGTAGAGTGGTCTTTACATACAATATTAAATAATATACTATATATTTATATACAATACTGAATAGATACATTATTTAAATAATGGATTTTCAAGCTATTTATTATTTTTTTAATAAAACTATTAGTTCAGTTGCACCTTATACATAGTATATTGCAGTGATCCGCTGTTGACCATCGGCTGATCCATTGTGTACCAACCCTGGTCCACAGTGGATAATATCTCATTTTTTGGAAGATTATCCGTAACTTTTTTATACACTAATATAAAATATTGAATTAAACACAATGAAAGTTAAATAATATTGAAACAAAAAACTGTAATTCTACTTGTAAATTTCGAGTTATTCGTCTCCAAAAAATGGCTATTTACTGTCCATATGACATTGTCACTCTATCGTATTCTTGATTTCAACGACAAAAATCATTGCTTCACTCAATAGCAATGAATCCGGGTCACTAACATAACCTTAATATCTCGGAAACTAAGAGTGCTACCTTATTCAAATATAAAGTATTTGATAGACATTTCAATACTTTTCCAATAAAATAATAAAAATCCTTTGTTGATGTAAAGTAATGCCATCAAAAAGGCTAAAACGAAATAAACAAGTTTTTGAAAATCGAACTACCAATTCCCTGCATTTGTTTTTGCTTTTGTTTCTGTTCTCTCACAAAAAAATAAAATGCGCTCCTGTTATTTAATATTCATTATTAATATGGTAATTATTAAATAAGCTAGCACTCTTAGTTTCCTGGATATTCATATGATTATGTTGGTAACCTAGATTCATTGCTCTTGATTGTAGTTTGGAGCATCTAAAGTGTCATAATATGATAGCAGATAGAGATGCTAATAAACAGCATCATGCTTCATCCTAGAAACAGCAGAAGAGAACTGAAGAACTTTGATCGTGCTGTAATTTCACTCTAAAGAGAAACTTCAGAGTGCCGCTGTGTTTTGCAAAACCAGGCACGTTGTACATAGCACTTAATATAATTTGCATGTATATAATATGACGCAATTATGATTATAGGTCTTATTTATATTTCGAGGCATCAGGATGGCAGGGTTGTGTTGCTGTCGGTCAGTACCGTTTGGATTCTGTTGGCGAGTGCGCGTAGCGCAACGCCCGCCTCGGGTACGATGTTCCCTCTCGTATTGGTATTGTATGAAATACCCTCTACTGCAAAATGAAACATATTAAACACCTTGTGACGGTTTACTCATACGGAGGTTAGTACTCTATGCTATGCTATGCTATGCTATGCTAACCAACGACTAGAAAAACTCTAGGGCCTGACTTGTATGATTAAAAATTCAGCTCCCGAGCTCAGTGGATAAGGTGCTTAAAGAGCATCGTGGAATATCGCGGCCGAAATCTCAGCAGAGCGTCCGTCCGGGCGCAACAGCAGAAAAATGTTTATAAAGCGGATACGAGATAAAGGCGAAAAGCATATTTTCATTTTATTACCAAATTGCCGATTGGAAGATTGGCCGCAGTACCAATACGAGAGGGAACATCGTACCCGAGGCGGGCGTCGCGCGCCGCGCACTCGCCGACAGAATCGAAACGATACGGACCGACAGCAACACAACCCTGCGACCCTGATGCCTCTAATATATCAAAATTAAAGTAAGTAAATAGTAAAAATCACATTTTTAAAAACATGCTTTTACTAAAATGCTCTGTCTTGAGCCAACCCCGGATGCAGCAGCCGTGTCATAGTGGAACTTAGAACGGGCTATCATAATTGAATGCTATACAGAATTTCGTGTTTGTGCCGTTGATCGTTGAGGAGTCCCCTATTTGGAAGCTAACCCAGGGTGCAGCAGCCCTATCGCGGTGGAACTTATAACGGGCTATCATAATTGAAAGCGTTTAAAAAAAATAGTTCCTGTGCTGTTAACCTTTGAAGAGTCCCCTCATTGGAAGCCAACCCTGGGTGCAGCAGCCCTGTCGCAGTGAAACTTAGAACGGGCTATCATAATAATGCGTATACAACATTTCGGTTCTTTGCTGTTAAAAGTTGAGGAGTCCGTTCGTTGGAAGCCAACCCTGGGTGCAGCAGCCCGGTCGCAGTGAAACTCGAACAGGCTATCATATAATTTAATGTGTATACAAATTGTCTGTCTATGCTGTTCATCGTGGAAGAGTATCCTCGTCGGAAGCCGATCCTGGGTGTGGAATCAGGTCATTTGCCCTTTGTTGTCCCCCCCCCCCCCCCCCTTTCGATACGAGTGCTCGATAGTAGAGGGTTGTAGTTTTGTAAAACAAATTTAGACGGTAGTTTTGCCCTTGTTTAAAGTATACGATATAAACGGATTTGTTTAAATAATATACAAATTTATAAATATACAAATATACGCACATCCACTTTTATATAACTACAGATTTTTCCCCAACCTTCGATTATATAGTTTTTGGTCGATGTCATCAACCTATAGTTCGATTACGATAAAACCAAAAGCATGACATGAGAGATATCAACGAACGGTTCATTGTCCAACTAGTTCTGAAAAATCGGCAAAATATGCTGCTATGAGAGAGAGAGATCATGAGAAAAATACTGACTTTGTAAAGCACTTTATTTATAATAACCATTGAAGGCGAACTTGTATTATTTTTAATACTATAAATCGAAAATATTGCTATTCAGTAAATATTATTCTAATAATAACAACTCTTCATTGAACAAAATCACAGTATTGCACAATGGCGGACTTATCGCACTACGGAAATCTCTCACAGTCATCATGGATAGTTTTGTTAAGAGAGTTGCCGTTTATATGAAAAAATATGCTTCACTTAATAATACTACTATACATAAAATATTGCTTAAAAGAGCTGATGCTAAATAAATATTTAATAAAACAATAAACATAACATTAGGAAACAGATAAAGGAAAAGGACAGAGCCGGGAGAGTGTTTACGTTTAATGATAGACGAAATGCTTTTTCAGAGGAAGCTTGAAACTCGAAAAGGAGCAGCCACAACGAAAATAGAGAAAATAATAAATGTCCTTTCGATCAGCATACTTTGTTTTCTTTTCCAAATTTACCACTTTTCATTGCGGAATTCGTTAGAAAGTGCTGATGGTGTTGAATCTCATTTACGCACTCACGAATACACTATAAGCCGTGGATCAATATGAAAGGAAGAATTTACCCATAATGGCATTAGAGGGTTATGAAGGGATGCAGCGATCGCGATCATTTTGCGAGGAACAAGATAAGGGGTAATAAATTTCTTTCGATTCGATGCGACTGGCCACATTACGGTTGCCGTACGAATTTATTTCGGCTTCTTTCACCGTGTACTTATTTACTAAGTTGAAGATACGCTAATATAAAAGAAGAAGAAAAATGCACATATGCATGTAATAAAAAAAATTCAAAGATAACGACGAGTGCTGCTAATCATGATTCGCAAGTTTTTCTTATTAACTGCCCCTCGACATTCAGTTTTACACACCATGTACACGTCAAGCGGCGTATACATATTAGCAATACAATATACACTGCTACGTTCACACTATGTGAACGCATCGTATGCACGAAACGGGCATCTATTACGAACCTCCTGAGCATGTATTTTCCGCTAGTTTTCCACGGGTCCATCAACATGGAGTTCATCAAGCTCTCGCAAATAACTATTTTTTTACCCAAATCGTAATTTTTCGACGGTTTAAAAAATATGGATGGGTAGTAGTCGAGGCTACTAATGTGATGTTTCAGTGACAACGTTACTTTCAGGATTGGCTCGCAGTACTTGATTTTACACAAAACAGTAATTTATTTTTGTCAAACTACGCTACATACTCGTACAATGACACGCGCTCTCCGAGATCCTTTAGCGTGCACTGACTCGTCGTTTCATTACCCGATTAAGTCCCCCTCTCCTCCCTGGCATCGTCCAGGGGTCGCGGAAATTTTTGTCTGGTTTGCTCATCGCTTTCAACCTTCCTCTGTCGAACGCTTCCCTCCCCGTTATCCTCCGTCAGGTAGCATTCGAGTTTTAAACTCGACTGTTTAGGTGTTGCTCTTGATTTTGGAATGACACTCAGTATTGGTACTCAACTTGAATATGTTTTCACGTCAAAACATTCATATTAGGATTAACTGTAATTTACATGCTTCGATTAGCATAAAAGTATTTTATTCAGTCCACTCAATTTCAGATTCCATGGTTGCGCTGGTTTGACCGAAAAACCGACCATCCATGGATCGCTGTGAGCACACAGCAAATGCCTGTAGCAAGTGCGCTGTTCGTACGCGCGGAGATGTACATCATATGGAATGTTCTTGCAACCTTTCCTAAGTAGCACAAATTAGCTATATATAGGTCACTGCAACGTTTCCGCTACAGCTTTTAGTCACAAGAACTAATAATATAACAGTCATATAAACGTCTTTAAAACATCTATACCACCGAATTAGGCGCATTTTATACGGCTTTGAGCTGAATAGTGGCTGAATAGCGGTCATAACAGCTACCTTCAGGGGTATAAGAAAGCTGAATAAGCGTTTATAAAGCAGTTATAGCGCATGCTGTGACACCCTTATATAGCCAGAGCGGCTGTAAAGTGTCTCCAATTGTTACTTTATTACAACTTCTAGTCGGGCAATGCCTTAAAATTATTTAGATTGGAAACGAACGGAAGCTGCATAATCATTTGCCATCGCAAACATAGAATTCCTAATGGCTACTAATATATTTTATTGACTTAAAATCCTCGACAATATTAAGTAACATGTCTAACAAAATTTTAACGCGCCTTCAAAATATTAATATTTTAACCCAATTTTAATTCATAATTATGGTTTAAAGTTTTTTTGTTAATTAATTTTATTTTTCGCAGTAAAAAAGAGCACTTGCTGGGCATTGTTTATACGCTTTAAAATAGGATTTACCTATAATACGTGTATTTTATGACATACAATAATATAATACAAAAAAAATCTTATATGGCTTTTGTGCTTGTTGGGTTGTTGCATTTCATATGTTGCTAATATCTGTACGCGGCTGAATTAAATATAATTCCTGGATTCCCTCCCCTTCCTCCCCATTTTGTTTCGGTGAATGTACAAAGTTGTAATAGCGCTTTTAGATTATAAACTTTGCGTCTACTGCACTCAATAAAATAATACGCTTATATACAATTATAGGACTTTAAAGTGCGAGAACAAACCTTCTTCACATCAATTACGTAGTTATTACTCGGCGGGCCGTCTCGTTGCATCTGTGGAAAGGCTGGCGATCGGGAAAGGCCGCTGTGTATACCCTACGTATCACAAATCGGATAATTAAATCAGCGCTTTTATTTATTACGGACGGTGATGTTAACCATCGATTAGTGGTTGCTTTCTTGGCGAAGATTCGTTGTGGTGGCGTCAGCGGCCGGGCTGTGTCGTGCCAGGCCGTAGGTCAGCCGCGTCGGGTTTACTCGGGTACTTCCGCAAGGCGATATGCTGGACTGACTGCTGACACACTTGAGGATACGCTATCCTAAAGAGTTTTACTCGGGACGAGTTTTTAAATGAGTCTAATGGAGGTCAAAATCACTAAATAAAAATAGATTTACGAGAGAATCATTGTCAGGAATCAGATAGTGGTCTGTAAAAGAATTGATGGTTTGTAACCCTACCTTGAAATAATTTACACCTAGTAAAAGTTATTGCAAAAGCGACGTCACCTCAATCTTTGGCTAAGCTAAAAAGACCCAAACCGCATCTCCACCCCCCCCCCCCCCTCTGCTCCGGAATAATATAAAGAGGTACGTTTTTCTTTGCTAATAAACCCAAAACCCTAATTTCTAGGCCTACAGTGACGATGTCTATACTTTCTATGTCTACAACTATCTAAATTTAAAATTCTTTGATATTAAATAGAATCTAAATGAAAAAGTGTTGAATCTAATAATTTATTTCGACAATTGCATTTGTACCGCTAAAACTTCTGTCAAGCATCCGCCACGTAACGAATCATTATAAAACCACTAAAAAGCGAATTAATTCAATTATCTAATGCAATTAGGCAGTATCATCTATGTATGTTCTCTGTTTCTTTATTCCACCATAACTTTTGAACGCTCGAACCGATTCAGAAGTATGAGATATAGTTAGAATCTTTATGTCATACCGAGTGTCATAGGTGCCTTTACTGTCTTAAAAAATATCAAGCAAATAGTTGTCTAAATGTCCAAATCTACAATGGTCATTAAATTAGTTATGCGTTAGTCATTTGTTTCACTCTCGAAACATTGTACTTAAAGACTTAACATTTGGTACACAGATGCCTTGTTAGACCGAAATCACATTATGAAATATTTGTTGAAATATCTCAATATACAAGCTACACTAATAATATTTAAATTCCTCCTTACATTTTAATCAAATATTAACGCTATCTGTTACTACGCTTACGCTATCCAACCCCGCCCGTATACCCTAACCCAATAACCGTAAATCAAACCTCAAGCCCAATAGCCGTAAAACCAAACCGCGCCACTGGCAGAGGGCGGGTAGGTACGTCCGCCGGCCGACAGAGGGCGCTCTTGGATTTTATTTGGGAAATTGATATTCAGATGAAATCAATCCTTGGTTACTTGCCGGGAAAGTCTTGGGGGGACACAACCAATTTATTTGTAACTGTAACAGATATAATAATAAATAAATATCGTTATATATGATGTATGGTTAAGTAATTAATTGTGAGGGATTGCAGTCGAACCTATTTGGCGTACTTAATGAAAATGGGATTCGTGATGGAGCGGGCGAACAGTTCGGAAACAATAGCATCGCAGGTTCACAAGCCGCGATTCCGATCGACACTGGCAACAATTCATCAACGTTGAAACGCCGCGCAATCTAGATCAAACAATAAAATAGCAAGGAAACGTTTACACGGTGCAACGCGATAGCCGCGGCGTGTAATAGAACTGTGCAGCAAAGCACAACAAAATGGCCGAGATGGATGCCCCGGTCCGGGACGGGACCGGCCCGGCCGAGAGTTAGCTATTCATGAGGTTGGTCGGAACGCCGAACGGCCGGCGCGGCGTTATCGGCGGATGGGAAAAAATGGGGGCCAGTCGATTGTGCAAGTGGAACGCCTCCTACGCACGATTTACCTTTCAACTGCCTTTCAACAGATTCCTTTCCCGTTTCGGATAAGGATTCGCGGCGTGTTCGCGCCGCCAGCGTCGCCCGCGCCCGCGCGCCCGCGTCTCGACCTGGCCGCGAGGCTTCGGACACACACAATTCCTCCCTCGTCACATTTTGTTGATACAGCGATTATAATAGGAAAATACAACGCACTGCAAGTCTTTTACAGTGCAGGCGACCCGAATGTGGAACTATGTGCCTTTGCCACTAATACAACTTCAAACCCTGATCGAGTTTTAAAAAAAATATTAAGAGACATTTAATTAATGGATATATAAATAACTCCCCCCCCCCCCTCCTCCGCCTGTCTCCTAGCTTATCCTTATATCCGATTCCACTCTTTAATATTGAGTTAACATTTGTAATAATTTCTGTCTTATTTTCATTAATATATTTATTATGTAACTGTACCTAGTCATCTATTATGACCCCTGCTTTACAAAAATCACATTTGTTATTTATTAATTTGCTTACATAAATATTTAGTTACTATAACCCTGATGGAATGGTCGTTAAATATTGCCATTTGGGTATAAACCTACAATGTTGTATTCTAATGTGTAAGTTTTTCAAACAAACAAAAGAATTTACTCAGAAGCAATTTGCGGTGATACTTCTTAAAAATGAGACCAAAACATACGGGTACAGGGATAGAAATTCGGATGGTAACGAAAACGTTTACATAGTCTAAACTATCACTCTGAGGGACACAATTGCGGTGTTATTTCTTAGCATATATAATCTACTAGCCAATAGGACATGAAGTTTGCATCGCGGGTGAAGAGGGCGGAAGGGGGAGGGGGGGGGGGGGGGGAGATAATTGACTAAAACCGGCTAACTCGGTTTATTCCGGCACTGGTTGACGTCACGCGACGAAAAGTTTGTTAAAATCTGACTTTTCTCCCAAACTGATGACGAATAAACTCATCAGTATACGATGATTTGATTATCTGTGTATAGAGTTTGTTAAAGTCGATCGACTTGCATTATAAGAAGTGATTGATTAGTGTGTTCGTGTAAATGCCAAGTGGAAATACAGATTTCGCATTTCGTTGGAAAGAGTGGTATCTGTGTCACACACTGGTATCCCAATGTCCAGCGTTAAGCGTGAGAGACGGTTTCGGGAGCGTTGCAAAATAGACGAGGCGAGCGCTGGGAATGGCGGCGCGTGCGCCTCTACCGTTGCTGTGCCCAAGCCGATGAACATAGCGAGTAGACAACACCGATACATCTGTCGAAGATATCTCTAAGCTGATGGACAAGAATCCAGACGAATCGATTAGCGTCTAGCAGACATACGTTTGGAAGCGGTGCTCGGCAGTCTTCCAACTTTAATACAGGTTGTAGAATATATGTAAAATAGTGTAAAGCGATGTTAGCGCATCTTCGATAACAAACAATAAAAGCCACTATTAGTCTTAACTCCTGAAGCCCCGATTGGCCGATATCGGCCACAACACGATTCAGCGTGACGGCCCCGTTTTAATTTTATTTAAATTTAATTTGTTTTATTTTATTATGTTATATTATGTTAATATGTTTCATTTTAATTATGGGTACAGTGGTTTGGCAGTAATTAATGTTTTGGTGAGACAGTGTCGTAATTCAATTTTTTTTCTAAGTTTTACTAAAATTTTTTGATACAGAAACTTGTCAATCGGCTGAGGGGCCGAGGCCTGAAGGGTTAATAAGCTTTCGAGTAATTGAATCTTTCAGGTTGCGAAAAAGGAACTCTTCTGTCGAGTAGTTTAATTTTTATTTTCGCTGATGTTTCATTTTGCTCAGAGCGATCGCTTTCCGTGTAGCAGAACCCCATGGGTACGCTGTCTCGATGGAAACACCCGCGAGTGAGACCGGGCGAGATATCCGAGCCGAGCTCATGAGATGGACAGTCAACTGGGCTTGTTAGCGAGACCACTGCCAATATTGTTTCTTCGCCTCTCCGCGTCGGTCGGACACTGCTCGCGTGCTTTATGCGCCCAGCCTCGAAATTGATTCGTTGCGGCGATACCACCGTCTTCTCCGCGTTGTCTTGTCGATTGTTTGCTCATTCTAGATATTAATAATCGAGACTGTATAAGGTATTAAAATCGTGACTACGAAAGAGGCACATATTTGTGGGAAGCCTGTTACTGATTTCACTATTACATTATTAAAATTTGGCGATTGATATCGAGGGCTTTCGTACGATTTTTAAATACGTTATTTCCGATAAGATTCCGCAATAAAATTTGAAAATTATAAAAAAATGGAAAGATCTATTCTGATCAAGTCATTACTTACACATATACATATTATTACCACTCTTCGCGTAGTTCGATAAACAACATACTAACAAATATCTCTAAGACACACCAAGAAATATCAACATAGCAGCCCTTGACGATTCTTAAAGGGTGGTATAAAGGTTTTAGTTTCAGTCGTAGGAAAATCATCTTAAATTAAAACATTCAATATTTAACCTTTGGGTTATAGTGCTTAAAAAGACAATTGAGAAAAATATGTATCTATATTTTTATTACTACCATGCATCTTTATCAGTTAAGTAATTATCTATTTTATCATTTGCTTTTTTACCCAGCGTGTTTTTAATGCAAACCTAAAATGTTTTACATGCAAATTGAAAGTTTTTTCTGGAATTTTATTATAAATGTGAATACGCTGCCCAATAAAAGAGGATCCTATTTTTTTTAGTCGAAGCTGTTGAAATGTAAGCTAATTTTTGTTTATCGTGTTTACATTGTAGCGATTAATTACTTTTGTCAACTGTTTCAGGTTTTAGCAAAAATTTATCATATTTGCAAAAATAAATTGAAAAGATAAATAAATTGCGAGGATATTAATTTCTTTAAAAAGTTCACTCAGTGTGTTCCTAGAATCTAGTCCATAAATTGACCGAATAGCCATTTTTTGCAGCAGATAGATAAACTACATGTCAGTAGCTTTTCCCCATAGCAGTAGACACTTTTTCCTCTTCACTGTAAAAGATAATGCTATGGAAATAGCTGGAGTAGATGTTGGATCTATCTACCCTTAAATAATAATATTACGCAACACTAATGTGTATATCCGAGGTTTTGTTCCGCCAGAAATATATTGGTTTAAAAATTCTTTCAGATTTATTTCGATCGACCTTAAATCGTCCCACCATTTAAAATACCTAAGTGAGGGATTAAGGAACATCCTTCTGATAATCCTGACAATCAGAATATTCTGATAAATAATAGTGATGATAAGAGTTCTGATAATTTTACATAATATCAACTATTCTTCTATCTATGGATAAAAAAAACGCATTAGTCTCTGTCGCGCATATTGGCTGCGCGTTTTTGATGTGCGCGAAAGAAATAGTTAGATAGTTTTAAATACGCTTGTTGACTATATATACAGGGACCAGCTACTATGGTCTTTAGATATTTATACAAAAACGCGGGATCTGTTATGTGGTCATCTTATCATTGCATTGATATGGTCGATCTCGGTAATGCGGTATGCATTTTCTTCTTTGAAAGAATGGCAGTTTATTCAGAAACGTCGCGTTGGGCAGTTCATTAAACTTCAGCACTTCCGCTTTAATAATAATCGGCGTCGACGTTCTATTGTTTTCTGCCGTTGCTACGCTGACATCTCGATCTTGTGCCAAACCGCGCTGTGCCGTTTCTCACGCGACGCTCGCCTATAATTGAGCGCACTGTATCCGCGGATTCGCAGATCGTGTAATCGATGCGGTCGCGCGGGCGGGATTTATTGTCGCGCGCGGTCGTGTAGGGAAGACGTGTCACTTTTCGCGCATAGGCGAGGGCTATCGCGGCGCTGTTAACATCACAAATCAAAAGCGTAAATAAAGGCGCGGGGCGGAGGCGTAAATCAGCCGGCCGCGGCGCGAGCGAGCGGCCCGCGAGTCGCGCGACACGGCGCGCAATTAATTCGCCCGCGCGCCGCGACATAAATCACCGGGTCAGCGAACAAGCCGACCCGTCTCTATTAAGAGAGACGAGCGACCCTTCGGCCGCGCGATTAAATTCTCGCGCCGATAGCGTCGCGGTCGGATTAAATTCCTATAATGCCGTTGCGAGTCTGCCATCTTGAAAATTGCAGTATTGTGTGTTCGCACAGCGCGATCAACAGATTTAGTCGCTGGATTAAATTACAAAATGTCATTATTATGTAAAGGAATACAATACTTAATACTCCCTCGCATTACTCGGGACACGCGCATATTTAATACGAATAGATACAACTCCAACTAACTCCAACTATACCAAGCACTCCCTAATAAACAGAGCTATGACAACGTGCAATGTTAGAATCGGGTACGTTGATATTTTTGCGTACGTTAAAAGTGACTTCAAGGAAACCATTTCAGTCCTCGGTCCCAGCAGTTTTTCATGAACAGTTTATATAATATATTTATCATCACTGGAAAAAAAATATTAATGTTTATAATTTCATGTAAAATTTAATTTAATTTTTTTGTTTTTCTCTCTCTAATATTAAAAACACAAGAAATATATAATGTATAAACACGGAGATATTGTGCGCATATCGTTAGCGATCATTAGCGTAAATATTTAATTAGTCATCATTTTATTTTTTATCTTTTTGTGATATAATTTTTGTTAACGCCGTTTACCAAATCAAATAAAATATAAAAATAAAACTAACAGGCAAACTTCATTGAATATGAAATCGAAGAAAATCGCGGTTGTTTCACGTTATAAATAAGATTAAATCGAATTTACTGCGTGAAGTTTGTAACACCCGACGTTTCGGCGATGTTGCAACCGCCGTTGTCTAGGGTAGTCTGAAGAGCTCTCAATCCGTTGCTCCGCGGATAGGCCGCATACCGCTCAATAGAGACGACGGTTACAATTTCTCTTCTACGTGAAACCCTCTTCTTAAAATGTTCTCAATGCCCAACACCGAGCGCAAGGACGTAAGACAAGATACGGTGAGTGTTGTGTGCACAGCGGATTTTCGAAATTCGCCCGAGCCCGCCTCCCCACCACCGTTATAATCTACACAGTCGCGGCAGCGGCCTACCCGCGAAGCAATGGCGGTTGTAACATCGCCGAAACGCCAGGTGTTACAAACTTCACGCAGTAAATTCATTTTTACCTTATTTATAAACTTCATGGAATGTCACTTTTGAAATAATTTTCTTGTTAAAGGAACTAAATCTCCGACAAAACTAAAATGCATGTAGGAACGATTCTTGATGTAGGAACATCCACAGCGAAGCGCAGCGATTCCAGCGATTCCAGATGTGCGCCCCTACGATACAATCGGAGCAAATCGCCGCGTTTACACGTTCGCGGATAATGAATAAGAAAATCAATATTCACGCCGTCACTCGCTTAACTTATTCATTTATGAAATGGCATCGCGGAGCGGCCAAGCCGAGAAGCCGTACGGGGAGTTTTAAATGCAGCACCCCTGCGTGAAGCCTTTCTTAACGTTCCTATTAACATACAAAATTACCCTTTTTAAATTCTATTACCGCAATCAAAGTGCCAGCTTTGTCCCGCCGAGGACAAGGAACAGGCCGAAAGGCGATCTTATCGCGGACCAATCTGTGCGCTCAATCTTTACTACAATTTTAAGGACGTGTTATTAGCATATTAACAATATACCTATTGGAAAGCGCGGCTTAAGTGGTGTAACTTGCTTCTTCTTTTCGTTTCTTTTTTGTCTAATATATTATTTGGGGTTTTTTATAGATTTGGACTAGACGCAATAATGTTTATCTCTTTTTTACTTTCCCGGCCCACCAACCGACCAGGAGGGAAAGTAATGTGAACGCACTAGAATTGTTTTTCGAAACGAAGACGCAAATATCCAATTTGAGCCCCCCTGAGACGATTGAGACTATTTCCTGATTGAAGTCTGGCTGTGTGTGTGTATTTTTTATAAATTTATTTATTTCAAACCAGTTGATAGGAATTCCTACACTTGGTTGTGTCAAAATTAACAAAAATTACCACATAATATTTAAGTATATACCTAAATTATATGGTATAAGATATGAACGTTTATGAACGCAAATTTTCTAAGTTATATAGAGGAAACAAAAAAATTCAATATTTTCTATCGAAATTCTTACATAATTCTTCTACGATAGCGCCCAAACTCTTAATCCGATTGAGGTGGAATTCGATATGCAGGCATCATTTGGTCATGGCAAGAGTTGAAAAGTTTGGTTTTGAAATCGCCCCCTGCGCACTAGTCATATCATCCACGAAATATTGGACTTACAGACTTGGAATTTGGTCCACAAATGCATTGTTGGGAACCACATTGTGAAATTTTGGTTGGAATATTTCATATTAAAGCTACGCTAATAATATAAAAATTCCGCCATATATTTAAAACAAATATTAACGCCGTCTGTTGGCGCTTAACCGAGAAATAAACCGCCTCGTCCGATGCGTTAGCAGCGGAACCTATACGGGTTCTTTCGGGCGCTCACCGATTTTATTTATGAAATTAATATTCAGATGAAATCTGTCCTTGGCTACTTGCCGGAAAAGTTTTAGGGTGAGATAACCGTTTTTTTTAAATCGAGATATTAGACTAGCATAGCAGGCTAAGGTACTTAAGTAGGAATTTTATTATCGTCTTTTTTTATCTATCAAGGAAATGCACTGATCTGCCTACTCATAACGTTCACTTAGCAGTAAATTGAATGCAGATAAATCCACCTCGTATGAGGGTATAATTCATCGACAAATCTCGGCTGAGGTAATTGCATGGTGAGCTTGTCAGCGAGGGATCGATCAGAGTGCGCGCACGCGCAAAGCAAAACTTGATCGACAGAGTGGCGCCCGGCGCACGGTCCACGAGTCCGCACAGCACAGTCCCGCCCCGAGGCCGCGGCCACAGTGAGTTCAGTCTCGTATCGCTGCTCCACGATCTGTCGGAGACCGCGCCCCGTCAACCCATTTGTTTTTCTGATTTGTTATGTCTTACCGGATCGTAGCCTCAAATTCCCAAGTTTCGCAAGACTTGCATCTGCCTACCGAATCGCTTATCTCTCTAATTCGACGTATGTAGCCCCCAGATCGGCATGAAGACCTGCTTGCTTATCACATCGTTAAGTGCGATTATTGCAATGCTGGATAGTTGATCCCGTTTGTCTCATATTCGACTTACGAGTATATATCCTTCAGACCGGCTTTGAAGTAACAATATACAGTCAGGAAGATGTGCTGCTGAAAACATACCGGATGCGCTGCTGTGTTGAGGTAGACGGAATAGCATTCTGAAAGCATCATTGTACTGCAACTGCACTAGTAGATGCCTAAGGTGGGCCTCCTTAATTGTGCATGTAAGGTGTAATGTAATGTAAGGTGTAATGTAAACTGTAATGTAATGTAATGTTTAGGTGCTTGTAATTTGACCACAACTCACTCGTATAAAGACAGGTGCAGTACTTACGAAATAGCTGCCGTTAACGTCATCTTGACAGCGATGAAAGCGAGCAAGCATGGCTGTTCACCCTGATGCCTAGGCTCAATCTCTAGGATTCGATGTCTTCCGTCGGGACATGTCTTAAGTACTTCATCCTTGCCCTCAGAGCCAGTTCCCTTCGGGACAGGAAAACAAGCGGCACAGTGTCCGAATATCTCCCGATTCTAAAGACCACGATGATGGACTTGTCTGCGTTGTATCGCATACTCAATCTGTGTTAAATCGCATACTCCTCCCATATTGTAAATTATTGTAATTTATTTTTTTAATTTATTAATTTACAAAGTTATTGTAAATTAATAAATAAAAAAAAATATCCTTAGGAGCTTCCGAATAGAGGAGCTCCCGTTATAGAGGGCGTCAACAGATTAAACCATATGTCGTCAGCGTATCTCACGTTAAGCCCGTTTTTCTGCCCGGATTTACCAAACGAATTTACCAAATGACTTCTATCCCTACCAATTAATACCGGTAGCCATTTATTTGACATAACAAAATAAAAAAAATTAAAAAATATATATCAATTCAAATAATTACAGGTAAAGTAATCATTTTAAAAAGCAATGCACAAATTAACTATCGCAACATAGCGTTAAATAAAAATTGTTATATTTTTCTCAGTGTAGTCGCGAATTTGAGAGTGATCTCTATCGCTAATCGACGATCTGTCAGACACCGCACCGCGTCCGCTCCTTTGTTTTGCTAATTTGTTGAGTGATACTCCTGGTCTCAAATTCCCAACCTGTCGGCAGACTTGCATCTGTCTAAATAATCGTTAATTGCGCCCAATCAAACGCCGCGTAGCCTTTCTTGCTTCTCACGTCTGCGTCTTAATAGACGAGTCGAGTGCGATAGACGCAGCGCTGCGCCGTAAAGACAATTTTATTACAGAGAGAGGATGTAAATCAAAACGGGTACTCATACGTTTCAAGCTGTGATTTATACTCTACACGTGTATTGAAGTACCCACACTCTGTACAGCGGGCGCGGCGCGTTGAGAATCTCAAGAATATTTTCAATTTCAAGGAATGTACCATAGCTGCGATACGCGTGTGCGATAACGGAAGATGATTTATTATTTTGTGATATACGTAATCCATTTTACGAGATGCGGATAATAATCACAGTCATATACCTACTTAATGCTTTTTTGGGTGGTTGGTATGTGTTCTTCAATCGCCATTTTTAAATAAAGACATACCGATCCACTTATCGCTAGAAAAGATCATTTAGCAGCTGCTATCCTCGTAGAGCGATTCGATCTTGCGTGGCCAATTAGAGCCGATCCTGTGCACAAACTGGTACCAGATAAAGAATACCCAATTGAAATGGACTGGTAATTTCTATTATCGCAAATGAAACCATCGACGACCGATAAGGCCAGTCATGTAGGCGTTGCGTGTTCCTGTTATGATACGCAGTCGATAACGAGCCGACGTTTGAAATGTTGCTTTTAGTGTGTATCTATCTAGTTAATTTATTCCAACCTGAATGCGGGATCGACACAATGCTTGCAACGCGACATACGCAAATTCGCCGCACTGTATAAGGATTACGTAATTAGTTTCGGTTTGCTCGAGTTTTCTTTGTGCTGTGTGAGTGGCCCCAACTGCTAGCGTATCAAATATAATAATCGAAAACCTATACACCAAGAGAGATGTATTTCTAGATTGAACTGCATAACAAGGTAGCGTCGTTGTAGTAATTCTCTTTCCCATATATACTTAGGATGGATCGTTGCTTTTATCCTCAGAATTTCAAACCTACGGCAAAGATGTTCTATGGTATATAGAGCAAGCGAAAAATAAAATAAAAATAATATTTTTTGGTTGAGTACTGACTCAAGAGGGATGAACTTTGGGTGTTCGAGCCTTTTTATGGTAAAAATTGTAAGTGATTTGTGTTAGAAATAGGTATTTTGTACTTTATAATGTTTATTATTAGTATATGAGAAGGCACATACTTGTAACCATTTTGTTACAATAAACAAGTTTAGATACATTTAACAGCTTCTTTTTAGAATTAAATCAAGATAACCTAAAATGCCGTCGAAATTACAGTGCTGTTACGTTTGGTGTTGGAAACTGGCATGAAGCTTCGTGATTACAGGCGATTCCTTATAAACCTATCTCCATATGGTCTGCAGACACCGGCAGATGATTTTGTAACTATTTTGAGCATTCGTTCTGTAGTTTAGTGTGGCAGGGAAACCCCTTGATAGTAGGTAGTATTGCCGCCGGGTGATCGGGTTTTTCCACGTGGTCGGGTCGTACCACGTAGGGAAGACTTCAAACGTACCTAACCACTGCTAACCTTAGTACGGGCACCGCCCTTTCAGGTTAGTTTTATGTTTATTACAACTAACTGTACCTATATTACTGTAAGAAAAGAATTGTTGTGGATGGAATGTAAAAGCTTCAAATATCATTAAAGTATGCAGCTATTAAAAACTCGTTCGTTTAAATTGTTCGACTTGGGAATGCATAAGAGTAGGGCAGTACTGCTAATTAAAAAATAACAATCTAGCAATAATTCAAACAGACATCTTAATGTGCCCTCAAAAGAAATACGCTCGTAATTATAGCTCATTTACTACATTACAGATTTTTACGCGTTTAAGCATCAGATGATGAGTAGCTAATTATATATTTTTTGTAAAGTTAAAGCAATTAACAGCGTGAGGTGGTCCATTAGCGATGCGCCATTAGGCTGGCCGTTCATTGTTGCGTCTTTTTCATCCCTCATTTCCTGTGGCAGCGATCTGCTCGCTGCAAAATGTCCGCCTCCGCCCTCGCCTCTTCGGGCGCCGGAATAACGCTTAATGTTTATTAATCGGGCTCGAGTTGTATCAATCTTCTTGCTTGTCTGCTCCTTTATAAGCGGGGATGCGTCTATATGTATACCGCCGTGCGCCGCGCCCCCGCTGCGGCAGAAATAGCTGCTAGAGTGAAATAGTTTTGATTATTTGCAGTTAGGGCTCGTTCAGACGGGCGGGAACCGTGCGATTGCAAACCGGGCGGCTTGAACCGCAAAATTTTGTTATGTGTTCAGACAGCTGGCGGTTAGTGAGCGAATGGCATGCTGATATTGTGTCGTCAGTTTAAAGATGGAAATCAAAGAAGCAATACTATGTTTGATGTTGCTAAAAAAAATGAGAGGACGGTATTGGGTGCATCCAACATAATCTGATCGACTCTTAAATGGCCAGTTCGTAACCTTATATCTTAAACTAAGAATATTTGTGGAACAAATCTTCGAATATTTAAGAATGTCAATAAAATCTTTTGACGAACTGGTTGAATTGGTCAAGGAAGATATTTCAAGTTCTGAAACCCATATGTGGCCAAGAAAGTGATTTTATATTGCAGATCGTTTATCCACTTCATCAATGAGCAATTCAGTGTTTTGTGTGATCCCATATTGCAGGTCTTTTATCCACTTCATCAATGAACGATTCCAAACGATCAATTACGAACTCGTGGTCTCGTAAGGTCCGAACGGCGCGGTTCCCGTAACGCAACTGAATGCTCTCCTTGGGCTCCATAGTAACAGAATCGCGCGGGCGCCTAGCGATTCTAGTTTCAGCGCTAGCACAGAATAACTATCTTTACGCAGTGATGGTATAAGGGCGTTAATGGCAAAGCATATTTATCGTAACTCTCAGAGCGCTCTCACGTTTTAATTAATTGTAATTTATTTAGGGCCTAAATAAAAAATGTGTCTAAGTGCTGCCCTAGAGAATTAACCAGTCAATATAATAAAGTTATAATAAAACACACTCATCGCTTACATTGTAGGATTAATCGCGCCTGAAAGTTTTCGAAGTCAGTTCAAAGCCTTAATGTCCAAGGCAATGAGCAACTTTTTGAGTCCAAATTTTAAATTGGTTCCTTATCCAGGGATTAGAAACTAGGAATAAATTATAATAGAAACTTTTTTTAATATTATTGCTTAAATTTTTCAAAAAACTCATAAAACTAAAATTCTTCAGATATAGTGCCAGGTACGATATCGCCTTAACACATTACATACCTTTTTTGTTGGGCAGAAGTGTAATAAAAATTCTTTATTGCTCCTCTGCAAATTAACATCAACAATCTGTCAGCAAAATGCCGATTCCTCGCATTTCCGTTCGTTGCCGCTGCGGATCCACCGAGGGGGTAAGAGGGAGTGTTATACGTCACGTACATTTGCGGTATACCCCTTCTACTTATACACAAAGGCGGGAAATGAAAAATTGTCACGAATAATCTCTAATTTATATTCAGGAGGCGTGGCCGCATCACTTTATCACACAACACTCGCGCCGCGACATCGCGCTGACGCAAGGCGACGCGACCGACGTGTCGCCGGAACGAAACAGTTTCAGGAAGACACCTTTTGACACTTTAAGCTGCCTCTACACATCTATCGATAACACGGTTTTGATACTGATATAAAGGTAGAGGTTTTGATACTGATAGAAAGGTTTATATATATTTATATATAAAACACATAAACCCTAGTTCTATTATTGACATTTGTGGTCTCTATTATAAAATCGACTTTCCGCAACCATACCTCATAATACGAATCAAATCAATAAGCGTAGACACGTGTTGAATTTCACTAGGACTACAAACACAGCTAGGTGTCTAAAATGGACATTATCTTTTGTATAAAAATATATTTTTTCATCATGACTTTAAATTTTTATCACTAAAATGCAATGATTACTGTTGAATTAACGTATGCATTTAGCAAGCCAACAAAACTCAATAGAATAGTGATATATTTCTTTGTATGACGCCAGATGAAAAAAAATATATAACTCTTGTAAATATCATATAGTCTTAAGTGTAAACTTCTCAATCAGGAAAAAAAGGATTTAAATATTTTCTCTCATAAAAATGAGCATATCAAGGTTTTTTATTTTATTTTATTGGCTGGCTGATAACGAGCGCAGCATCCTTGTATCATCTTTGTATTACGGCGAATGGCGTTTCTTAAATATAGAATGACGGGTTGAAATGTTTCAAAATGTCCAATGCAAACATAGGCATTTCCCAATCCAATCCTTCGCTGCTATGTGAGTAGCTTTTATTATTTTTATTTATACATCAAAGTAGTCATCCAAAAGAGTGTCTCAATGAGGTTTCAGAGGACGGTGCCACCGCCAATGAAACAATCGATTTATAGCGGCAACGATTTCCAGACCAAATCATCTCATGAAACTCTGAAATTGACTGGCCACCAAGATCATGCGATTTAACACCGTGTAATTTCTTTTTTTTGGGGATTTGTGAAATCTCGGGTCTATGCCAATAAAGCAGAAACGGTTCATAAGCTCAAGGCTGAGATCCAACGCGTCATTGTTATGGATAAATCCTAATACATATTGAGATGTATGTTTAAATCAAAAGGTGGCAAAATGTATAGCTTAGTGTGAAACCCCTTAATAAGAACGAGATAGAAAACACAAATTTGATTTCCGTCCCCCCGCCTCCCAGAATCGACGGTGATCCTGAAGAAGAGGGATAATGTACGAATTTAATTTAGGATAATAAGGTCAAACAGATCAGCGGCGCGTCGAATGGAGCTTCAATAAAATGCAAACGCTGATCGTAATTGCTTTATAGAAGCTTTACATATTTTAAGAAGCTTTTTGCTAAATCTTTATAGATGCGGGGGTCTATCGTGGGTGCGTCAAGATGGCGCTAAATAAAGTTATTTTGTCTCTACTATCGAGATTCTTTAATGTGAATTCACAATGAGTTTTTTTTAACAGACCTATTTATGGAAATTATGTTTAAATGGCGTTAATGCTACAGTTGACTTTCTTTAATACTACTCTAAAAGTACAAATTCTATAAACACCAAATTAACTGGATTAAGGCGCCAGAAACCTGTATTAATACTGCCTTAATAAAATAAGACTATTTTTATGTTATTGTGCAAATTTACGGCTATATTGTATTGTATTGTAGTAGGTACCTAAATTCTTAATTAACTTCTATATTATATAATAAAATGGCATTGCAAATTGTCATTTTCTTTGATAAATAGTTATCAAGGCACTTTTGCATATGTAAATATATACTCGTATTATCATAATAATATTTTTTCTATTTTTTATTTTTTAATTATCATATTAAATGTATGTACTTCTTTATAATAATTTTTATTTATATATACTTTTAATATAAATTCATGTAAAGTTTATGCGATAATCGTATCTATGCATGTATTATATTAGATGTAAGAATATTTATTTATGAATATTTCAACAAAAATACCTTCTGTTTAATTTGGTATCTTCAAATTTTTTAAATATTAGAATAAAGTAACTACCCCCATCCTTGTAATTATTAATTGTAAATACCATTGCAATATAAACATTTAAAAAAATATTAAAATAAAATGAAAACCTAAGAGCGGGTATATCATGCTCTTTCGGCAGGCAATATACGATTTCTGTTGGTACCACCTCGATACAGGTTATTCCTAGTGAGGTGGTAAACCACAAACTATTATTTCTGAATCTCTTTCCGAGTTAGGTAAATTAATAAAAATGTTTAATAATTATGAAATATTAGGCTAAGAGAATGTTTTTGTAATCAAATGTATTTTTTATGGACTTAAATAAATAAAATAAATAAATAAAAATTTTATGGGCGTTATTTCCAGATATTTACAAAATAAAAAGCATGTCAATAAAAATGATTTCATATGTTACTACTTGTAAAAAGACGAACACACGATTTTATTACTAGATTGCCTTTATTTTTCGAAAAGGATATTGTATATTAAAAAAAATCGACTTGAACGGTAAACACCTCGACCTCCTTCATGGTGAATATATAATATTATTGCAACTAAAACTATGTCCAGCGGACGTAAGTAATCAAATACGCCTTTTCAATAGTTTATATATAAATGGGCCATAATTTACTACTATAGGTTTTAAACTTGGTGTCAAGATCCACAAAAAGCCCTTCCGGTATCCTTCTGAGAGCTTGTACAAGGAATCTAAAGTGCTAGACGTTCGTCAGATATACGCTAAGGTAATCCTGCTCTTCTATTATAATCATGAGAGTCATCATGATATATTTAAGACAACAAAAAGTTACTCGAGTAACAACAAACAGACGGCACTAAATCCCAAAGAGGAGAACATATTTTGAATAGAAACACTTTATTACATTGCTCCTAGACTGTTCTAAAATGAACAGTGTTTTTCATGCAGAAATAGTCCTAGATTGTCTGTGACTAGTCACGGAGTATAGATACTAGTCTATAAAGTATTATATGTAAAGGTATGTATATATTTAAATCTCATATTATTATGTATACATATCTATCTACCTAATTATGATATTTTATTTAATACATACTACGTATATAAAGAAATGATGCCGAAAGTAACATTAGGCCTACCTTAGTACATGCGAGGTCTTGTTAGTATGGCTTTGTAGCTGAATTAAATGTAACTTTATAGATTTAAAAAAAATAATAATTTGAATTTGAATCCGCTCAAATCGCGCGGAAATAAAGAAAATGCGTCGCCGTGTTCCGCCGCGCTAGTGCCGCGTAAATTGCAGGCAGTCGTCGTCAGGCCGCGCCGCGATATCAATTTACAAGTTTCCTATTTGCTTGCCGGGGTCGGAAGATGCGCTTCGCAGGTCGCGCGAGAGCTTCATTTCTCTATCGCGGGGGTGTCCGAGAGAGGCTGAGGCGCGCGCTTGTCACGGCTAACGACGGCTTACAACGGCCGCCGTAATGTTGCTGCCGGCCGGCGCGGCCATAATAATACATTCGCCCGCGGCGCCATTTATATTCTCGCGCCGTCCTCCATTTCATTTCCTGATATTGTACGGACCGCGAATATCTCCCGGTCGTCGCGTCGCGTCGCATCGCTCCTGACGAATAATAAATAAAACAGGCGCGCGTCGATCGCCCTCGCTCAATCACACCCAAAGACGGAATTACAACACCTGTCAGGGTGATCACTTATAATAAAACAAGACTCTAAGAATCCAATACTTGCTGCCGAAAAGCCCTAAAGAGGTAATTTCTGGGGAACAAATGATGTTTCGTACTGAAAATATGCATTAAAATTTTCTAAACAATAAACAATACGTCTGCCGTTACAGAATGTGAACTATTGTATTTATAATTTATTTTATTACGGTTTTTTTAACCTGTTAACATGACTTATTTATACGTCAAACGTAAATAGTATCGAGTTTGGATAGGTCGTATGGAAACGTCCTCGAAATATATAATATGTTGAACCCTTGACAGGGTGGGACTTGTTTTTTCGTTTCACGAATGTGTGAGTTTGGGGAGAACGTATCGAGTTCGTCGGTACGTGTACTGACATGAATTAAGGCCAGTCGCGCATTGCCGTGCGTATTATTTCCGGAGAATTTGTGGACTATAGACGCACGTGGAATGGCACACTATGAAAAAACAATCGGGCCGAATTTAAATTCTGTCGTTTGTTAACGAAAAAATATATGTTGCGCGCCTATTGTATGTTGCGTAATTAAAAAGGGCTTTATACGATTAACAGAATAAGAAATATTTATGGTTTATGTATTTATTAGATACATATATAATTCGGGAATGTACTCAATCAAACCTTTCATTTGACACTAAACACGATATATTTATGTTAATTTATTGCCATTTGGACATTTGGACATTTAGATAACTACTTACGTAATATTTGAACAGTTAACCCTACGACACTCGGGATGGCATAACGATACTAACAATACCACATACTTCTAAATCGATTTAAGAGTTTCGAAGTTATGGTGGAATAAAGAAACGGAAAACATACATAGATGAACCCCGAACACGTCACACCCCTTTTTTGTTGGCCAGTCGTGTTAAAATGGGTACAAGAACAGATACAGTTTTGAAATGACACATTTTTTTTCGTAAATAATATTTTGAGATTGTTCTTTCCCAATATCGCTTCGTGCAGATGACATATTTCCCAAAAGCGCACATACAATGCATACGGTTATTATTGTTGGGATCGGAGCGCGCTTCGGCACGTATTCGCCGCCCCGTATGCCGATTGTCTGAAACAGAGAAGTTTGAAACAGAGCGTTTCTGTTTAAAATGTTGTCTCATTGGATGCAGTGTTTGTTCATTATGCGCGCTTGTCTGGCTGGGATTATGAGCTGAGCTATTAAATAAGCGATGTTTTAATGGAACGGAACCGCTCCGTGGCGAAACGGAACCGAAGCGGGCCGCTTCCGCGCTCCTGATAAATCCTCATTGTTCCAAAACGAACGTTTCATTTCATGGCGGGCGGTGGCGGCGCGTCGAGTTCGGTTGAACTTTTAATAAAGTTGAGTGTCATTACGACATTACGAGTGCAGTACTCACCGCGCGGGTTGATAACCTATTCAAAATCTGCCACTTCTGTATGAGCCGATAAAGTACTCAAACCACACCCGCAGCCTATTACAAACACTCTCGCGATTGAATGACTGTCGGGCGAGTGAAAAGCGATAATTGTCATACTTTCGCTATCGCTATCGCTATCGAAATATAACCAGTTAGTTTCTCCTGGGAATCAACCTTCTGGCGCTCCTGGACGGTCTGCGCACCGTGCGGCGTGAGCCAATCGACTGTGCACTCTGACTAACATATTGAGATGTCAGCCACAACGGGCGAGCCCGTCACCACAGGACGTTTTAACGATTGTTCGTTCTATCGACCTGCAGTGAGCGTAGAAGACTTTGAACATAACAAATCCGACGTCTAGCTACGCCACAACCCGTTAGAGACCAACGCCTTACCGCGAGTAGCCAGGTATGTTACCTGGCGGGTGGCACTCGCGCCCTAACTACCAATTGTGACCAGATTTCTCCGGTCTCTCGATTGGTTCCGAGTTCGAGGTCGCTTGCGCGCTCCTCTCCCTTACGAAGCGGTGAAACTGAGTACAGCGATTCTATCGCGGACCAAGGCGTCCTTTGCCCGGCTCTGAACCGGGATCGGATGGCCAATGGTCATTTCAAGAGCAGTCGCCGTAAGGTAGGCAACCACCCCCGCTCTATACGAAACAATACAGTTCCCAGACTCCCCCGACTGTTAGTCGGAGAGCACAATCGATTGGCTTGCGCCGCTCGGTGCGAAGACCATCCAGGAGCGCCAGAGGTTTGATTCCCAGGGGAGACTGGTTGACCCAGTGTCCTACCCAGGTTTGCACCCCGTGCGTGGAGGCCGTCGGATGAGCGTTGACCCGTGAGTGTGACCGACCCTGAACACATGGGTCATCGTGGCCACCTCATCATGGGCTCGGCCACTCTGACTAACAGTCGGGGAAGTCTGGAAGCAGTACTGTTACCTATAGAGCGGGGGTGGTTGCGGACCTTACGGCGACTGCTCTTGAAACGACCATCGGCTATCCGACCCTGGATGAACAGCCGGGCAAAGGACGCTGTGGTCCGCGATAGATTCGGTAAACACCGTTTCACCGCTTCGCAAGGGAGAGGACCGCGCAAGCGACTTCGAACTCGTAACCAATCGAGCGACTGGAGTAATCTCGTCACAATTGGAAGTAAGGGCGTGAATGTAAGCCCGCCGAGTAACACTCCTGGCTATCTCGCGGTTAAGGCGTTGGCCTCTTACGGGTTTGTGGCGGAGCTAGACGGTGGACTGTTTTGTCCAAGTCTTCTGCGCTCACTCCAGGGAGATAGAACGACTATTCGTTAAAACTTCCTGAGGTGACGGGCTCGACCGCTGTAGTCGACAACCCTAGTTATCGAAATATAACTACATATACAACTATGTACCTAACTACATATACATAACTACCTTTCGTTTACTCACTTTCCTCTCGCTACACAAATCATAGACTAGAAAACCAGCAGATCAGACTGGCCCGGTGGCGTAATGGTCACCTGATCTTTTATTGTAAGGTTTCGGGTTCGATTCCCGGCTGGGTTACCATTATCGGTTGGAATAAAATTAACGGAATTTCAATTCAATTATGTCGATCGAATGCAATAACAAGACACACACTTACCCATACGCACACATACAACATATAAATATTTCATAGTAGTGTTGGTTGTGGCTCTACATTCTGTCAAAAATGAATTACCAATATTCGCAAAATTTCGAAACAATAACTTTAAAAAATAGTGATTAAAAAAAACCTTTCTTTACTTGTCAGGTTAATGCTGATTAAATAGTAATTAAAACTAATTAACTTTTAAATAAAACGGAATAATGTTATAAAATAATGTTTGACATCGCTGCCACTCGCTTTTTATCGCTCAGTGTACAGTAATCTACGAGAACACAGCGAGCGGTTGCCAAGGAGTTCAAAAAACAATTTCAAGCACGAAATTTTATCATATAACATAAAATTAAAATAATTTATGCGCACGAAATGAACACATCTTTCTAAACGTTGTATTTTGCGACAAAAGCGGCACAAATTGATCACATGTTATTGCAATAACTCCATGGACTCCCGGCCATACAGGAATCGAGGGAAATGAAAAAGCCGACGAACTTGCTAAGACGGGAGCAAAGGGAACGTTATACGGCCCTGAACCTTGCTGTGGCATACCAAAACGCCTTGCAAACCTAATGCTCAAACAAATATGTTTAGAACAATCCGTCAACCACTGGAACAACACGCCAGGGTTGAATCAATCCAAAGCGCTAATTAGGGCCTACGACCCTAAGACGGCCCGTGAGGCCTCATCGCTAAATAGGAACAATCGACGCCTATTGGTGAGGGCGCTCACGGGGCATTGTGGCCTTAACAAACACATGTACAACCTCAAGCTCCTAGACACAAAAATGTGCAGGTTCTGCCAAGGGGCAGAGCGTGAAAGATATAACATCTGATGCGTAAAAGATACACCCACTTGGGTGGTCATTACCTCCAACCTGAGGAGGTAAAACAATCTGGCGCCAAAAGCCTGTTGCGGTTCTTGAATGTCATGAGGCTCAGCGCAGATCTATAGTAGGTGACGAACACAATACATCAGCAATGGTCGCAGTGTTACAAGGCTCATAAAGACCTTAGAAAAGCCCCACACAACAAATAAAAAATAAAAAAACTCCATGGACGAATTTTATCTTAGCGGGTTTTTTCAGTTTTCGTTCTATAGAAACGGTAAACAATGAGAATTTTCCATTTTCGCTTAGAAAGGTTCTACAAAAAACATTTTAGGCCGCCAAAAATAACAAATGTTTTATTTAAAAAAATGTTATATGAACTGTTACACAATATTCTAAATTTCATGTAACTAAAGTTTTATTTATTGCTCTTCTATATCTTTTGAGAATATTGTAGGTTGATACCATTGATAAAAACGATCCAAAATGACTATTAATATGTAGCAATTGTCAATTTATAAACCAATAAGTCTTTCAAAACTCATTAGGTTTTTGACAAATTTGAGCAACAACAGCAGCAGCAAAAAAATTTATCGGGAATCAATATAGGTATATGATGAAATTATGCCGATTAATTCTTTTGAAACATGAATAATTTGCTTTGAGGATATGCGAGTTTGACGACACATTGCTTAAATACATGAATATAAATCATAGCAAAATCATTCACCGCTTAAGTATCATAGTAGTTAGTATGCAGTTTAATATAATAGACCAAATTTTTACAAAAAAAAAATCCATCCCAAATGTCATTGTGATACTTAGAACGGGTTTTATAATTGAATGCGTATACAAAATTTCGGGGTCCCTTTGTCGAGAGCCAACCCAGGGTGTAGAATTAGGTCATGCTTACCATAAATAATTAATAGTTTAAAAAAAAAACACTAAAAACACGCTTTTGGGCTATGATACGATATTCACATACACACGGGTATGATACGATATTCCATCATGGAATGCCAGTGCCTATCTTCCGGCTTCATCATCAGACCTTGAACCCTAATCGTGGTCAAAGTTCATTTCAAGACTTTTCTAACAAGTCCAAACACAGCTATGATACGATGTTCCATCATGAAGTTCCAGTTCATATCTTCCGGCTCCATCATCAGATCAGTTCGACAGTACCATATTATTGTATTGTCATCAGAACTACATACAGCTGCCAAATTTTATGACGCTACGATCCTTGGAACATGGTTAAATTAGTTACCTTTGATTCCATTACATAGTTAGTTACATACAGGTCGACTTAATAATAAAAGCGTGTTAAAAAATGTATTGTCATCGGAATTGAACCAACATGTAAATTTTCAACTTCATATGATAATATTTGAAAAGTTCCTTCAATCCCCCATGGATCCCATCATCAGAACAGGATTTTTATAAAAATGGGACCAATCTGTAAGTCTGTAACTTTTAAATAAAAAAGGATTTTCCAAATCGGTTCATAAATGGCAGAGTTCTGAGGCAAAAAACATTAAAAATAATAAAAAAAGATACAACCGAATTGGTAACCTCCTCCTTTATTTGAAGTCGGTTAAAAATGAAAAGGAAACTATAATTTTAAGTAATTAACATGCCGATAAATTTGATTACAGCCAGCATCTCTCTAACACAGATATACTAATAATAACAAATATTGCGCTAAACCCTAGAATAACAGTGTATACCGGTAGGTAAGGTATAATTTATGTATTCCAGTAGATAATCTCTGGATGCTGGTTTAATTTCCGCTGACAACGCGGGCGAACCACGTAAGGGTGACGCGATAGAACGTTATCACCTGATATGACCACTCGTTGATGTCGCCCGGCGTACTTTATAATACAGGTGGACTTCGCCGCACTGATGCTGAAATCATTGATTTTATAGTGTAAAATGTACAAATATTTCGTATTGTTGTGATTTTAAAGTTGATCTGTGAACTATTATTAAAATTTGCGAATTCTGATGCAAGTGCATTGACTGTAATGGACATGGATAAGGTTGGATATTATTACAAAATACCATTTTTTTATTAAAATCTTTAATTAATATATATTACATATTCGCGAGTATTAGATTTATTGACATCGTTTCATTTTATATTTTATGTTTCGAGTAGTTCCAATGACATGCAATAGGTGGCATTGTTCTTTTTATACGACTGCCTACCAAAAAAGGATTGTAATGTGTTCAGGAATCATCTATGTATGTATGTTTTCCCTTTTTTACCTACCATAACTTCTAAACGCTCGAACTGATTTAGAAGTATGTGGTGTTGTTAGAATCGTTATATTATTTCGAGTATCATAGGGTACCTTAACTATCCAAATATCAAGTAAGTATTTGTCTAAATGTCCATATCTCCAAATGTCAATAAATTAACTGAATGTGTTTGGTATCAAATGAAAGGCCTGATTAAGTACATTTCGAAAATATATAATTACGTATATATAATATGGATAAATTCATAAACTACAAATATTGAATAAAAAAACCGTAATAAAAATAAATATAAATACCATACAGCAGTTACTGCTGTATGGTATTTATATTTATTTTTATTACGGTTTTTTTATTCAATTAAAGAGAATAAAAAACACTACTGTAGTGTTTTTTATTCCCTTTAATACATTTAATTGTTTAATGTCTTGTTTAACAAACCAATGTAGAAATAAATGGAACTAGACTGGAGCCTGTTGCTTTAACTGTGTTTCTAGGGATAACAATTGACTCCAAATTACAATGGGGCCCACAAATTGAGAAAATGTCAGGAAAATTTAGCTTTGCGGCATACGCAGTTAAAACAATAAGGCGGCTGACTGATGTAGATACAGCAAGAATAGTATACTTTAGTTACTTTCATAGCATTATGTCCTATGGGATTCTTCTCTGGGGAAGCTGTGCGGACATCAATAACATCTTTATACTACAGAAACGTGCTGTAAAAGCTATATATAAACTTGGTCCTCGGGTTTCACTTAGAGAAAAATTCAAAGAGATAAATATTCTTACTGTTGCATTACAATATATATACGAAAATCTGTTGTAATTGACAAGTTTTTAAAAAAAGCGACACTCATAATGTTAATACTAGACATAAGCATAACCTTGTTGTACGTGCTACTTGTCTCCACAAAATAAGCAATTCTTTTTTGGGACAATGTATACGCTTCTATAACAAACTTCCTCATAATATTAGAGAACTGTCTGTAAATAAGTTTAAAGCTACCATCAAAGCAAAATTGTATAAAAAAGCATACTATACAGTATCTGATTATGTAAATGACAAAACGGCTTGGGAGTAAGGCTTAGACGCATCATAAGAACATAAATTAAAAATAATATTTAATTGTGTCTATATGAATAAAGAACATTTTGATTTTGATGTTGATTTTGATTTTGAACTATTTTCAGTTAAACGACATAATGGGTTCGATTGCATTTCTTCGTGAACTAATATCGGAAAATAGTTTATGCAAACGAGACAGACCGTTGCTTTAGAGTGGAATGTAAAAATGAACAATCGTATCTTTCCCTTCACAAAAACTAACTACCAAATATAAAACCACCTGAGTTTGTTTGGGCACATTTCGTCCGGTTTTTATGGCACATTTATTGGTAGTTTGGTAGTTAGATTGGTAGTTTTACGCTGGAATAGTGACAACGGGTCATTTTATATTCCGCTCTAACGCACTGACTGTCATTAATTATTTCCGATTTTAGTTCACGAAGAACACAATTGGGCAGAGTATAGGTAAATATAAATGATGCTTGTTGTATTGATGTATTATGATTATATTAGTTATACTTGCATATATCCGTTATTCTTGTAAACGATTATTTTCCAGACTCTTTTTTTTCTAAACGCATATTCTTCGACGCGCCACTTGTAGCCGTCTTTATGTGTCCAAATCTTTTGTTGTTTGAATTTGCCTGGATCTCTTTTTTCACCTCTCTCTCTAAATCTTGATATGTTATATATTTCAGGAAATTTCCGCGTGCGATCTGTATAACAAATCGCCAAACGGCCGCTCCGGGCGTACTCGTATAATTCACCCCGAAAATGTCAAATCGAAAGTAACACATTCAAGTCGCCTAAAATTCATTTCCTGCCGGTCAGGTCGTGGGTCCGGCGCTCTCTTTCGCTCATGGGTATCCCTTTCTGTAGCGTCGCGTCGCCACTTTTGAGTTGTAACCATTCTCATACACCCCTAGCAAAGGTGTATTATATAAAGGTAAACTTTGAAGAGAAATTCGGAAAGATACATGAAGCAAGTGGTAACGTGAGGATCCAACTCAGATGGAAATTCGGAAAAGAGAACTGTCGAGATCGGGCCTCGATAAGGATGACTATTCATACAAATAAATACTATAACGAAAACTGATACATTTTTCTGAAATTAAATACATTAAAAATAATTCGATTTTGAGTTGTTTCACGTGGATTAGTTCTCCTTTGTTGTGCTCTAATGGTAAATATTTTTCGATTATTTTTTATTTAATTTCAGGTATTTTTAATGTAGTCAATATTAGATTTATACGACGTGTTTTTATTTAAATAATTTAGTATTTTCAAAGTTCCAGATGACTGTATTTAAAATACCTTGTTTTTAAATTGTCAATAAATGAATATAACTCAGGTACATACATATATACCTGATAACTACCAATGTATGATTACTTTAGCTATACGTCGTTTTACTTGTACTTTTTCAGACCTAATATTCTTTCGGATTCTGCCAAACCCTTTTAAATCAGGATATAATTCACCGATTACTGTTGTATTTTATATCTGAGCAATTTATTTATTTATTTGTTAGGCCGGCTCTCCTGCGCGTGTTTTTTTCGAAACAATACACAAAAAATATTACACAAAAACAATTGTTTTCATACACAAGCTGTCTCCTGCGTATAAAAATGATTAAAGTTTAAACAAACATTTTTATGTAGATATCAAAATGTATTCCGTCGAGGAAGACGTACTTTTAGTTTTAGCAATTATAGACGTAATATCGGGGAGAAGAAACAGATTTCGAATCAGAGCGTATTTACTACCTCGAAATATTGATGTTTACCGAGAGTTACGAGAACAACCCTTCAACAAAGCTTTCTCTTCCATAGCGTCGTCACAGTACGTATACTAATTTGGTATATCGAGGCATCCTGTTTCTTTTTTTTAAATCCCTGTATTCTCGTCACTGTGTGTCCCAGATAAAAAGTCTCTCTATCATTAAAGATAAAAGTATAGAACAGCATCTCTATTCGAATCCTTCGTCATTTGTTTTGTTACAAAGTGTTCACAAGATAATATAACCTCTAAAACTGTGTTGACTGACAGCTCCGCGAATGCGCACAGCGCAGGAGACCGGGATTTACATACACATTCAAATGCAAGAGCACAAAAAAAGGAGTTTACGATTTAAAACCTACTTTTATATGCTTCTAAATTTAGGTATATGTACATCTGTCTGAGCCCAGGATAAGTAGCTCATCAATAAAACTCGACTTGCTAGGCACTTCTGTGATAAGGCGAAATCACTTCCTGAATCTTATTGAAGTGCCACAGTTGTGTCAACAAGGAAAACAAATATATATATTTTTAAAACTAAAGAACACATTTTATCTATACTAATATTATAAAGAGGTAAAGTTTGTGACGTTGTAGTAAGTAATCTCTGGATCTACCGAACCGATTTAAAAAATTCTTATACCAATAGAAAGCCACGTTATTTTTGAGTGTCATAGGCTATATATTAATCCGAAAACTTAAAAGACTTTTTCGTGGTAGTCGGATTTCCAAAGTAAGTCGAAAAAAACGGAAAGACTTCCCTTTTACTGCATTTAATTTCACTTTTACTGCATAAATGGTTAAAGAGATAAGACACTCACAAATAAGACACTCACAAGAAGACACTCACAAATAACGGTAATACAGTCAAATTGGCATTCAAATACATACATACATATGCAGTTAAAATATAACCCTTCTCTTGGCAGTCAGGAAATAAATCATAGCACTCAGTACTAACCAAACCACACTCATAATTTCATCACAAGTAAAAAGTTTTACCGCCCAACGAAGTGGGCACGGGTCAGCTAGTATACAATAAGTTAAATGATAGAACATTAGTTCGTATGAAATATAAAATGAAAATATCATCCCCTGATTTAATTCACGTCTCGCCGCCCTGACAGGGTTGCAACCTCCCACTTTTCAGGCCACACGTGAAACTTTTCTGAAAGGTATATCAGCTTAATCCCTCCTACGCCACAGACTGCATCCCCAGCCCGGTCCAGCCGCATCGAGTCGCCTCCACCCGTGACATGGAAATTGAAAACAAAGACAATTTTCTCTTATCTCTCCCAGTCCACTTTCTATCAGCAAATAAATAAATATAACGAGATGGGAAAGTATCGCGTACGTTCGGTATGATTAATACCGGGCAAGTATGCGAATGAAGAGAGGCGAGCGTTGAATATATGCGTCTCCTCCTTTTGCGGCGAGGGATCGCCTGTCCATTATAAATGGATTTTGTTATTGGTTCGTAAGGGATATTAGGAATTTAATTGATAGTTATTTTGACCGAGCGCAGTGAGGTCACTGTTTTAACCCGGCCAGAGATGACTTTTTGGCTATTCGCCTATTTGTTTGTGACGCAATTACGAGGAAAAGCTTTGCTCGATTTTCTTTAAATTTTCCATGTAGCCATTAAAAACGACATACGACTATTTTTAGAGATATATTTTTGATTCCATTTCAAGATGGTGACCTTTTTAATGGTGGTGGAAGAAAAACAACATAAAATGGAAAAAATAGGTATAAGTCGATATATTTTTTTTATAAATATGTTTATGTACGCAATATAGGTGTACGGGTTATAAAAAAAGGTTTTTTTTTTTTTTTAGGTTTTAGACCTATTTTGTCTAAAACACTATAAACGTTTAGGGATGGGTGTTGATTTAAAGGGAAATTATTTTTCAATATGATCGTGTGACGTACCAAAAATAAAAGGAATCAAGCAGCCAAATGATTTATATTTTTGAAAATATATATTCAATATGGAGAGGGTGTGTAGGTGGGGGGGGGGGGGGGGGGAGGGGGTTTAAAATATCTTAGATCTTTTTCGTATCTACTAGGATTTTAATTTTTTGAGTCCGTTTCAAAATGATGGCCGTTTATTAAAATGGTTCTAATACATGTTAGGTCTACTATTCACGAGTATGTTCTATTTAAAGAAACGAATGCAGATATTATGTCTTTGGGCCCGGCGTTTTCAATATTAGGTGCCCTATTTTTCAGTATCATCGTCCCCATTTTTTTGTAATTCTGATTGTACTTTGCCTTGATATATCTCGAAATTTTAGGAAAATCGGGATATTTTCAAATTCACAATTGAGTTTATGAGTCACGCAATTGTGGCCCAAGATTAGTTAAAATACATAGGTAAATTGTCTTTAAAATATCGCTTGGTCCACTTTTACTTGCTAAGTCATAAATTCAGCAATTACTCACTCACAAATTCAGCAAAATTTTATTTTTTTCCAATGTTATTACTGCTGAATTTTATTGAAAAACTAAAGAAATCTGAATGATTTTCAATTCTTTGAGAGCTTTCATTGACTTGATAAGTCTTAGATATCGACATAGGGATACCTTCTTTTAAAATTCGTATTCCAAAAATCATAAATCCATTTTGACTCGTTTTTATCGATATTTGCCCACGTATTTCTCATAATATATAGAAGATTAATACATAAGACTTTATTCACATGAAACCTTAGATCTTAATCTAACTATAATTCTAAAATTTATAGGTTATAGAGTTGTAACTTTTATTTTGATTATGCAGTATGTAAGAAACCTTATAACCACCACCCTCTGATATAAATTTAATGACAATATGGACAACATAAAATCGAAGACTGTCGCGGTTGTTTGACATTATAAATAGGATAGAAACGAATTTACCGCGTGAAATATGTAGCACCCAACGTTTCGGTGACGTTGCAGCTAACATTTTTTGTTGCCTAGAAACCCGATTGAGGACCTACGAACAAGCCGACCTAATTTTTCAACCCTTTTATACCCTATTGTAATCTTCCCATTTTATTTAAATAAGCAACATGCATGTATCATTTATTGGTGATGGTAAGAGTTTAAACGGCTGTGGTTGAAATTGGTCTATCAGTGCCACAAGTCATATTCCAATCTGGAAATATTAGACTTAGAGACTTGAAATTTTGTACACAGATACGTTGTTGGACCAACATCACATTGAGAAATGTGGTTGTTATATCTCTTAACCCTTGGAGTAAATGGGTATTTTCATGGATGCATCTGTCTCTTTTGCAGGATTTTCGGCGACATCGACCATAAAGTACTATAACTACGAAACTACTACACCAATCATAAAAAGAACAACTGCACAATGATTGCATTGAAATTTCGAATATAGAATATTGAAATATCATTTTGTAAAACAATTAAATAATTATGAATAAATATGAGAACGTCAAAGAAGTGAAAAAAACGCGGAACCAGATCTGGTCGTATCATACTCAACGGATAATTGTTTCAGAACCAGATTTGGTCGTATCATACTCAACGGGTTAATACAAGCTAAACTGATAATCTTTCAATTTCGCCATAGATTTTATTCAAATATTAACGCCATCTGTTGGCGCTTGGGCCAAGCCCGCCCTTAGCCGGTAAACGAACCACACCACCTGAGGTAATTGCACGCGAACCTAACGTGTTTTGTCCGCCGGCCGAGAGAGGGCGCTCATCGATTTTATTTAGGAAACTAATATTCAGATTAAAATCAGTCCTTGTCTACTTGCGGGGAAGTCTTGGGGTGACAAAACCGATTATTTATCACTATCAATTTTGGTTTGACTATCTCATATACAAGCTACAATAATAATATTTTAATTCTAGTCGAGAAACAGGCCGCCCCACCTGAGGCAGTTGTGTAACGGAACCCAAACGGGTTCCTCCGCCGGCTGAGAGAGGGCGCTCATTGATTTTTTAAAATGAAATTAATATTCATATGCAATCAGTCCTTGGCTACTTGCTGGGAAAGTCTTAGTGTGAAATAGTAAAAAATTTCTACTTACTACGCGTGGATGACATAATCTTTTTCTGTCACACAATTCAAACAGCTCATTGCAATTTTCAATAGCCAGATAACGCACGTACAGCTGATTGGAACCGGTCATCGGATCTCGAGGATCCCATCGTATATAGATAAGTGTATCCATATTGATATCTTTGAGAATGCGAAAACACCACCAGACTACTGTCTCGATACAGGCTTATGCCAATAAATTCAGTAAAATCTGTAAAATATGGATCTATACATTTTACTTATTGAATAAGCTGTAATAATAGACTGTTGGAATACATGGAGATAATATTATTAATAGTTATTATTTTTGTTATGTCATCGATATAAATATTTATGTTTTTACGCCAAACTGAGTATTTTAAAAGGACCGATGATCACTAGTGCTATACAACCCTCACACAAGTCGCTATCTGTCCACGCGGTTCAATTACTGGTGCTCAGTTGTGACAGGAAGCTCTATAAAGCGATCTACGATCGCATCCACAATGGACTGATAATTGCGTGGTAAGTGTAGATACATAAGTTGTTACAGTATCAGTTACCCGAAGCGGGTAGCTCGTGTACAGAGCGAGGCGGTGGACTGCACAGCGCCGCAGTACTCACTATCGGAGTTGTTTGTTATCGACCGGTAAGCACTTAACAAAGTTTACAAGCGGAAGTTGCACGATACCGTCCCACATAATATTTGATTGTAAGTTAACCGCCGCACCCGCGCAGCGCCGATTGTTGGCGATGCGGATAATAATTTGTTAACCGCGGGGAGGATTCGCGCGGTTTAGTTAGCATAGTTTCAGACTATTCTGAATTTTAAAAATATAGTTGACTAATTTTATAATGAAATGAAATGAAATGAAATGAAAATCTCTTTATTACACAATAAAACATACATATTTTGATATATTAACAAATAAATAAATAAATAAATAAGTAAATAAATAAACTGCCAAAATAAGGTAAGGAAAGGGAGGGGATAACGGAAAGGTTAGAATTTATGATTAATATTTATTGTGAAAGGAAGTGCTTTTTCAATGATTGCTTAAAGGTGAACAGCGAGCTAGCGCCTCGAATAGTTAAAGGAAGCTGATTCCACAGTCGAGCTGCCTGTACGGAGAAGGAGTAGGAAAAAAAGTGGTATTGTGTTTTGGGATACGTAGGATATTATTCTGACTTGAACGAAGTGGGAGACCATGACTTCCTAATCATGCGCAACAGATCTTATCGCATGAAGTTATTTCTGAAAAATTACGAGGTCTGTCCAATAAATAGGCAAACTGTTATTTTCCAAAATTTAGGGTAGACCAATCTTATCCCCTTCAATATTTTCTCCATTTGTAGCAATGTACTTGTCCCACCTCCGATTCCATTGTTCAAAAAAAAATCCTGGAAGTCTTCAGTGGTCTTCAGCTGCTTCGTCGTTTCACGTTTTATAGTCTCCACGTCGTCCCAGTGCCACCCCGCAGGACGTTTATAGGTACATTTAGAGAACAAGAAAAGACGTAGAAGGCTAAATCTGGTGAATAGGGAGGGTGATCGATCGCCGTAACCGCATTGCGGGCCAGAAACTGGGGGACAATCAGTGCTGAATGTCAGCAACGTTGAGACAATTTTTGCACACAATTTTCTCAACTTGAAATGTTTTGTTAAAATCGTGTGCACAGATGATTTTCCTAAATATCGTTCATCAGCAATCACCCGAACAGTCAATCGACGATCTGATAGCACAAGAGACCGAACATGTTCAATGTTTTCATCAACACAGAATGTCGCCAGTCGTCCTGGACTTGCATCGTCCTTGCAGTCATCACGGCCTTCACTAAAACGCCTGCTCCACTTAAAGAGGGCAGTATTCTTCAATGTCTTATCTCCATAAACAGCATTTAACATTTCATGAATTTACCGAGATTTTTTCCCAAGTTTCAACAGTAATTTGATGTTGACTCATTGTTCGCCAATCTACATTGTCGACAAGAGCATAAAACACGCGTCACAAAAAAATCCCGGTTCGAGCAGTACGAATGCCTCGATGGTTTGGTGATTACTGATGCTTCAGTGGCTCACACTGCAACCAAGTAGCCAGTGCTCTCACACGAACTTCAACTCAAGGCCCCTCGAGCAAGGCAGTTAGCGTATTTAATGGACAGAACTCGTATACTTGCTTCCAATCCCATGTCATTGTTTTCCGTAGCTGCGGCATAACGCTCGATACTTTCCAGTCCCTCTTTATAATGCAACTAGCGAGCAGCGCCTAGACATATGTGAGGGAGATAAAGGTTGAGGCGACACACAATGCTGGTACCACCAGCTCCACAGCTCCCCCATTAATTGTTATCGAATGCAAAAGTTGGCTCTCGCCGGCTTATCGCACCCAGTCTCGTATCCTCACTTTATCTCCCGGTGACGCTTCACATAATTCAAGCGTCTTGCTCGGTTTAATCGATGTCGTCCTGCCCCTGCTCGACTCATGCTCATAATATCTAGGTAAGGATTCACCCAAAGCGGGTTCATTTGAACACAAGGAAAAAATATGAGGATCGATGCTGGAAAAAGAAAAGCTGTAAAAAAAATGGCTTTAAAAAAAATTATTAGTGATAATTGTTTAAATTCAATATTTCGGCATATTAACTCAAACAAATTTGACTTATAACAGCTGCAATGACATCTACTATATTACGGACTACCTGCAAAAGTGGCCATTATAAGACCAGCGCTTTATTAGTGATTTGGGAGGCACATCAGTTCACGTTTGCATTTTAACAACGCTACGAAAGCCTGCTATAGAATATGGTAATTCTATAATTGCTGCTGTGAAGACCAATTTAGAGTTGTGTTTTATGAGTTATACAAAACGGCTGAGTAAACTTTTATGTGATAGTTTAATGTCACAATTTTGTTTCATAACCTTTTTCAAGTAAACAGTGTCACGAATCACATATACCTACAGGACTAGCGGCCACAAGCGTTTTCTTTTATTACAACTTAGCTAGTTGGGTATAGAATTTGTTCATCGGCAAAGTGATCAGATGGAAAATATAGTTGTATTCATCTATTTATTTATTTTATTTATTTAGTTCCAAAAAATATTTAGGAATTCTTTTTACAGAATGATTTTGCGTCACTCCTAACTAGGTAGTGACTTTTTCATGAAAAACGCCAATTTCATATGATATTATTATAAATTACAAATTTTAAAGTTGAGTTTTATGAAGATGTTAAAAAATTGTCGCTGTTAATTAAAAAAAAAAAAAAAAATAAAATAAACAAGATAATCATTAAAATCAGAATAATCATTATATGATAAAAGTAGTAGAAAAAATCTAAAATAAATTTATGTACAAAATATTAATTTATAAAAATAAAAAGCTGAATCTACTCTTGTTTACACCTGTGAGGGACCACCCCTCACAAGACTCCAAATTATTCGATGTGAGGTGGTGGTGTCAACTTACGAGTTATCTCCGTATTTAAAGGCGGTTTTGATGAAGCAGAAGATATTTATTGATTGAATCGATTGAATATTGCCCATTATAACGCTTGCCGAATTAAGGAGTGCCCGGATTACTTTATCGAGACGCGAGGGTTGCGCGACGGAGGTTATGTAGGAAAGTGGATGAGGATTGTATGTGTGCTCCTAGTATCTTGTACTAGGCACGGCTCGAGTCTGTGGGATTACAGACTGACGCTTCGAGACTCAGGGAAAATGAGGAAAGGAAACCAAGGAGCCGGATCCGTTGAGCGACCTCGTAGAGGGGTACCGGATATGCCGTCGCAACCTTGGGGGAAGGTGATCAATCGGGGACTGATAATTTGGTTGCTTTTTAACCGGTTTATATAGGCCGTGCAATGATGCAATTTGAAATATTCTGAGTAAAAGTATTGTTTCATCGTGCTGATTCATAGCTGCACGAGTCAAAATTATAGCTGAATTGTGTCAGTGGATTTCACTGGAAATCGATGCATTTTTGATCGCATGTAGTGGACTCAAGGTCCGTTATACATCGCTGAAAAACTTTCTTTAGGTGGATCAATTCCTTTATGTTTTCATCTATGGATTTAGGATTTTTTTATTTCAAGAAAATTGATGTTTAACAGAAGTTAATAACTTTCAATTCGACTCTGTGTATTTTAAAAACAAAATAAAAATTTTTTTGATCAAAAAACTGTTATTTAATTAAAGTTATAAATATGCATTACCGTGTTTTTTCCAGAAAAAACTTTGTTTTAAAAAAAAACAACTGAAAAGTTGCTTCAAATATTAAAAGATTTTTTGATTAAAATGTTTTTTTTTTACTTACAAATATTTTTTTCTTCTGCAGTTTGATTCACAGAATCACCCCTTTAAAAGTATTACCCAAATATACGGTATATTTTGGAATCAAGACAAATTAGAAAATATTGATCTCAACCAACACTGGTCAGAATTATGTAAATATCATGCTGGCTAAGTTACATACTACTATAAGTATAGACTTAATCGGAACAGAAGTCGACTGTGAATTCGGTAGGCCTCTACTCATCGTTATCTCGCGCAATCGTAATAGTAATTATTTGTCGGTCGGTAATAATGGTGTAATGCGGTGCAGTGGAGCTGCGATGATGGGAGCGTTTACCGAATGTAGAGGCATGTCGCGTCGCCGAGTCGCGTACGAGAATATGCAGCGGAGCGTATCTGCAGCGGCTATCGTGTTAATTTAGCTGCTATTGTTTGCCCGATTAGCGCGCGCGGCGTAACAATGCATACGCCAATCCGTCGATTAACGACTGGAAAAAATGACGCCAATCCAGGGGGCACCCAGACCTAGTAACGTACGTAGCTAAGGTTAGCGTTCTTTGTTGCCTGATTCAGTCCACAGGGAAATCTAGCCGCTTTATATGCGAAACCGCGATAGTTATCTGTGCAGTGCCCACTGATGATCTCATGCGTGAACTATTCTAATTTAGCAATATGTGATAAAGAATGAATCATTGCGCACAGCACCGAAATGTAACTTATTTAATATTTACATTGTATTTTTTTAATTGTTTAAAATTTAATATAAACGGATCAACACGAATCCTACCTATTTAATAAACACGTAATATCCGAATTATCGAATAAATTATAAAACCATATAATTTAAAGTTAATGTAACTAGCAAGTAATGTCAATGTTTTGTTTGAATCAATATAGACATAAATAAAACTCAACTTCGAGTTTTTGGCGCGTACGAGCTCTCATATACATATAGATCGATGATATAAGTAGATATTACTTTTGTTTTTAAAATATTTGTATCGTTTACGTATGTAATTCTCGCTTTTGTACTTTCGTCTTCGTATTCGAATCTTGTCACGTATTTGGGAGTAGCAAAACTACTAAATTTCCTTTTAAAATGTAAATTTAACCCTTGGAGTAAATGGGTATTTTCATGGATGCATCTGTCTCTTTTGCAGGATTTTCGGCGACATCGACCTTAAAGTACTATAACTACGAAACTACTACACCAATCATAAAAAGAACAACTGCACAATGATTGCATTGAAATTTCGAATATAGAATATTGAAATATCATTTTGTAAAACAATTAGATAATTATGAATAAATATGAGAACGTCAAAGAAGTGAAAAAAACGCGGAACCAGATCTGGTCGTATCATACTCAACGGATAATTGTTTCAGAACCAGATTTGGTCGTATCATACACAATGGGTTAAAGATGGCATTTTACGTAATAATTCGTTTAAAAACTGACGTTACCAACAGTTATTCTACCGCTAATGTGGTATAATAAATTTGTGAAAAATATATTTTTAGACATTCCTTAAAATAAATAATTGTTCCTTACAGAGTATAATTTACTTTCTACTACTGCCATTACCAAAGTACATGTTAACATAATTTTTAGGTTAATTTATATTTACTATTTTTACTTATTATTTACTTTTTATTTTTATTTATTATTAACTACTTTTATAGGAACAGTTTTATCCGTATGATTGATTGTATATTCGACATAATACCGCCAGTTATGAACCCCTGACAGTCGTCAATCGGTGAAGACTTCAGGTTGGATATGAAATTATTTGCTTACCTTTATTATGCCGAGCAATATTACAATAATAAAAAAGAAAGTTCGTATGAATGGCGACGGCCATCGATACGGTTAAAAGGCTATTTCGCATATGTATGATATGATCTGCGGTTAAAATATTTAGTTACTATATATAAAATTTAATTTTGTTTAACTTTTTTACACAACCGTGGCACTCCAATAAAACTCAGGAATAAAACTCGCATATCACAGTAGTAAAACCAAGCCCGCCTTGTTAGGCGGGCTTGGTTTCAATTTACGCGGCACATAGTTTTAACAAAAGTATGTGCAATTTAACGGCACATTACTTTAACGGCACATTTACGGAAAATAAACATTTAACTTATACGCAATTTAGCCTGGGCTCCGACAGATGTGTGCCTAAATTTGGAAGCATATAACGGTGATTTCTGCGTGGTAAATTATATTTCATTTGAGCTCTTGTATTTGAATGTAACTATATATATATATATATATATATATATATATATATATATATATATATATATATATATATATATATGTATATATATATATATATATATATATATATATATATATATATATATATATATATATATATATATATATATATATATATATATATATATATATATATATATATATATATATATATATATATATATATATATATATATATATATATATATATATATATATATATATATATATATATATATATATATATATATATATATATATATATATTTATATATATATATATATAATCTTTTTTTAAAGAATTCGTTTAAAGGATGACACTTTGATAAAAAAATCAAAATAATAAAAGCCACTTACATAGCTGGAAGGTTTTCCCGGACTGGACTGGGAAATGCTTATTGTTTAAACGAGATGTATTTTTGGATGAGTACCACTTTCGACGGTACACTGTAGGTTTAATGGGATCCCTTTATCGCTAGCGAACGATCGCCCTTCATCCACATCTCAAAAACAAAGCGTATCCTTTTGCAAACCAAAATAAAATGTCTTTATTAAAGACAAATTTAAGCAAAAACAATGAAAAAAATCACAATCAATCGTCTCTTAAATGCGGAATGACATTTCGAAAATTCGATTTGAAATTCAAATATATCCACTCTTTAAAAGGACGATATAAGATTGATGGGCTCGCTATCAGCCAGCTATTAAATGAAAATAAAAATAAAATACTTCATTTGCTCGTTCCCATGAAAAAGATATAAATCGTAATTTCTGGTCGAGAAGTTTATACTTAAGGCTATATGATATTTACAAGAGTTTAAAACATAAGATAAAATTGTATAATATTGTTAATATTTGATTGGTTTTTTGTAAAATCTTTTTTTAAAGAATTCGTTTAAAGGATGACACTTTGATGAAAAAATCAAAATAATAAAAGCCACTTACATAGCTGGAAGGTTTTCCCGGACTGGACTGGGAAATGCTTATTGTTTAAACGAGATGTATTTTTGGATGAGTACCACTTTCGACGGTACACTGAGGTTTAATGGGATCCCTTTATCGCTAGCGAACGATCGCCCTTCATCCACATCTCAAAAACAAAGCGTATCCTTTTGCAAACCAAAATAAAATGTCTTTATTAAAGACAAATTTAAGCAAAAACAATGAAAAAAATCACAATCAATCGTCTCTTAAATGCGGAATGACATTTCGAAAATTCGATTTGAAATTCAAATATATCCACTCTTTAAAAGGACGATATAAGATTGATGGGCTCGCTATCAGCCAGCTATTAAATGAAAATAAAAATAAAATACTTGATTTGCTCGTTCCCATGAAAAAAGATATAAATCGTAATTTCTGGTCGAGAAGTTTATACTTAAGGCTATATGATATTTACAAGAGTTT